>JBBIGC010000041.1:33841686-33867499 GCA_037576955.1 Lepidarchus adonis | reverse complement strand
TTTAATATTTACTTTATTTCTAACTTGTATAATTTAGACAGGATATATTTTTATGGAGAGCAAAATATTATAAGTTAAGTTATTACGGAATAATATTCCTGTTTTTATTCATATTTATGTTTTTTAAAGTTTTAAAAGTTTAGTTTTAGTGTGTTCAATAAATGTTTATCCTGTTCGGCTTGCGACCTAAAGTGTGTTTTAGATTTTGGCCCCCTGTGCAATTGAGTTTGACATCCTTGTTCTAACAGGTTTAGGCAAGTAGCTATTTTTGTAGCCATTATCTGACTTATGAAAGTTGACACACATCTGCCTTACTTTAACTGTATGTTCTCTTGCCTTTCCCATGTTGAAGAGTGGCTAAGAGCAGTAGGACTCTGTGTCACTTCATATTTATACCCCAGGGAAACAGGAAGTCATTAATTACTAACTGAAAGTTCCTATTTGCCATAAATACTTTAATTACATTTATTTTATAGGAATAGTTAGGGGTGCCAATAATTGTGACACACATGATTTTATTAGAAATAATTAATTCCTCAGTGATGGACTTTTAAAATGTTAATTAACTTGAGTTAAATATCACATTTATCTATAATTTGTAGTGAGATTATGCTTCTGCAATGAAAATTTTATTTATTTAAGCTGTTTAATGCATCTTAACCAGCGATGGCAGTAATTGGGGAGGGTGCTGTACTACCTCTGCATGATATTAGTGATTTTAACTAGTCCAGCTCACACATGATGGCTATTCATGTGAGAAAAAATTTTTTTGTATTTATAGTGTTTTGACATTTTTTTATTTCCTTTCTTATTTGTTTTTACATGCAGAGGTATAATGAATGAAACAGGCATAATGTTAAATGATGTGGTAAAGGCTTTGAAACCTGTTTGCTACATTCTACAGTGTACAGAACTTGAGCTGCATCTCTACTTACTCATATATATTGGGGTGCATGTCAGTACCAGAATACAACTAGTATTATTATTTAGTAATAGCTTTAATCTTTTATATTAATATTACTTAATATACTTAGTATTTTTGGCATGAGTGGGCAGTGGTGGCCTAGTGGTTAGGACTTTGCCCCTGAGATCTGAAGGTTGCAGGTTCAAGTCCCAGTCTGGGCACCACTGAGGTAACCGTTGAGTAAGGTACCTCAGCACTGCTCCCCGGGTGCGGCTGCTGCCTGCTGCTCCATGTGTGCACGTGTGATGGGTTAAATGCAGAGGACACATTTCGTTGTGGTGCACTGTCTGCTGTGGTGTGTTCACAATGACATATAATCACTTTCACATGAGTTCCTGATAGCAGAACTAACTTTGTCTTGCCTTGTTTAACTGACAGACATTTTGCAGCATCCAGATCTTTATTTTTTCAAGGTGTAAAAGACTGAGATCATTTGGTAAAAGAGTTTGGTAGATCTACATTTTTAAAAGCCAATTTGTACTCTTGGCGATCTTGGCTGAAATAATTAAACAAAGGGGCGCCAATAATGGATCTTTGTGGGACTCTCTGATGTTCTCTGATTTCTGTGTTGATAGAATAAATTACCCTTGCTTTCTAAGTGTGTCCAATACCATCAGAGAATTGTTCAAAATGTCTAATCTGTCTAGCAATTACATATTTTTTTCATTAATCTTACCTTTGAAAGGGCCATTTAAAATAGGCCTTTAGCTTTAATTTACAATGGCACGAAAGAGTATGTGCTTTTTGGAATTTCATAGTCAAAGTCAAGGCTATTGACAAATATAATGTGCCTAAAATAATAAGGCAAAAACTCTGATCTTTTAATGTATTTATTAAGAACAACCATAAGCAACTCATATTGCTAGTGGGAAAAGTATGTGAACCCTTGGCAGCAATAACCTCAACCAAGCACATCCTGTAGCTGTGGATTAGACCTGTACATTGATCAGGAGGAATCTTAACCTATTCTTCCTGACAGAAATGCTTTAGCTCTATTCTGTTCTTTGGACATCTGATGTGTATGGCTCATCAAGTCATTCCATAGCATCTCTATTGGGTTGAGGTCTGGGCTCAGACTTGACCGCTCCAAAAGACATTTTTCTAGTGTTTTGGGTCATTGTCCTATTGCATCACACAAATTCGACAGAATTTCAGCTGATGTACAGACATTCTCATATTATCCTGAAGAATTCATCTTCCTCTCAATGCCTGCAAGCTGACCAGGCCCTGATGCAGCAAAGCAGGATCAAATCATGATGTTTTCTTCACTATACTTTATGATTGGGATTTTTCCAATTGTGCTGTTGAGTGTTAACATGCTCTTTTGCAAATGTCAGGCATGCAGCAATGTTCTTTTTAGTAAGCAGCAGCTTGCTTTGTGGTGTCCTGCCATAGACACCCTGCTTGTTCAAGGTTTTACGTACTGTAGATTCATGATCTCAGAGGTTAGCCAGTTCCAATGATGCCTTCAGGTTTTGGCTGGCATTGTTGAAGGCATTGTTTCTTTACCTAATTGATGAGTTTTCATTTACTAAGCACCCACTTCTTGGTAGAGTAGCCACAGTCCCAAAGTGTCTCCATTTGTACATCTGATCACTTTGTAGCCATTTCCAGCTTAATGTAAATCAATAATTCACATAAGTGTATTTTTCTTGTGTGGACAAAACAAAAAAATATAATAAGTTGTTTTTAGATCAAAGTAGCTCTGGTACACACCTACAAACTAATTTTTGTAACAAGCCTCCCGGTATGCTAACACCTGACTATTAGTATTTTGAGGTCATTAACTCAAGAATTCACATACCTTTTCCGCTAGCTATATGAGTTGTTTATTTTTATTCTCAATAAAGACATAAAAAGATCAGATTTTGTTTTCTTATTTTAGGTACATTATGTTTGTCAGTAGCCTAAGTAGACTTAGATGAAGATCAAATCACATTTTATAACAAATTAATGCAGGAAACCATGACATTTCAAAAGGTTCACATACTTTTTCTTGCCACTGTATATAAAGAAGGTTTCCCAAGTTTTTTTTTTTTCTTCAGTTGGTGTCTAGTGATGCTGGGAAGATCCTTCTAAGAGGAAAATTTTTTACAATTTGTAGAATCTTGCATTCTAAAGAGCTGAAAACATAAAGCTTATGGGCAAAGTGTCAAGACAGCAAATAGATGTCTGAAGACGCAGTAATATTTCTGCAAGTGTTATGAATTTTTGTCACTGCTTGACTGGATAGTCAAGCCAATTTATTGCCAAATTAGGAGTTTTGAGCAGAGAAATCCCCCTGGGACACCTGGACCAAACCTTGAGCCTGTTTTAGCAGCAGCGTGTGCATTACAGTAGACATATTTCTTCTTTATTCTGTAGGAAATGGAGAAGACGGAATTCAACAACTTCCTGATCCTGTTCCGGGATTCGGGTTGCCAGTTTCGTGCTCTGTACACGTACTACCCGGAGACGCAGGAGATCAGCAAGCTGACAGGCATCGGCCCTAAAGCCATCACCCCCAAGATGATTGAAAACCTGTACAAATACAGCTCGGACAAGAAGCAGTTCTGCCACATCCCTGCCAAGACCATGTCTGCTAGCATCGACGCCATCACTATCTACAGCCACCTCTGGCAGATCAAGAAGCAGAGCACACCCAAAAAACTGCTCAAATGAGCTCAGCAGAGAACAAACACTCACTGCACACCTCACTGGAGTATCAGTCAATACATTTTCGGCATCATCAGCAATTAGCTTGTTCCTCCAAGAGGGACGGGAATTACAGGATCATGGTAGAATTCCATTGATACACAAATCTTAAACTTCAAGATTAAAGTTATGCAGAATGGATAGTTCATTTCATGCAGCAAATATCGGTTTTAGCTGGTAGCATACATGGTGTAAAGTGACTGTGTGTGTGTGTGTGTGTGTGTGTGCGTGCGTGCGCGCGCGCGTCACATTTAAAGGTTGTAGCATTTGTTCCAGAGATACAAAAAGCCACAGTTTTTAACCCATGTTCTTATTTTAAACAATTTACACAATTTACACGTGGCCTTATGCGCTTGTCTTGTTTCAACATTTTTGCCTGCTTTTAATGCTTGACGCATTTGTGAACAAGCCAATTGCTCGTTTAGGGCTAAATGAAGTGTGCACAATCATTGAAGAGAATTCTGTTACAGATGGGGATGATTTTTCAGATATGAGTTAAATCTGGTCTTGGATTAAGTTGCAACGTCAATGATGTTTTATCATTAAAAGTCCCATGTAGTCTGAATCCAGCCCTAGAAGTTTACATTCACTGTTCACATTACAAACCTTGCTCAGATGTTTTTCTCAGGTGTGTTTATTATTATTATTATTATTATTATTATTATTTTGCCTTGATGGTTCAAAGTTGTGTAAGTGATTCATATCTGCCCTAAAAAGACCTTAGTGTGCATATATCACTATCAAAACTGCTGCATGAATGATCCAAGTGCATCAAGAACAACAGTAACTGATGACAAACGAGAAGCATACGTTTTTAGGGAGGCATGACTGGACTTGGCCAAGATCTGAATGAGTACATTTTTGCTCAAAACACATTGTTTTTACCTTGGCTGACCTGGATTGCACTGTCATTATGTCCCTAGTAAGTGCACTTGCACTGCAATGGAATGCTGCTACACCTAAGCCACAGTTCTCTCATATCTTAGGGTTTGAACCAACAAGGCAGAAAAATGGGATGTGAGCAAAACATTGGAATCAAGCTACACTGTTTGCCATGTGACCACAGCATACTTTCAGTTTTGAGGAGGTCACATGTTTATGAAGTGTCATGTTGTCTTTCTGTCTGAATTTATGTATATTTTGATAAAAACTGTATAATTTCCCTGACAGTGGTGCAAATAAGGAACACGAGCAGTGTGTGTGGGTATGTATATAATGGTCATCATGCTGAACTGAACTGCGGGCATCCTTTGGCTTCTACATGTTGTCGCGTGGCCTTTTTGTCATTTTGGATTTCAGTACGGACCTAACAGTTGTAGTTGCTGGACTGTAACACTACACATTTCTCGTCACGATTGTGCTACAATCTCCGAAGTGTGAACATTAACGTTCTGAGTATGTCTAAACATACTGGTGAACTTCTTTTAGAAACACAGCTTGGTTCAGCTGCCAGTTTGAGTAGTTTATATTGACAAGTTAATATTATGACCAGAGCTTCTAATTACAGAATATAACATTACAATGCTTCCGTATTGATGCTGCCTATATTGTTGCTATGTAACCTGCTTTATTCATATTAAGTATAAATGTAATTTCCAGGAGCTGTTACATTTTTTACAGGCTTTTTTGTCTAATAACACTTCTTTCTTTGTCTTTCTTCAGATTCAAAAGAACTGAGAGATGTTTTTATTTTTATTAGCTAAAGAAGACCATCCATTGGAATTATTAAAAGCTGTACATATATAGTTTTACATGTTAAGCATATTTTTAAAGCCATTGAATATTAATTCTATTTTTCATATAAACAAGGAAATGCTTTAAACTTGCACTTGTTATGGGTAAATTTTGCCAGTGTTGGCTGTGGAAGAAGCTGCAGTGCAATGAGAGTATTGTGTTGAACATTTGAATGTTGGCTTCTCAGTTCAGTTCACTACTTTTCCTCTCCTGTCATCAGTTTGTGTTTATCATTGCCTGTGTGCTGTATGTCTGGTCCTATCTGAATATCTGTTCATCTTTAGGTCTACACAAATACAGATTTTCATTCAGACTTGTGTGTTTTTGTGGTGCTTTTACTGTTTGTATTTTATAATTCCACCATTTTTCTTAAACTCTCATGTATTTACTGTGGCCGGGATGGGAACAAACTGAATATAGCCATCTCACAAGTAATAGCCTTCAGATCTCATCTGAGTTTTTATATTTAAAGCTTATAATGGTTAAAAAATGTCTCATATGTAAAACCTTTATGTGAGGAGGCTAGATTTTACATCTAGTTCTCATCATCACCCCTGTGAATATTTCAGAAAAGCATATCTAACCCCTCTGAAGGACCCCACATCCTTTACACAGAACAGCTGTAACATTATGACCATAAACAGGTAAAGTGAATAACATTGACTATCTAGTTCTTTTATTACAAAGGTACCTGTCAGAAGGCATAAGATATTAGGCAGCAAGTGAACAGTCAGTTTTTAAAGTGCAGTACTGTGTAAAGGTCTTAGGTGCCAGAGGAAATTATATTTGTATGTTATTTTTTCCTCCAACAAAACATTAATACAGGGGGTCCTCGACCTACGACACTTGACATACGATGATTTGTGGTTACGACATTGCCCCAAACCATATATAATAATATAAAAAAACGGTCAGAAAAAGGCTAAACAAAGCCTCAGATGGGTGAATATCTCCCTCTGGTGGACTGACAGAGGAATGGCTTTAGGGAATTACACACATAGACACGTAAGAAAGGGGGTTCAACTTACAATGCAAGGTGAAGACCGGAACCCCATCGTAAGTCAAAGACCCCTGTATTATTAGAATTGTAAATAACAGTAACACAAGTGACACTGACATGTCAATTTCCAGACCTCTCGTCTGGAAGCCCAGTTTTACTTCTAGTTGACATCAAATCCCTGGTTTGGCCTAAATCAGTCCTTCCTTACCTTAAATCACGTGCTGCTGGAGTTTCACACGTCCATGCAATGGCTGGAGGCATCAAGAGGAAAGATGGATCCAAACTTGTGTTCTAACCAGCTCACAACATATCAATGACTTTTGTGAAATTTAAAGATCACAAACTTGATTTTTTACTGCTATTCTGGTGCTTTTCCTCTAATGTTACCTTCTATTGTTGCTGACAGGAAACACCCAATGCTGAAGTAATGGCTTTAAACCATTTCTGTAGGTGCTTTTACTTTTTACTGTGGATGTGCTGGAAGCAGGAGAAATGGGTGAGCAGAAGGATCTGAGCCTCTTTGACAAGAGTCTCATTGGGATGGCTAGACGACTGAAGCAGAGCACCTCCAAAACAGCAGGTGGAGTGTTCCAAGTGTTATTAAATCCAGGTAGAATTAATAATAGTGTGAATTAATAGTCCAGTAAAGTAGACCAAACTGAGCTATGCAGATTGTTTTACAGGTTTATTTACTGTCTTATTTGATTTAGATAATTTACTACTTCTTGTCAAATGTTCAACCAACTCAATGTAATTGTTTTTCACCATATTAAAGCTAATCTCTTCACTGGTGAAGGAGAATCTCTAAATCTTTGTGATCACATAGCAGTCAGATCACAAAACCAGCTGAAGGATATTATTCTATATTTAGTTGCCGTAGACGTAGACTTTTGCGAACAGTGCCACTTTCTCAGTGGTTAGATATGCTTAAATTGACTAACATGATTAACATGACTAATCTTAATTGTTGCTTCTCCAGTGATTTTTCTCAGATGAAGGGCTTTCTTTGGGAACACATCCTCATTTGTTGCAACAACAGCCTCTTCTGAGAAGGACCTGATTGCATTCAGCCGTCATAAGGTCAAATAATGACTCTGTGACCTAAACTCCAATCCAGCTCATCCCTAAGGTATTGGAGATTCATCCTTCCAGAGAAAGCAATTCATCATGCCATCACTCTGCTCTTTGACTTTAGGGTCCCATGCAGCTGCTCCAAAACATCAATGTTTTTTTTTCTATGAACACCACCTGCCATTAACATTATAAACCACAGCAGTTCTTCTGTGGGATCAGACCAGCCAGGCTAGCTCCACTCATGCATCAGTGAAGCTTGGGAAACCCTCTTGCCAATTCACCTGTTGTCCTTCCTTGGATCACTTTTTGTAGTTACTTACTTTTGCAGACCTGGACCACTCTATAAGACCTGCTGTTTTGAAGATGCTCTGACTCCATCACATTACACTCCTGCTTCCAGCACATCAACTTCATGAGCTGGCTGTTCACCAGCTGCCTAATGTGTCCCACCCCCTGAGACAGTCAGTGTTATTCACTTCATCTGGGAGGGTGCCATCTATTTCTAAGATTTCCTGGCCCTGTGCGGGCGGGGCTTCTTCTCGAAGCGACTCGGCTCTTTCCTCGGCCCTGATTGGCTGAGTCCGGCGGGGGAAACGTTCGCCTGACAACCAGAGCTGGGAGGTAACGGCGCAGAGAGAGGAGAGACAACAAGAAAAAGGACTAGAGACAGAGAAACCAAGGGACAGTGTGTGACAGTCTGACCCCCGAGACTCCCAAGAGGACCCCTGTGGTTTGTGTATATGTAGACGTTACCAGGTATGATGTAAACCCCACTGCAGTCCGTTATTTACGCGCTTCTGGAAGGCGAGGCTGTGTCCTCGCGCCGCTTAGTTAGCTTAACGCTAGTTAGCCCTCCTCCCTCACTGAGCTCAATCTGCCACCTCGGATTTGGAGAGATGTCCCTTGGATTTCTCGGGCTACTGTGGCGATGTGGTTTGTGCTTACATGTCTTCTTCCGAGCTGGTACATATCGTAACAGAGCCATAGCTGTCAGACTGGGCTTCGTGTAGCTGTGGGAAGCGTGAGTAAGCAGAGGGTCCGGATGTTAGCGTCTCAGCTGGATGGGTGGGTGGGACACAGGCCCGGTTGGGTTATGGAGACCGGGGTTTGACAGAGCTCCTGGGGATCACCCCTCATTGTCGATTTGACACCGGATTTGGTCATTTTACTAAGCCAAAGGCAAACTGTGTAGAAACATTTGAAGTAATGTGGGATTTTCATATTTCTATTAAAAAAATAGGAGAATAATACTTTACGTTATTTTGTGTATAGTAAAGGATGTTCGAAAAGTTAAAGGCAAACCCACAGGCCCAACGCCTGTACAGGTGAACAAATTACTAATGTGGGTAAAGGGAGAAAAGTTATCAACATTGTTCTTAGGCTTTTCGGGTTCCTATCCATCCATCCATCCATCCATCCATCCATCCATCCATCCATCCATCGTGGTGCTTGAAAGGATGTGAACCTTTTTAATATTTATACACACACACACACACATAAAACATAACGTGGAGTGAGATAATATTTGTTTAAGCCAATAGCAGGACTGATCACTAGTAATTGGAAAACTATTTACAGTCTGAAAGTAATGTTTACATACTAATTTTGTTACTCAAAGGCCTCATTTGTTTGATTTGGTTCTCTTTATGTATTTGCATATTATTACAAAAACCAAGTATTAAATCAAGTATCAATGTATGTTCTTTCTTTCTTTTTCTTTCTTTCTTTCTTTCTTTCTTTCTTTCTTTCTTTCAGAATTACTGACTTACTGACTTACTTATTAACTCATTCACAAACTTACTTACTGATTTACTGATTATGTCCTTTCTTTCTTTCTTCTCCCCAAGCCTGCCACCATGACGGCAGAGGAGACCATTAATGTGAAGGAGGTGGAGATCATTAAGGTGATGCTGGACTTCCTGAACTCACGGAAGCTGCACATCAGCATGCTTGCACTGGAGAAAGAGAGCGGAGTAATAAATGGACTCTACTCGGACGACATGCTTTTCCTCAGGTCTGAGTTCTGTTCTTCTTGTCTAGTTTCGTGTCCATTCCATTATCATAGTCACACATACATGCATCTGAGATTTGAGAGGAATTCTCTATTTTCTCCCAAAATAAGTAGAAACCAAGCTTCTGTTCACCGTGTCTGTGCTGAGCCGAGTATTACAGTAGTGCTGTTGACTGTATTCTACTGGTGCAGCATATAGATAATTCTGAAAAACACTGGAGCACTGCTTTACGGTTAGATGTGGGGCTTTTGGAGGACTTTAAGCAGGATTTTTACAGTCATATCTCTAGAAATGTTACTCATCAGATCACTCAAATGATTATTGCTTTCTTTTACTAACTGAGATTAAAATGTTGGATTTTAAACTATAAAGCATGTCCTTCTTTCTATAACAAGCTGTAAACCAAGTATACATACACCTAACAACATTTTATTTGTTTTGATTCTGCAGAATCCCAAAGACAATAATTGACCAGAGAGAATGCCATAAGTTACTGGCATTGCTGTGTACGTTTTTATCAGCAGGACTGATTTTTGTAATTAACTCTTGATTTATATTTTAGCAGCAAGTTGTTAGACAGCTGTTACAGGCAAGTGGAGTGATACTAAAAGATTGAGTCAGACTGATATTTTTTGGCGATATTGGCACTAATGGAAACCTCTCAACCATTCACAATGCAAGTTCAAAACTAACAGTTGTGTAAAACATGTATTACTATGCTTTTATTACTGTCACGCCCAAATTGCAGTCCAAGGATGCAAGAAACAAAGAAAGCATAGCTTCATTTCCAGAAAGAGTATTTTACAGATGGGAAGGGGGATTTTTAAATTTTAAATTTTAAGACTTATAAGGTGATAAGAGTCCTAATTCAGACAATGCTATTTTTTTTATCATTTTGGTGTGAGTGGAAGGACTAGAGACAAAGTGAACCTCTCACTGTTGCAGTGCACTTGTGCAAGTGTTGAGGGCCAATGCATTTACAATAGCATGCATTCATACTGCAGGCCTGATACTGGCATTGGGTACGCAGTGCAGAAACAGGACAGATTGGAGCCAAGAACTGCAGTGTTTGAGGCGATTGTATGGTTGTTGTGAAACTTTGAGTATGAGGGGTTCACAGTTTCACAAAAGCTGAATTTGATAGCTCATCTGATGCTTCCAGTTTAGAATCTCATTGAACCTAATGCTGCTTCATTTCTGAATGAGAGGCAGACTAATGTGTTGAGTGGCACAGACTGAGCTATGACGCTGTTTTGGGAACATTTAGCATTATTCCTCTCTGAGCATGCAGTGGGGCAAAAAGTATTTGGCAGCCACCAATTCTTCCAAGTTGTCCCACTTAAAAAAATGAAAGAGTCTGTAATGTTCATCATAGGTTCACTTCAACTGTGAGAGACAGAATGTAAAAAAAAAGTTCAGGAATCCATGAGTATGATTTTTAAAGAATTTATTATAAGATTCAAGAAGGTTTTTTGTCATTCCCCTTGGTATTTACCAAAATACACAAGCTGAAACAAAATTATGTTTCTCATCAGCCTCAACTGTGCAATAATCAATACAAGATGTATTGTATAATGGTGTAGAAAATAAGTATTTTGCACCTACAAACAAGCAGTAATTCTGACCCTTACAGCCCTGTTACTTCTTCATTAAGAAACTTTTCTACCCTCCACTTGTTACCTGTATTAATGGGACCTGTTTGAACACGTTATCTATATAAAAGACACCTTTCCACACCTTCAAACAGTCAGACTCCAATCTTCATTAGACAAGCAGCTTGGTGAGAAGAGATCAACTGTTGAAGCAAATATTAGCAAATTGAATAAATACAAGATCGCCTTCGACCCGAGGCTCCATGTGAAATCTTGTGGCGTACAAATGATCTTCAGAACGGTGAGGAAACAGCCCAGAACTACACAGGGGGGAACTGTTTAATGACCTGAAGAACGCTAGGACCACAGTAACAAAGGTTACTATTAGTAACACACTATGTTGTCATGGATTAAAATCCTGCAGCACTGGAAAAGTCCCCCTGCTTAAGCCAGCACATGTCCAGGCCCATCTAAAGTTTGCCAGAGACCATCTGGATGTCATGTGTTCAGATGAGACCAAAATTAAACTCTTTGGTATAAATGCCACTCATCATGTTTGAAAGGGGAAGAATGCTGAGTTGCATCCCAAGGACACCATACCCATGAGGGTGGAAACATTGTGCTTTGTGGCTGTTTTTCTGCAAAGGGAAGTTGAATAAGGAAAGGATGAATAAGCCCATGTATCGTGAGATTTTGGGTAAAAACCACCTTTCATCAGTGAGAAAATTGAAGATGAAACGTGGCTGGATTTTCCAGCATGACAATGATCCCAAACACACCACGAAGGAGTGGCTACGTAAAAAGCATTTCATAGTTCCACAGAATCTGTGGAGGGAGTTGAAAGTTTGTGTTTCCCAGCGACAGCCCCAAAACATCATTGCTCCTGAGAAGATCAGCATGGAAGAATGGGCCAAAATACCAGCTACAGTGTGTGCAAACCTGGTGAAGACCTACAGGAAACTTTTGACCAACCACAGTTACATTAGAACATACATTGGTACTTGAAAGTTTGCGAACCTTTTAGAAATTTCTGTTTTTGTATTAATATGCAAATACATAAAGAGAACCGCATCAAACAAATGAGGCCTTTGAGTAACAAAGTAGTATGTAAACATTTCTTTCAGCATTTGGTGTAACCCAATGACTGTAGGATACAAAAGGATTGAGGTGAACTTTTGTTATTGACCAAATACTTATTTTCTGCACCATTATACAAATAAATTCTTTTAAAATCATACAATGTGATTTCCTGAATTTTTTATATTCTGTCTCTCACAGTTGAAGTGAACCTATGATAAACATTACAGACTCTCTCATCTGGGTGGCTGCCAAATACCTTTTTCCTCACTGTACATGCACCAATCAGCCTGAACATTTTAACAATGACAGCTGGAGGGAATTACCTTGATTATCTTGTTAGCTCGTTACAGTGGCACCTGCCAAGAGCTTGGATATTAGGCATCAAGCGAACGCTATTTTGATAAGTTGATGTGTTGGAAGTGGTAAAAATGGGCAAACGTAAATATCTTAACCACTTTGAAAAGCACCTTATTATGATGTTAGCATCTCTAAAGATCTGGAGTTTAGTGGGGTGATCTCATTTCGTAGTAATTGGTACCTACCCAAAGTGGAAGGAAAACCAGTGAACCATCAATGCTAGGTTAGCTATAAGGCTAGGTATAGAAAGTTCCTGCTGGTTCTGATAAAAAGATGTCAGAACAGTGAACAGGGAAGCAAATCCAATATTAGGCAGGGGGTGTAATGTTATGGCTGATTGGTGTATCATTTTGGACAATATCTCCAAAAAATGTAATAAGTAATAAGTAATAAGAAAATTATATTTTAAAGCTTCATGTTAATCAAACAAAATATTAATATTAGTATAATTATAAATAATGGTAACACAGTAAGCACAGACTTCATGTGTCATTTTGTTGGCTTCACCATTCCCAAAGTTAACCGTTCCTCCTCTTGGAAGCCCAGTATTATTTGTACTTGCCATCACATCCCTGGTTCGGCCTCAGTCAATCCTTCCTTATATTAAATCAGGTGCTGCTAGAGTTTCACATGCAACTGCTGGATGAATTGAGAGGAAATCTGGAACCAAACCTGTGTTCTTCCAACCAGCTCACAAAATATCAATTACTTTTTACAAATGTTAACAAAGATAACAAAATCTTGAACTTTTTACTGCTTTCTTGTTGCTTTTATTCTAATGTTAACTTACTTACGACACTAAATGCTGAGAAAAAAAGACACAATACACAATAAAGAATACTGTAAAAACAATATTTGTTTTTATTTTAAAGAAAAATAAAAGGTAGGTCAGATAAGATAGATATAATTATAATGAGTATTACATTCATGTTGTGATGTCCATAAAAGTGGTTTGTTTTTATTTTTTATTTTTTTGTTATATTTTGTGAATTTTACCCATGATATACACATCTATAAATAATTACATAAATAATATGTTTCTTTTTTGGTGTGATTTTTGTCTTTGTAATGTTTTAAAGTGACTGGGCAGTGTTCCATTTGTAGTGTCATTTGTAAGCACAAGTTCATTAATGTAATTAATGCTAACTGTAATATCATATCACATCATGATGTGTTTTCAAGATGACATACAAATTTGTATCTACATTGCGTGGCAGTAATACAGTATATTGTCAAAAAAAATATATATTTCTTTCTCTTTCTTTCTCAGGCAGCTTATTCTAGATGGACAGTGGGATGAGGTACTGCAGTTTATCCAGCCTCTGGAGTGCATGGATAAGTTTGATAAGAAAAGGTGGGATTTAATTATGTTTTCCATGACATTATTGAATCCAATCCAAATCCAGTTTGTGCTAATCACTGATACAAGGTTGTAATTGACATCATGCTGTATGTTGAGACATGTGTAACTGTACTGTAGGTTTCGTTACATTGTGCTGAAGCAGAAGTTTCTGGAAGCTCTATGTGTGAACAATGCTATGTCAGCTGAGGATGAGCCGCAACATGTGAGTATGAATACCTATGAAACTGTCAAAACTGTCTCTGTGACTGATTCAGTACCACCTGATGTGATGGCCGAGGCTTTTTTGAAGAGTACAGTCTGTGTGTATGTATGCTATACATGCACCCACTCCTGCAAAGGGTGATCCATTGTGCACACACTTGTGTAATCTCCATAGAAAAGCATGACCATAAAAACAGGATGCTCTGGAACAGCTACACATGAGTTAAGGTTGACATTTCTAATGCCAAACATTGAATTGAGGTAGATTATTTGCATATGTTGTAGCAGTCTTATAAAGCTTCCCCAAATGAGCAGAGGAAGGTTATTGCAGCACAGGAAGGACAAATACTCGTTAATACCCATCATTTCAGAGGAAGCATTTGATTTGAGTAGTATGATGCATGAGTAGGTGTGTACAAAGCATTACATGTATAATGTAGCAAATATCATCTCTTTGAATGAATAATATATATCTGTTTCTCTATTTCCCCCAAACTTTATTACTGTCCTTCTTCCTCACCTTCTTTCTGAAACCAAACAGTTGGAGTTCACCATGCAGGAAGCTGTGAAATGCCTCCATGCTCTGGAGGAGTTCTGCCCCTCTAAAGAGGACTACAGCAAACTGTGCCTGCTCCTGACCCTGCCCCGTCTGACCAACCATGCCGAGTTCAAGGACTGGAACCCCAGCACGGCACGTGTCCAGTGCTTCGAGGAGGCCTGCATCATGGTGGCTGAGTTCATTCCAGCTGACCGGAAGCTGAGTGAGGCTGGCTTTAAGGCCAGCAGCAACCGCCTCTTTCAGCTGCTTATCAAGGGCATCCTGTATGAGTGTTGTGTAGAGTTCTGCCAGAGCAAGGCCACTGGGGAGGAAATCACAGAAGCTGAAGTTCTGGTGGGGATGGACATGCTGTGTGGAAATGGCTGCGACGATCTGGACCTCAGCCTACTCTCGTGGCTCCAAAATCTCTCCCCCAGTGTATTCTCATGTGCTTTTGAGCAAAAAGTTCTCAACATCCACACAGATCGCCTGGTCAAGCCAGCCAAAGCTGCTTACGCTGACCTGCTGACTCCGCTAATCAGCAAATTATCACCTTACCCCGCATCACCCCTTCGCCGCCCTCAGTCGGCTGACACCTATATGTCACGCTCACTCAACCCAGCTTTGGATGGCCTCTCTTATGGCCTCTCAGGCCTGGAGAAGAGAGGTGGAGGTGGAGGAACAGATCCAGGCAAAGCCTCACCTATGTCACATTCGTTTGCTAACTTCCAGTATCCCGGTGGGCAGAACCTGAGTCGCAGTCTGATGATTGAGGAGTCACAGTGCCACAGCATTTTTGAGGAGTCACCTGAGAGGTAATGAAAGCTTAGTGGCAATATAACCAACTGCAACATATCAAGGCTATCAATATTAATGCTATATCATTTTGGCAATTCAAATATTCACATTTTCCACAGATTTTAAAAAACATGCCAACACTATAGTTTTAGTGAATATAAATACAAACATATAAATACACACATTGTCATTAAGTATTTATGAATATTGTTCTGCCTAGATGTTCCCATTATTATAACGATTATTGTACAAATATTTTATTTAGCTTCAATAATATAATAAAATATATTTTATGCATTTTTGCAGATATTTTTCTTGTCTGTATTAGCAAATATGTAGGCCTACACCATGAGAAATCTGAAAATGAGAAAATGTGTGTATGCATGCCTATATATGTCTGTGTGTTTGTATAATTTGCTTTAATGATTGTGTTCATGCGTGTTTGAGAAATATTATTAATTTATTTCTGTGTACTAATCATTGTATAATTATATAATAATAGAGGTGTATATCGGAGACAGAGAGTGTGTAATTTATAATAATAATAATTTGAATTTATATAGCACCTTTCACAAACTCAAGGTCACTTTACACAGCAAAATAAACCAAAATAAATTGAAACAGTTAAGACACAAAACAGAGACAAACAAACAACAGAAAAAGAAAATCCAGAATGAGTGGTGGAATAGCACAGGTTGAATAGATGTGTTTTCAAATGAGTTTTGAAGAGAGACAGAGAGGACGTTAGGTGCAGGTTTTGATGGAGGGAGTTCCAGAGTTTAGGGGCAGCAACACTAAATGATCTCCCACCCATGGTGACTAACCTGAGTTTAGAGACGGTGAGTAATCCAGTATCAGAGGAGCGTAGTGAGCGGGAGGGAGTGTATGAATGGAGTAATTCAGTGAGGTATGAAGGAGCAGATCCATGAAGGGCTTTAAATGTGAGGAGAAACAGCTTGTACTGAATACGAAATTATATGAGGAGCCAGTGAAGTTTGTGGAGAATGGGGGAGATATGTTCAGATTTTTTGGTGACGGTGAGAACACGAGCTGCAGAGTTCTGCACGTACTAGAGCCTGGTTAATGTTCTAGTTGGGAGACCAATCAGCAGGGCGTTGCTGTAATCAAGACGGGAAGTTATAAAAGCATGAACAAGTGTTTCTGTATCTTTCTGTGAAAGTGATGAGCAAAGAGGAGATATATTTCTGAGGTGAAAAAATGCATTTTTCACAACTATGTTTATGTGAGAATCGAATGATAGAGCGGAATCAAATATAACGCCTAAATTCCGGACACTGTGTGAGGGTGTAATAAGAGCATCGTCAGTAGATAAACAGTAATTTTGAAGTTTCGTAATGAGACATTTACTTTTTGTGTATCACGCAGCTCCAGAACTGAAACTCCTTCTGATAAAATGTTGAGTTCATTGGGTCCCCAGAACTCTCGGCCTGTCCCTGCCCCAGGTCAGGACGCCCCAACACCCACTTCCACAGAAAAGAATGAGGTAATGATTTGTGAAAATTCATTTTTAATTAATTAAAAAAAAGATTGATGCTGTCATATTTTAATTTAAAATACTGACTCTAAATTGCAATGCATTTAAAGTGATTTCATTTGCTGAAAATAAACATGCTGTGACAAAAGTTACCAACTGAAAAATGCAGTTGTCTAAGTATTATTACAATCATTAATCAAAAACAACATAATCAGTAAAGTTAACAACATATTGTCTGCAGATATTTCCATTGTTTCAGAGTGGCATCCAACCTCAAGCAAGTTGATTACTTATACTTAAGGAGTTGGTTTTCTCAGTTTAATTAAATTAAATGTTGGATTTTTTCCATTTTCAGATGAAAGTTCCTTTTACAAGGGGTGCTGATAATTGTGGAGGGCACCATATGTAGAGTAATAAAATAGAAGTCTGGAGGCATTTTTTTAAATTAAATATAAAATGCTCATATATATTGTATGCAACTTGGATCTTCATAGATGCTCAGTGTTACCAGGTAAATAGCAACATCCTAGTTTAGACAGAATATAGAACAGCATGACTGAATCAGAATATTGTTAAACAATGATCCCCAGGAGTAAAACAACAGTAATCAACAATCCCTTAAGGGTACAGAGGTGTAATTAGATCAGCAGGATTCCAGAATCCATCAGACAGTGCACATGCAGACTGCTTCATAACTCTACTACAGTCTAGGGGTGGGTGATAAATGCAGTCTCTGCTGTCCTACTTCTGTCCCACCAGAGCTGTTGCCAGGTGTGTTTGTGTGGTAATTGATGTGAAAGAGGAGCTGTTAATTCTTCATGTCCACACTTTTTTATAGGTAGAGGCAACTGACCTGGCCTAGAAATAACATTAGTATGTATTGAGATTATCATAGTAATGCTACTAATAAAAATAAATATTTTTTATGTTAGAAACATACTGGATAGTGTTTCTAGGTTACTGTCATGTTTACAACACATGCTTGTATTTGATCTGTATCTTGCTCTTTTAATATTTTCTGATGTTTCCTACAAGATATTTGATAAACTTAAATGCGTAGAGGTCTAGAGCACAATGATGCTTGAGTGGAACTATATTTTGATGGCTTTGAGGTATTTCACAGTTGACTACTCACTAATTGTCCGCTGATATATCTCTTTTAAATGTGTAAGCACCAAACATCCAGTCAGGCATGAAGGAAACATCTAATATAATAGCATCTAAGTTTGTGAAAGCTTCTGTAAATCTTCAGATTTTAGCAAGTTGCAATGTTGTTTATAAGTGACTATTTAAGTATATACCCGATTATTTTTAGATGAACAGCAGAATACCTTAATGCTGACCATTGTATTTGAAACTGAACTGAAGTGAGCTGTATTGGTTAGTACAGCATTGCTTAATTAAAACAGTAATGTTTTGTCTTTGTAAGCATATGTTAATAGCTTTACATTTATGACCATTTTACAGAATTTATCTTTGAACAAATCATTAATCTATTATCAGCATCAATGCTAAATTTCTCGTACTGGTCATTTGAAGCACCCAGCACCCCAAAACAATGAAGTCAATTAGAAATAGTAAGCAGTGTGAATCACTCACTCCTTTTGGATTGGCTTTGTGAGGTACCTGTTCTGTGATGACATCTACAACATGATTGTGGAAAGAGATTATTTGTTCAAGGCACAGATCTCTGTCTAAAGTTTTATGGGTTGTGTAATTGGCTACTTCATGTGTAGTCTTCTCAGTATTTTTGCTACATGTGACTAGTAATCAAAATCTAATTCAGTGAATGTGTTGGACCATATCTTTCTTGTCTCACTAAGAGAAAACTCTGATCATTATTTAACTGCTCTAACCACAACATCCCAGTCAGGTTTTAAACATTAAAAAGTTTAAAAATTATAGAAATGTTCTATATGGGGGATACATGCCAGAGCAATGGGATTCGGATTGAGGGTAAATGAGACTGACCCAGGGCATTGTAAATAGGTTAAATATGCTCAAGTCATGGTATGAAATTCTAGGTACACTGCATTTCAGTACAAACATAGTAAAAACATTATGAAAAAAGAAAAAAGGCAAAACTTCATGGAGAGCTAGGTAAAGTGCTATGCAGGTTCGCACACATAGCAGGAGGAGATTTGTTGCAGATCAGCTCTAAATCTTTAATGTTTAGAGGCTGTTGCTTGGCAAGATAAGACAAACTCGAAGCTTCAGCTCCCTTAACAGGTTTTCTATGGGATTATGGTCTGGAAACTGGCTAGGCCACTCCATGACCTTAATGCTCTTCTTCTTGAGAAGGAGGTTGTTTCTCAAGATTTTACGGTACATGGCCCCGTTCATCGTCCCATCAGTGTGGCGAAGTTGTCCTGTGCCCTTAACAGAGAAACACCCCAGAAGCATAATGTTTTGACTTTGTTGGCACTGCAGGATTTTAATCCATTACGGTAGTCAGTTAGTACTGTATTTCCCCCATGATAGGCCACGGCTTATACATTGATTTTGCAAACCTGATATTGAGTGTGGCTTGCTTAAATGGGGCAACATATCTAAAAACACGAAAACACATTCGCTAAAAATATAATTCA
This sequence comes from Lepidarchus adonis, assembly GCA_037576955.1. Taxonomy (NCBI): domain Eukaryota; kingdom Metazoa; phylum Chordata; class Actinopteri; order Characiformes; family Lepidarchidae; genus Lepidarchus; species Lepidarchus adonis. The sequence continues at coordinate 33,848,009 of JBBIGC010000041.1, read as the reverse complement.
GTGCACAAAAAGATGACATCCCCAAATGATTAGTTGTATTTAAATGTACTATTTACTGCAGCAATGAATAGTTCAAAATGTAATGCAAAGCATAGATAGATCAGTGACAGGTCATTATAAAACATGGAACATGAAAAGAGCCATTGCTTACATTAACTTTCCTGTGCTCGTCCCGCGACCGGGCTCGTAGGCCCACTAGCTCGCCTTCATGGCTCAAGGTAAAGCTCCAACTTTGAATGCGAACACTTATGAAACAGCCAGCGCAGAGACTCACACGGAGGCAGAGTTCTGCTTTGGGACTAAAGCATAGAGCATAGAGCACAATTTCTGTTCCCATTTGCAAGCTGCTAACCTGTGCTCTCTCGCTAACTCTCCACTAAAAAACAAGGCTCTTTCAACCTGTTTTTTGCACTACCCACCCGGTCTCAGTTCCACACACTACACAGTCCATAATGCATTGTTCTCCCCACAACACACCACTGGAAACTAAAAACAAACAAGTTGCCTTAACCAGCATGGGTTAGCAGTTAGCCTAGCCATCATGGTACTTAATGCACCAAAATACACATCAATATTTTATCAGTTTAATTGTTTATGCTCAACTACAGTATAATGTAAGTTATACTCTACCGGTATATAGTTGCAAAGGTCTCCAGGGGCGTGTCAAGTTAGATGCCTGTACTTCAGGTCAGTAAATTTAGTAACACTGCAGCTAATAACATGGGGCGGCTTACATTTCTTAGATTTTTAAAACATAAATGAGCATTTTCTGCGTCTTATAGAATGGGGCGGCCTATAATGTGGGGCAGCCTATGGTGGTTGTGGAAATATGTTGGTTAGTTTTAGACCTCATCCAGCCCTTTAGCCATTCAGTCAGTCTCTCTCTCTCTCTCTCTCTCTCTCTCTCTCTCTCTCTCTCCTTTTCTCTCTAGCTGAGGGATTCCACAGAGCAGTACCAGGAGTACTACAGACAGCGCTTACGGGTGCAGCAACACCTGGAGCAAAAGCAGCAGCAAAAACAGCTCTACCAGCAGATGCTGCTGGAGGGTGGAGTCCAGCAGCAGGAGACCCTGCCCACCGTCAAGCACAACCTCACAGAGACCTTCCTCAACAGGTCAGTCACACAGATTGATTTGCATATCAGTTGAACACTGAACTTTTTTTAATTAAGGGTCGACTGATTATCGGTCGTGATGATTATCGTAGCCAATATTTCACCTATTATCTGTGTTTAATTTTGACCATAACTGATATTTGTTTATTACTGTGTGCATTACTGTGGATCCACTGCCACCTATTGTCTCTGCACTGTTTGCTCTCGACTTGCTGCTTCATTTCATATCCTGCTCACAATAGTCTCTCATTGGTTATATGTCACATGAGCAGTAGCCAATCAAAGTTGAAGCCTTGTTGTCACTCACAACACACTCATACAAGTGCAGCATTAAGCTCTGAGGAGAGGAGAGAGTAGAGTTTCAGCTGAGCTGGTTTGTAGCTGATGATGAAAGGATATTAGTACCAATTATTGCTAGGTTACGGGGCCCATAACTGATAACTGTAACTGATATGCGAATATAATAATAAATTAATAAAAATATTTTTAAAAAACACACAAAAATTCTAATATTTTGAATTTTACCAACACAAAACAAAAACAGTTTACATTATTTTAATGCTGCTTGAAACAATATTACATAAATATTTCAGTAACATTACAAAACTGTGAAATCTAATAAATTAATAAGTTACTGTTGTAACATTAACCGTTACCATTCCATAACCCTATTAATACTCTGACGTTACAGGTAACATTGCTGATTCATACAGAAGATTGCATTTACTAAAAAATCTTCACTTTTCATTAAAATTCTGCTTGTAATTTTTTGGCAAATTTAATTAATTTCATTTTTTACACTTCTATCAGGTTCACATTATAAAGAACATACAGTGGTGTGAAAGTGTTTGCTTCCTTCCTGATTTCTTTTTTTTCCATGTTTGTCACACTTAAATGTTTCAGATCTTCAAACAAATGTAAATATTAGTCAAAGACAACACATGTAAACACAAAATGCGTTTTTAAGAGGAGGATTTTATTATTAAGGGAGAAATAAAAAACTAAACCTGCATGGCCCTGTGTGAGAAAGTAAGTGTCCCTCGTTAAAACATAATGATTTATTATCAATGAGTTCAAAATCTCTACTGATTACTTCTGCACCTGTTCTTAATTAAGAAATCACTTAAATAAGACCTGAATAAGACAAAGTGAAGTAGACCAAAAGATCCTAGACATCTAGACATCATACAGAGATCCAAATATATTCAGGAACAAGTGAGAAAGAAAGTAATTGAGATCTATTAGTCTGGAAAATGTTATAAAGCCATTTCTAAAGCTTTGAGATTCCATGCGAAACCACAATGAGAGCCATTATTTACAAATGGCAAAAACATGGAACAGTGGTGAACCTTCCCAGGATTGGTCAACCGACCAAAATTACCCCAAGAGCGCAGCTGATCCAAAAGGGTCCCAAAAGACCCCATAATAATATCCAAAGAAATTCAGGCCTCACTTGCCTCAGTTAAGGTCACTGTTCATGATTCCAGCATAAGATGGAGACTCTGAATGAGACTCAAAAATGGACTGCATGGCAGAGTGCCAAGACGAAAACCACTGCTTATTAAGGCTTTAACATTAAGGCTTGTCTCAATTTAGCAGTTTTGATCCCCAAAACTTTTGAGAAAATTTTCTGTGTACTGACGAGATAAAAGTTGAACTTTTTGGAAGGTCTGTGTTCCATTACATCTGGCGCATTTCAGAAAAAGAACATCACATAAGAAACATCTTGTGATGGATAAAACCAAATAGCTCTCTCAAGACCTTTGCAAACATATTGTTGCAAAACATACTAATAGGATTGGTTACAGAACAATTTCTGTTCTGTACAGAAGGTTGCAGTGAGCTCTGTTGGGGCCAGAATCCAGAAAAAGAAAGAACATTATTTTACCATAAACCAACCACGATCCTGGCTGCTGCAGTATTTTAGACAGAGGAGTGAGAATAATTGGCATGAAGATTTGTCCAAGAGACAAGGACATGTTGTGGAGAGCTTCAGAAAGAAAGAAAATAATAACTAATGCACTCAACCACTATAGCCTATATGCACGCTCAACACACAAGACTCTATTGCTGAAGAAAAAGCATGTTGAAGCCTGTAAAATACTGGGAAACTAGTTTGGTCACATGAGACCAAAGTGTTACAGTGATCTCAAACACATGTCCAAGAAAACTCAATTGTTTTCAGAGAAGAAATGAATCCTATAAAGAAACCCGAATCCTATAGAAAATCTTTGGAAAGAACTACAGTAAAGCTCAGAGTTCATAGAAGATGCCCACAGAACCTTCAGGATCTGAAGAGTGTGTGTGTGGAAGAATGGGCAAAAATTACACCTGATGCAACATGCAACTAGTTTGTCCATACATGAAGCGTCTTGAAGCCATCATCACCAACAAAAGCTTTTGTATGAAGTATTAAGTACATTTCTGTAAGCATCTTCAATTTTTTTCTACTCTGTCACTACATTTTATTACACATAACCTAATGTATGTACATCTATTGTTTGATTTCTTTGTATGTGTGGATTGGATGGCTTGTTACCAACAACTGATGTTCATCTAAGTGAAATGTATTGACAAACAAATAATAACCCAAAGAATCTGATATTTATATGTCTTTATTGAGAACAATCATAAATAATATTGCTAGAGGAAAACGTATGCAAATCATTGAGGTAATGACCTCAAAAGTGTTAACACCTGGAGGCTTGTTTAGAAAATGAGTTTGGAGGTATGATCCAGAGATACTTTGACTAATAAAACCACTCAGGCATTTTGAGTTTTCTCCACAGAAGAAGAATACGTATGTGAGACATGCCTCAGCCAAAAAGGTCTTTCAGAGTATCTACAATTAAGTATTCTTGATTTACATAAAGCTGGAAAGGGTTGCAATGTGATTTCTTTAGACTTAGATTTCAAGACTTTAGAAATTCAGTAGTCTGCCAGATCTAAAAATCCTTGGCATTTTGGGCTACTCTACCAAGAATTGGGTGCCCAGTCAAAATGACCCCAAAGCACAACAAATACCCAATAATGAGGTAAAGAAACAGCCCCAAGTGCCAAAGATTTGAAGGCATTCCTGGAACTACAGTACATAAAACATTGAACAAGCAAATTTATGTGTTTATGACAGGACACCACAAAGGAACCTGCTGCTTACTAAAAAGAGCATTACTGCACACCTGAAATTTATTAAAGAATTGGTTGACACTCCACAGCTGTACTGTCAAAATGTTTTGCGGACTGATTAACTATTTGGGAAGAACACCCAGTACTACATCTGGCATAAAAAGGGCACTGCATATAATTATAACATCATCCCAACCATAAAGTATGGTGAAGAAAACATTATGATTTGGGCCTGTTTTGCTGCATCAGGGCCTGGCCAGCTTTCAGTCATTGAGGAGAAAATAAATTCCAATATATTGAGTATACTCAATGTATCTCGGCTTGTTCCACGTGTGATGTAGCTGACTATATCATGACCTTAAGTATAAACCCTAACGTTATTGTTAAACAGCATGTACTTCGCTTTTGCTTTTCTGCCCCGTCAAAGCAGACATGTTGCTCCTCCACTTCCAGAGAACTCTCCTAGTGCGTGTGCGTTTTGTACCGATTTTGTGCTCCGCGCCTCTGCTCGCTCCCCTGCACCCATTCAGAGAACTCTCTTAGCACATGCGCGTTTTGTATTGCTTTCCTGTTTTGGCTCGCTTCCATGCCCATCCAGACAACTCTCGTAGCGCATGCACGTTTTGTACTTGACCAACAGTGGAAAGAAGCGAACCTGCAGAGATCAGTGAAAACCCACGCAATTTCAGAGACATTAATTGGCGATGGAGGTGGACGAATTGGTTCTGAGGAAAAACAGCACTGGTTCTGTTATTGATTTATAACTTCATTGTTTACAACTGTTATTAATAACTTCAGTTTAAAATAAAGAGTTATATTAAACTTTGGTTTAAATAGTTTTTGCTATGTTAAAAGCTGGTTTAAAATAAAGAGTTCTGTATTAAAGATTTGTTTAAAATAAAGTTTGCTATATTATTCTTTGGTTTAAAATAAAAAACCTTTACGATGTTAAACTTTGGCTAAATGCATTATATTGCTGTCATTTTATGCAACATAAGGCCAAATGTATAATTTATACAATGATTTAGAGGAAATTTCAAGGTATCAAGATATTTATCCCGATATAGCTTAAAAATAGTGCAATATTTTTTTTATGCCACATTGCCCAGCCCTATTGCCAAGTGTATCAAAAAAGTCTTCAGGATAAGGTGAGAATCCCTATATGTCAGCTGAAATTTTGTAGAAGTTGTGATGCAACAGGACAATGAACCAAAACACCAGAGTCTACAACAGAATGGCTTAAAAAAACATCTGCCTTTTCAAAGCCCAGACCTCAACCCAATAGAGAGGCTATAAAATGACTTGAAGAAAGCCGTATACGTGAGACATCCAAAGAATATGACAGAGCTAAAGCAGTTCTGCCAGGAGGAATGGGCTAAGATCCATCCTGAACAATGTCCGGGTCTGATTCGCAGATACAGGAAACCCCTGGTTGAGGTTATTGCTGCCATGGGGTTGTCAACCAGTTATTCATTCCAAGGGTTCGCATACTTTTTCCACTGGCAATATGAGTTGTTTATGGTTGTTCTCAATAAACACATAAAAAGATCAGATTTTTTGTGTTATTATTTTTGGCACATTATATTTGTCAATACACTTGACTTAGATAAACGTCAGTTCATATTTTATGACAAGGTTCACATACTTTTTCTTGCCGCTGGGTATATATATATATATATATAAGTACACATAAGAGTAAAGGTTCTGATGTATGCACATTATGTGTCTGTATTCTGTAGAGATTAGGTGAATGGAATCTGATGTCCATTCTCTGCCCATATTGGATCTGTCATCATTGACATTGACACAATTGACATATTAGATAATTGATCTGTCAAAATTATCTTCAAAGTCTCCTCAAACCTACAGTATGTTTGTGGAAATGTATCAGTGCATGAATATAGGAAATTTCAAAATACCTGGAAGAATTTAATGTGCATTAGGCTTGAGAAGGTTACAAAACTATGTTAAAGATTTTGGACTACACCAGTCCACAATAAGACCAAATGTCATTGTGTGTGTGTGTGTGTGTGTGTGTGTGTGTGTGTGTGTGTGTGTGTGTGTGTGTGTGTGTGTGTGTGTG
>JBBIGC010000041.1:33787915-33806201 GCA_037576955.1 Lepidarchus adonis | reverse complement strand
TGTGTGTGTGTGTGTGTGTGTGTGTGTGTGTGTGTGTGTGTGCGTGCGTGCGTGCGTGCGTGCGTGCGTGCGTGCGTCTGTGTGTGTCCGCGCGCGCGCGAGTGTATTGAAATAAAATGGAACGAGGAAAATGTTAAAAGTTCAGTTAATATGAAAAGTTTTTATTTGTACATAAAAATGTCGAACAATTACAGTCATTATTAAGAAATGCATTTCGATGTCCAATCTTGTTTTATTTAAGTGATTTTTTGCAGGTAAAAAGCCTTTGACCTCTTTGGCTGAAATAACAGTGGTGAGACGTTTCTTGTAGCCGTCTCTAACATCGGTCTGAGGAAAGTTTGCCCCACTCCTCAATGCTGAATTCTTTAGGCTGTGAGATGTTTGAAGGGTCACCCACAGCATCTCAATGGAATTAAGATGGAGACCTTTACTTGGCCACTTCAGGACTCTTAATTTCCTCAGTTTCAGCCAGTCCTTTGTGGATATACTGGTATGTTTTGGGTCGTTGTCATGTTGTCATGTTGAGAGTAATCTCACTTTAGATTTAATGTTCTTACAGATGGTCTTACATGTTCCACCCTCTGTTACACTGTAGAACTTGTGGTGGATTATATAATGGTGAGGTGGCCAGGTTCTGCTGCAGCAAGGCATTCCCAAACCATGACACTTCCACCTTCATGCTTCACAGTTGGTATGAGGTTCTTTTCCTGGAATGTTGTATTTGGTTTACGCCAGGCATATCTTCGGTTTTTGTGTTGAAATAATTAGATTTTAGACCTCTGTCCAAAGAACATTTGTCTATTTCAGTCTGGCCTTGATATTTCTCTTAGAGAGCAAAGGTTTCCCCCTTGCACACCTCCCATGCAAGTTAAAGTTGTGCAGTCTCTTTCTGATTGTAGAGGCATGAACTTTGACATCAACAGTGCTGTGATGACATTTTGGAGACTTCTTTTAGCATCCTGCAGTCTGCTCTCAGGGTGAACTTGCTTGGACAGTCAGACCTGGGAATGTTGGATGTCATTTTGGAATGGATGATTGCAATTTCTTTTGAGCTCTTTTTAAAAATCCCTTACCAGACTTATAAGCTGCTACAATCTTCTTTCTGAAGGCCCTAGACAGCTCTTTTGACTTCACCATGGCGTTCATGCTCACCTCAACAGTCAGGAGCACACCAAACAAAATGTCTGAGGTTTGAATGGGGCAAACCTCCTTCAAAATGCTGAGTAACAATGTTCAAACCATGTGATTTGAGCAATTTTATTTGGGAATAAAGGTTAAGATGTCAGTTGTTAGCATTAACAAAGGTACAAAGTAAAGTCAATGTTAAACAAACCCTATTTCCAGAAAAACTGGACTATATTGTAATGTAATGCAACAATAATCTGTAAAATGTTTGTGTGAACCTTTATTAACTGACAAAAGTACAAAGAAAAGCATTTCAGTAGTTTTACAAACCAACTTAACTGTATGTTGTAAATATACAAAATATTTGAATTTAATGCCTGCAACACACTTATCAGAAGTTAAAATAAGATTGAAAATATTTTACCCAAGGAGGAAGACAGACGTCAACTCCATGTAGAAACGCCAGTAAGTCTGTGTGTGATTAAATTCTGCAGTGTAGTTCTTTCATTGATATTGTGATGTTGAAATCGGTAAATTCAAAATGTTATACATTTTATTGTTTACGCTCAACTACAGTATAATGTCACTATCGGTATAGAGCTAACAAATTAGATGCTTTTACAGCAGATCGATAAATTCAGTGATGCCACGGGCCGGTTTATCTTGTGGCTTATAGAATGGGACGGCCTATAATGTAAGGTGGCCTATCGTTTGGGAAATATGGTATTGTTTTGCTATAATAATTCTGGCTTTACCCACTAAATTCTTCACAATGTTTTGATTGAGTTCAGGCAGCTTATTAAAAAACTTCGTTCTCCACATGGACAACTTAATTAATAGGAACAAATAAGCAGAGAATTGAGATCAGCTACAGACCCAAATCTCCAGTTCAGCTGGGGAGGTTTTCCATACCATGAAACCTGCAGTTTATTATTTATTATTATTAATTGCAGCTTACTAATGTGGAGCTTACTAAGATCTCTAAGAGCCCAGTGTGACAAGCTAGGTGGAAACATAGCCACCACAGTGACTGCAGTATATGTAGTGCTGACATTTTGTTTTAGTCAGTGGTTAAGTTGTTACTTGTTCTTTTGTCATCCAGAAATATGCCCTATGTTTTCCACACTTAGCATGTGCTGAATCTTGAAGATTCATCTTTGTATTTGTTACTGGATCTGTGATTTGTGCAACACTCTGTTGCTCCTTCACTCCATTGACCTTATTTTGTTATTTTTGTTGACAATCCAACACCTGCTGTGGTTGGTTCAATTTATTGAAACATGCACTAAACAGTTATTGACTACCATTTCTCTAAAACACACACAAAGGAATACAGATATGATGTTTTATTGTTTACTGTGTGGACAAGCCTTTAATACACTTTCTGTAACAGTGCTGTTTGTCAAAATGTATCTGATATTGACATGAAATAGAAATATTTCTCTTTCCCATCACTTCAGATATGGATTTGATATGCAATGCAAAAACACTATTAATACATTAAAACATAAAAACAAACAACAGAAACATATATTACGTTTCAACACAAACTGTTAAGCCACAGTACAGAATCATTAAAATCACCATGATGCAACAGGCAGGTTGGGGCGTCAGCGTTAAGCAGTAAAGCCATACAGTATATAAATTAAAATATTTATTTTTTGCTAGACATTATTAAACATTTAAAATGCAACATGGATGAATGAAAACATATAGTATGAAATAATATGTCTAATATGAAATATATATAATTTTTAAAACCCCTAACCTCACAGTCATCATGCAGTAAACTAAGTTTTTGAGTAATAATCTGTCAGTTCTATCTTTGATTAATCTAAAATTCTTCTATGTCACTGCAGTTAAGGGTCACTCCATCCCTATGCCTTTCACAGCGAGAATAAATGGAAATTTGATTAAATTTGAATAATGATCTGGTTACAGCTCTATGTCTTCATGTCAGTTTTGGAGATTGTTGGGGGCATTTTAGAGAAAGATCCTTATTTCATTTCTTTTATCACCATGGAAGCTTCAGCTAGGAATGTATTTAGTACAGTAGCTATAACCGTATAACATTGCCTAAGTTTGTTATTTCACCTTTACTCCTGATTCCATTTCTACAAATACTGTTACTGTTTTGGCAACTGTGACATGTAGCAACACATTTACTAGAATTTAATACAGTGTTCATGTTACATGGTGTTACATTCTTATTGCAAAATATGTCAGTGTCAGTGAAAACTTGCCAGATAAACTATATTTTTGGCAATTCAGACAGGACAGTATCATAACAATTTGGGGACAATTATGGAAATATCAGGTTATTTAAAATTTCTACACATTGTAAAAGTTCAAATGAAGTATGCAGATGTACACTGAACACATTACATACAGTAGAAAACGCATGAAAATGAAGAATAGATCTGTTAAAGCAGACTATACTGTGCCTTCAGAAGATACCACAGGTGTAGTGACAAAAGATGATAATGGGTTACTCGTGGCTCTGCCATTCACAGTTGGAGTAAATGTAATGCAGAAAGAAGTGACCGCTAACAGGTCGTTCCCTGCTTCACTAGACTAAGCTTAGTATAACTTACGTTTGTGTATACATTATTTTAATTAGTGTTTATGTCTCACCTTTATTGTTGGCTTTACTAACCAAAAATATATTACTGACCTCAACCAATTGATTTAGGATTTTTTTTTTACTAAAGCTGTGGTTTCAGCAGGAATTAAACTCACAATCTGATGATTCATAGCCAGTGCTTAGACAGAATTCCTAAATTAACACAGGATTTAATGATGTAACATGAACTTGTGAAAAATTGAGTGAGGACTGACATTTCTGTAATGCAGCCGACATTACCTTAACGACATGCTGTTTATGAGCAAAGAAACTACACTTATTTACCCAGGAATCAGATCAGCAAATCCGTTTCTTGGTTCTACAGCTTTAAAATATTTGGTGTTAACCATTTAAGTCAAGCTGCCTTTTTTATAGCAGTATTTAGGCTAAAAGAGCAGTTTGTCTTTCTGTAAAGGAATGACACCGCTGTTATGAAAGTTCTCTTTGAAAAATATACATGTTAAATGAGTGGTGGAGCAGGAGAAGAATAAAAGCAATACATTTACAGGTCTGCATTTAGAACACATTGTTACATTGTATTCATATCCATAACATTAACACCACTGACAGGTAAAGAGAACAACTTTGACCAATCATTTCATTACAATGGCTATCAGCAAGGTGGGATATGTTCTGCAGCTAGTGAACAATCAGTTCTTGAAGTTGATGTTCTTGACGCACAAAAAAGGGATGAACATAAGGATCTGAGCCATTTTGACAAGGGTCTTGTTGCGATGGCAAGTAGATTGAGTCAGAGCATCACCAGTATTCAACGTAGGCAGTAGTTAGTATCTACAACAAGCAGGGTCATCAGCACCCAAGACTCATTGATGCATGTGGGAAGTGAAGGCTAGCCTGTCTGTCTTGATCCCACAGAAAAGCTACTGTAGTTTAAAATGCTAATGCTGACTCTGATAGAAAGGGGTCAGAACACACAGTGCTCCACAATCAGAGCTGTTTCAGCAGCATGAGGGGATCTACTCAGTACTAATCAAGTGGTGTTAATGTTATGTCATGTTTTTTTCTAAATACAGTACTATTTATGCATAAATACTCATTTACACATTATTGTCTCTCATCCTCACACATTTGCATATGAATACAATTCCCCATCAAACCATCCTACACACCCTAAGAGCCACTCACTCACACATTCAGTGTATAGTCACTGCTGATCAATAATATGTCTCCTTTTCCACCCACCCTGTGAACAAAAAAGGTTGACTGTTAAAATGTGTTTGCTCTGAGTACACTGTTTAATAGTATCATTCCATAAATGTAAAAAAATCTCTCACCCCCTGGACTTCTCCTCAGAATGTACTTGCGAACTTCATCATAAATGAAGATGAGCACACTGTATGGCAGAGCACAGAACCACCAGTAAACCCTGCACAGAGAGAGGAAGGGAGGGAGTAAATACCAAAGAGTCACAGAAAGGGGTGATGGGAGATGAAAACTGAGGGATTAAAGAAGTTAATACTGTTAAGCCCCTGTAACTTTAATAAGAGTTTAGAGACACTTAATAAAGAGTCACTGTCTTCTGATTGTTTATAAATTTGATGTCCATATGTTCCTTGTAGTGAATTCCGCTTGTTTATGATGCCTACAGACGTTCAGTTGTTCACAAACACATATCTATAGGAAAGCATTACCAATGGAATGGGATGCTCTGGAGCCGCCTCTTATAAGTCTAGGGTCACCATGCCCAATTCTAACCTACAGCAGAGGTGGGCAACTCTGGTTCTGGTCAAGCGTCAAGTACGGTTTGGTAGTCCCACTGCTAAAACACATCTGGTTCAACTCACCTGTAAACTGCCAGGCTAACTGAGTGTATCTGAGGAGGGGAACTACCACACTGTCCTGGACACCAATTAATAGTATTGTTAGTGGGACACTGCTAATTAATATTGTGATAAACATTTTTGTTAATTACTTGCCAAAATGTTGCAAAATGTGCTTGTCTGATAGCTTTATGTTTCCATTTTCATTGCAAGCAAAATGTTTCTCGAGCTTTCTGATGTTTGGACCATGCTGACCAGTCCTGATACACTGGAACCCATTCACTCCTCCCGAGGAGAGCCCACATGGCCAGAACCATGCTCTAACTAACTGATCGTAAGTTGGTGAGGCCCACCTGTACACAAGGAACTGTCGAAGCCCCTTTAAACTGAAAATATTATTACTTTCATTAATTAGTTAATAGTTAATTAGTTAATTAGGTAATTTATTTTTATTCTTTTGTTTGTTATTACTATCTGGTGTGGACCACAAGAGGATGGGTTCCCCTTCTGAGCCTTGGTTCCTCCTAAGGTTTCTTCCTGTAGTTTAGGGAGTTTCTTTCTTTTTTGCTCATTAGGGGTAGAATTCTGTAAAGCTGCTTTGTGACAAGTTCAGTTGTAAAAAGCGCTATATAGATAAAAATGACTTGACTTAATCTATTGTACATAAATGCTAAAATAGATTAAAGTTAAAACGTTATATCTTTCAAAATGAAGGCATTGGCCATTTACAAGTGCATCACCTGCTATATCTCAGACTGGGAAAACCAAAACATAAGCAGTAAGAAATTACAGCAATGCATAACTCAGACTAGGCTTCATGTGTGCAGGAACTTAAAACGAGCAACTCCTGCTCAGAGGACTTGTCAAATAAGGCTTTGAAGCAGAGCAATTTACGCTGTCACCAGGAAACTGAACATAGCAAGCATTATTCCAAACCCCAGCTAATTGAGCCAGTCTTTCTTCTCTTTAGCCTGACATCCAGCACCTGGTAGCTCACAAACAATATCAGCCGTCTGATTAGGCAGTCAGAAAAAATGACTAGATTCATAAAATTCTTGTTTGAGCCTTGGAAGCTGTTGTGGAGCTGCAAAAAGGTTGGAAACCCCTGCTCTAGATGAGCTGACGTCGTACTTGTGATCCAGAACTATCACAATATACCACAACCTGACCTCACTAATGCTATTGTGGCTAAATGCAATCAAATTCTTACAGCAATGTTCCAATATCCACTTTTAAGCCGTCTCAGATAAGGAGAGACAGTTACTACAGTATTACTATTAACTCCACTGTAAATACTCTGCACTTCAGGGCAGAAGAAACATGGGAGGAGAAGGTGTACACAAATGTTTGAACTTATAGTGTATGTGTGTCTTACTTGAGTGGGTACATGCGAAGGGCGATATCCATTCCAGGGCAGTAGGAGAGGAAAGCAGCAAGCGCAGTCTCAGCAAACAGACCAAAGATGAGAATCTTATTCCTTCAGGGCAGAGATGAACAAATCTAACTGAACAACACTGAAGAGTGACTGACAGTGAATTCGTCTTTCCCCCTTCCCTATATTCTGCCTTGTCAAACGTTAGACAATGTCTTACCCATTTCAGATATTTCCGGAGTGCCAGTGGATTTATAAGTGATTTTCAATTCAATCACAAACTAATGGCAGTGAACACATTTGTGCACATTTTAATTAATTTATTAGCCAAAATTAACATATTGGGAGAAACAAAAAAAACATCAAACGTGACCTGTGAGAAAGTTTATACATGTTATATGTTATTATCTCCCAAAATGTTATATTTAGCAAATAAATGAGTACCATGGTTTGTTCCCTATATAAGACATGTACAAATGTTCACCTTGAAAATCAACACAATATGGCAAGTCACCTGAAGTGTTCACACCTTTTTATATGACTGTATATACTTCACACTTCAGTCAATATATATTTTGACTGATTAAACAGAGCAATCATACGTGTTTCCAACTGAATGACATACTGATCATGTGCACTGTGTGTGGCCTGACAAATAGGACAGGTAATCTGATTTGTTGCCAATGTCACAGAATTTCACATATGAGTTTTCTCTCTTTGTCTCTTTCATACACATGCATAACTCACACCCCTGGAAACGCACCTCATGCCCTGCTGGAAAAGGGAGTTTCTGCGTGTTTTGCATATGATTAGATCAGCCCACTGCACCACCACAATGCTGACGAAGAAGGAGGTGTGGCAGGTAAATTCCACAATCTTACGCTGCTCATAGGTCTGATGAAGAAAAACACACACATGAGCATAATGCTTTGTAGGGATATGATAATGTGATTATTTTTGTAACATGTTTATTTACAATGTCTGTATGTGAGAATATCTGAATCAGAGTATGTATCTGTATTACAACCCATACTGTTTGCTTAGGGTGTCCCTTAACACTGATCCATTGTTGACTTTGATTCAGTGGTGTCTCTCAAGCACAACAGTATAAAACAACAACAATATGTAAAGATAAGTGTGTACATGTGACTACACCACACCATACAGTATGTCTCTTATAGAGCATGCTTGCTGCTCCAATAGGCCAATAGACCTGATTCTGATTCAATTCCTGTATTGAATGTATACACTGTAAAATGGACCTGGCACCACAACAGCACAAAAGTGAATTTGAATAAAAACGTTTTTTGTGAGGAATAAAACATTTTAAGAGACTGTTCATGTTTCCTAACACACTATTGATGTAGTTGTTTTTAAAAAAGTATGATTTATCCAATTACTCGATTAATCGTTTAAAAAATTGACAGAATACTTTTTTCCAAAAATATATATTGTATATCCGAGGTTTTGTGGCTGTGTTTTATGAAGAGATCATAGTTGTATGTCCACACTGTTCCAAAAAGATCTGTGTTACATTCATGCAACAAATTGTGTCACTACAACCTAGTTACATGAGCATAGCCTGTATAAACATGTTCTGTATTTGTGTATGTGTGTGTGTGTGTGTGTGTGTACCCATTGCTGTCCATAGCTATCTTCAATATCATTGACACTCCGGTCATCCCAGTTTAGGCGTATACCCAGAAGACTGTGGGGCAGGAAGCCGTTCTCCGCCAAAATCACAAAATAGGTAAAGAACCCTGCCAGAGCCTGGATCATACCTGCACATATGCATTATAACTTTAATACAAAGATGCATAAATGTTTCATAAAAACATACATTATATGAATTTAGAAATATACACTACCATTCAAAAGTTAAGAATCCACCTTATTTAAATGCAGCTGTATGCAAAAGTTTGGGCACCCCAATCAAATTACACATTTTATTGGCGTTCTAAGTAAAAATAAGAACCACAGCTTTCCTTTGAACTGAAATATGGCATAATATAATTATTTATTTGCTGAATTTAACATAAGCTTATATAAAATCTGTCTACAATGTGCCTGATTTTGGTCAACACCAACGAATCTCAGCTTCATTGGCTGTGGTTTGACGAAGTGTGAGAGGAAAATCAATGAATGCATGAATAAGCTAAGTAGCTGGAAAAATGAAATGCTTGCCATGTGAGCGCCCATGTCACAGCAGGTCAGTCGGACTGAGCATGTGCTGGCATTAGCTAGAAGCTATGGGCAATGCAAAGGTACAGTGTGATTAGTGACCAACAAGAACTAAAAATCAAGTAGGCAATGACAGGCTTAAGACTTTGCTGAAAATTACAGCCTACTGATTTTTCCAGTTGCCAACTATCATGTTGTAACATCCTACCTAAATTTTAAATTTAAATGCAACCTTTCTGAAGGTTTTATGGAAAAACAAAGAAGTACAACATTGCCTCGCATAATATAACCACCACAAATATATTAGTTTATTAGCTTTTATTAGTTGTTTTTGTAATATTTGAAACATGTCAGTTGTAGCACTAAATATGGACTAAATTTCACAACTTTGATGTGTTTCCAAAGAATTTGGCAATGGTCTATCTTGCCAAGTTTGTGAAGTTTTACAAGATATTAGCTAGTGAAATGCTAGATATTTGCACTGTTGTGATTTACTAAGCAACCTTACTGGTAACATAGGTTATACATGTTCTTTAAAAGGTATTTTCTCATTCATTTTATAAATATATGCTATATTTCATATTTATTATTATTTTTATTTTTTATGTGGTATTCTTATGTGCCACATGTTCACTGCTAAGTGCCCCTGAGCTCTTTGACCCATGCTACTGCCAGTGATTATCTGTAGAGACCCAGCGATATGCTTGATTTTATGTACTTCTTAGCATTGAGTTTGATTAAAACGTCAAACTCACTAATTAGAAAAAGTTAGGGTCCACATACTTAAGCCCAAGGTAGTGGACAATACAGTTGTGCTCATAAGTTTACATACCTTAATAGAATTTATGATTTCTTGGCCATTACTACACATATGCCACAAAGAATTCTGCTTGCAATATGCCAAACAGCACAGAGACAAGCCTCAAACCTTCTGGCACAAAGTCGTTTGGAGTAATGAGACTAAAATTGAACTTTTTGACCAAAACTGTAAAAGCCACAATTGTAGAGGCCTAAGATGAAAGGTACACCATTCCTACAGTGAAACACCATGGTGGATCACTGATGTTTTGGGACGTGTGAGCTACAAAGACACAGGAAATTTGGTCAGAATTGATGGCAAGATGAATGCAGCTGGCTATCAAAAAATACTGCACTCATCAGCCCAGAAGCTGGGCATGGGTCATACTTGGACATTCCAATATGACAATGATCCAAAACACAAGGCCAAGTCGACCTGTCATTGCCTACAGCAAAATAAAGTGAAGGTTCTGGAGTGGCCATCTCAGGCTCCACTCTGGGGAGACCTCAAACATGCAGATCATGCAAGACAACCCAAGAATTTACAGGAACTGGAGGCTATTTGCAGCAAGAATGGGCAGCTTTACCATATGAGAAGATAAAGAGCCTCATCCACAATAACACAAAAGTCTTCAAACTATCATTGATGTTAAAGGGGGCAATAAATGGTATTAAGAACTGGGGTATGTAAACTTTTGATAAGGGTCATCTAGGTAGTTTGTGTTGTGATTATGATTTAACCACTCAACCACTAACCACGAGTAAAAGAAAAGTATTGTGTTATCTTTCATATTCTCTGAAAATGGTTAAGAAATAATACATTCTTTAAGGGTTTGTAAACTTACAAGCACAACTGTACATTTATAATCTTCAATGTCCAAGTTCTGACATAGTCATAGTATTTTGCCTTACCAATCTGCCCATATGCCATACTGATGAGTCTCTCATTGACCAGCTTGTCAGTTTTGGGGTTTCGGGGCTGACGCTTCATAATGTCACTCTCTGCTGTCTCATAAGCAAGAGAGATTGCAGGAATCTGGGGGAGAGAGAGAGAGAGAAAAAGAGAGAGAGAGACAGAGAGAGAAAATGAGAGTGTGCAATTGCTATGGGCATTAGACCAACTGCAAAGATAAATGAAGTGCTTGTGTATTTGGAATGTGTGTGTGCGTGTGTGCGTGTGTGTGTGTGCGTGTGCAGAATGAGTAAATTTATATCTTAATTTCAGGTAAGATTATGACTATGGATACTGATGAACAGAAAATAATGGAGAGTCATGCACTACTGTTCGAAGTTTGAAATCAATGTTTTCAACAACATGAAATTAATCAGTGTATATGTATAATGTATAAAATCAATTCAGTCTTCCAGGTCTGTAGCTTCCTCAGCTTTAAAATAATCTGTACATTTTAAAATGTAAAAAATGTTAGGGAGGTCCAGAAGGATAAACAGCATTATTCTGTAATAAAAAAAAACTTAAAATATTGAACAAAAGATCTCTAATCATTTGGGATTCAATACAAAAGGCAGTGTATCCCTGATCAGATTACATAGTTTATTGATTTGATGAAGCATACAATGTTTAAAAATAAAAATACAAAATGTTCCCCTAACATGTAAAAGTGCATGTGAAATTAACTCTTATTCCATATTTAAGTTTGTTTCCTGCAGAGGCTGTGCACTTATTTTCCTTTACAAAATCAACTAGATATTTATTCAGATGTTTGGTGTATACACATTTACTGAACTGAGAGGAAGAGATTGATTTGTCTGCCTGTGTATCAGACTGTCTGCTTGTCATTGTGGCCAAGGCGTGTGTATGAGCATGTGCGTGTCTCTTACCATATCAGTCCCCAGGTCGATGCAGAGGATGGTGACAGTGCCCAGAGGTAGAGGGACACTAGCGATGATAAAGAGCAGAAAGGGAGAGATCTCTGGGATGTTGCTGGTGAGAGTGTAAGCTATTGACTTCTTCAGGTTATCAAAGATCAAACGACCTACATGTAAAACACATAGAAAACATTGGTTCCTCCTGGCAGAAATGATGATTCTGATATTTTTCTACTGCTTCTGTGTCCTTCTTTGGGGCACAGTTCCATGCATCACACTCGTCTGTGTGTTAAAAGCATGTAGTTGCTACTTCAGTGATTGTAATGTTCCTGTAATGGACCATAGACACTCAGCCAGTGGTGAGCAGTAGTTATTGGTTGTGCAGTATGTCTTCATTTCAGTGGAGCAAACAACTGTTTTCATTTTTAGTCCAGAAGGACGGCGCGTTTCCCTTTTTGGGATAATCTCAGTGCTCACAATACTTTTGATCTCTTTTCTTGCCAATGCAATACAGGTAATGAAAGTGACTATTTGTCATTGTCCAGCACAACAAAATGTGACCTCTGCGATTAATCCAGCCACATGCAGAGCAGCGGGCAGCCATTAACAGCACCTGGACCAAGCCTTAAACCCGTTACCCTCTGTGCAAGTTCTAAACTACTAGGCCACTAATAGTGATGTGAAATAATCATCCAGTTATGTTGCGCAACATGTTGCACTGAAAGACAGACCTCAGATCAGATTTTACAGCTGTTCTCAGCCTGATCAGAGGAACATTGAAACACTCGCAGAGCATGCACGCTCAGTTTGTGCACTTCTCTGCAAATTAGTTTTTCCTTTACATCTCTCTTACCCTCCTCCACTCCTGTTACTATGGAAGCAAAGTTGTCATCCAGCAGGATCATGTCTGCTGCCTGTTTGGAGACGTCAGATCCGGCTATTCCCATGGCAACACCAATATCCGCTCTCTTTAGAGCAGGTGAGTCGTTCACTCCATCGCCAGTCACTGCTACAATAGCACCCTGGAAGTATGAAGATGTCTTACTACTACAGTAACAAACAACCGCAAACACACACGCACGCACGCACACACACACACAAACAAACATACAAACATACACACATGCCCACCTGTCTCTGGCAGCCTTCCACAATGATGAGTTTTTGTTGTGGAGAGGTGCGGGCAAAAACAATCTCAGTGTGGTTCTTCAGGAGATCATCCAAATACTCAGAGCTCATCTCTTTCAGATCAGTTCCGTGGATAACACATGCCTTGGCATCTCTGTCACGTACAGATGCACACATATGATATACACATGAGCAAAACACATACACAGGAGGAATGCAATGTGTGTACACACAAAAACACATTTAGACTAAGGTTTGAGCTGAGAAAACAGCTTTGAAAACTTGCCCCATCATTGTAACGTGTCCTGTCTTGTGCTTGTCTTAGCTGGTCATGTTTTGTTCACCCACCCATGTGCTGTTGTTCAGTTTACATAGCCATGTGCTATCCTCCATTCTTCCCTGCCTTAGACCTGCCCCTTGATTACAACTATAATAATTTTTTTATTTTTTTATTTCTGTTCAATTTATGGCATAAAAAGTAACTATGCATCAATGTTTCCTGAAAATATTGTGCAGTTTTTGCATGTACTAGAGAGACTGTGTTAACATCTTTTCAATTAAAAAATCACCAGAATCTGTTATTTATTAAAGGGTGCCCAAGCTTTTGCATAAGACTGTATGGTCTGGTGTTTGGCTTTGTCCTTATCTTTACCTGTTACACACACCCTAGTCTTACCCTACGCACTCATCCATGTATTTCTATTTAGTCTTTGTTCTTGGATTTATTTTGGTTTTAATTGTGTTTTCTTGTTTTCTTGTTTAATAAAACAATTGTTAAACCCCATGCCCTCATGCTTAATTCCTGTTACATTTATACATTTCAAGGCAATATAATTAAAATATCTGCATTTTTTTTTGCATCAGCACCAGTATTGGTTTCAGCAGATATTTACAGGAAAACTATTGGATATGGGCATAAGTCTTTAAATCCCACACCATACAGAATTCACACATACACATAAACACATACTTACCGGGGATTAACTTGACTGAGAGGAATGTTGAGTCTCTCTGCAATATCTTCCACCGTCTCGTTGCCTTCAGAGATGATGCCAACACCCTTAGCAATAGCCTTAGCAGTGATTGGATGATCTCCGGTCACCATGATCACCTTTGTAAATAAGTTACAGTTGTCAATATGTGTACAGCATATTTCAACACATCGTCAAAATTCATGTGTAAATAGATTTTTACTTGATCCTTGAAGTAGCAAATGGTTCAGCAACAAACAAACTATTTGAAAGATGAGTTAGATATTGAAAAAGCCCCAAACAATGAATGACTGAAATATTGAGCCAATTATAAAGAATAAATCAACAGACGCAGCTGGAGCCACAGTAATGCGGGAGCAAAGGAAACAAGAGCATGTGATGCATGAAATATAAGAAATGCAGCCCTTACATTGGCCAAGTATAAAAGATTTCTGTCTGTAGTGATTTTAAAAATCAGTCCTACAGATCCAAAACTTTTGAACGATTGAGTAATGCAATGCAGTAAGACCTCTCGGGGCCTACTGTCATATACTACCTGAGTTCTAATACTATTTCTATTAGCATCTTCATGGAATTTGCTGTATTGTTAGTTCCAAGCTAACTAGCGCAGTTGTTTTTATTTGGAATTTAAAATATGGAAACTGCTTGTAACAGATTTTTCCAGTTTTCTATGTGAAGTCTGTGGAGGTGTGATCAAGGTGAAATGTCGCCAATCATGATAGAGACAATGCCTTCCTTGTTTCCCGACCCAAATGGTCAAAAGTCAGATCTGTGCAAGCACAAAATATGCTTCATGCTGAGCACTCCATTTTATTTGCGCACATTGTGAAATCTCACTCTCACATTTGTTTTTTCTCGCTCGCAGTTCAAGAAATTAATCTCGATTGTTGACTTTGTGTGAGGACATATTTTGTGTAAATGGTAGTTTGCACACCTGAAAGGATATCATTCATTCTTGAGAATCTTTTTGCATGCAACTTTTGACACAAATCTAAGGCCATAACCAGCCATTATGGATTACTCTTCTAAATCAAATAATAAATTAAGGAATATTCTAATTAAGTAAATCAGTTCATTTACAAATGGTGTTAGGAGAAAATGCTACAGGGATTGAATTACTTTAATCAATTATAAATAATGTAATTTATATAATCCTGTTCAGAATAAAAGCAGGGATAGCGACAGGCCTTTAAAATGATACAAAAAATAAATACTACAAAGATTATGAGGGTACAGGTTTATACATGTTTAAGAGAGTAATGTAGAAGTGATGTGATTTCCCAGATGAAATAAGTTAACTAGTTCAATGGAAGTGATGTAGAACCTGTAATGGATTTTTAGTTACTCCCAACATACTTCAAAACTAAATCCACCAGTAAATTACTTGAGCGAATACCTTGATCCCAGCAGAGCGACATTTGCCCACAGCATCAGGGACAGCGGCTCTTGGGGGGTCAATCATGGACATGAGTCCCAGGAAGCACATCTGCTCCGTAGGGAAATTGACATCATCAGAATCAAACGCGAAGCCTCGTGCGAAATGGGAGGGAGACAGGAACAGGTGACAGAAGCCTGCAAATGCAGATATGTAAAAATAACTAACACAGTATAGAAATGAGATGGAAATGTCAGGGTAATATAATGCAAAATCAATGATGTTGGTTGTCTGATGTGACTCTCTGGTCATGCCTGGGAGAATAATAGGACAATTTCTTTCAGTGACTGAAATAAACCTCAAGGCTGGGTTTAATGGCGTCGGTGCCTTGTTCCTTCATTTTCTGAGCCCACACAGAACCTCTCCATTCAATTTCCAAAAAGTATACAGTGAATCCGTATCCAAACCCAAGTGCAATGGCAGAAATTATGATCTTGCATTTTCACTCAGCTCTCTAACCCAAATACTAGTGGTACAACACAACTTCACTGTGTATGTGTTTCTGTTCCCAGAACATCTAAATATATGTAAAGTCATTGTGAAAGATGACTTTCACTTTTTTCTTTCGATAAATGAAACATACACTAATCAGCCATAACATTAACACTATCTTACTAACATTGAGCACAATGCTAATCTCTCTCTCTCTCTGTCTCTCTTGCTGTCTCTCTCTCTCTCCACTTACCCAACACTCTCTCACCCAGGCCTCCCAGCTCCATGTAGGCTCCTTGATATGCATCTTTCCAGTCATCATCCAAAGGATGCTCTTCACCATTGATCATTATGGTACTGCACCTGCATGATCAATCAGTTACCAGCTATGACAATTACAGTCATTAAACAATCACAACAGACTATTTCATACATACGCTTTTACCTTGGAATTTAACTCACACTGTTTAAGTGTAAAGCTGAATAGTTTATCTGCTTGAGACACTATACAACTCCCATGGAGGGTCAAGCTTATACATCACCAGGACATACAAAGACATCCACCAAGGCTGAATGTTTTTGTGTTGCCTTTTTGTTTCTTTCTTTTTTCTGTGCATGTGAAAACATCAATTCTAGAGAGTGGTCAGACGGCACCTAAAACTGTGATTGTAGACATCACAACCCAGCGTTTACACACTAGGGTTATAACAAAGCTGTATTAACACTGTGGAACTATCTGTATTTGTATGTTAATGTAATCTGTAAGGTAAACTGTAAAATCAAGTGAGGGGAAGTTACAGAATTGCTATTTTCTTATAAACTGATTTAAAGAAAAGGGGTAAAACTCTACCCTGCACGTGTGCTTCTGTGCACTGATGGGGCAGCATGACCAGCAATGTAGAATAATGGTGTTTTTACAGTCTGGTTTTGAGTGTCTGATCTGAAGTAGTGCTGGTGTATTAAAGCTGTTGGCTAAATTTGCTGAGAGCATCACATTAACAGGATTTTCATGACGTCTATGGATGTGTACATTCTGGTAAAGCACTGTAAACGTACACTCTTACACATACTATTTGTAACAGGACCCCAATACTAAACAGGTTTTGAGGGTGAAGGATACCGATTACTTGCCATACTTATCATTCAGGACTCATTAAGAGTCAATTAGATCAAATGAGCAGCCATTAATCACAGTTCTGGATCTGCCATAATCACAGTTGCTGATCAAAACCATATAGCTTAGTTGTTTGCAATGACACAGATCTGACATCGGAATAAGTCAGTCAAAGATAGCTTCTGATTGGTGAGTGAGGCAGTGGTATATAGCAGAGGTCAGTCATAATCAGTTACATTGATTACCTGTCCAGAATCCTCTCAGGGGCACCTTTCATGACCAGCAGATGCCCTGTGGGACTGTCTTCGATTTCATGGATAGACAGCTAGCAGGAAGGAAGACATAGGAAATCATTTTTCATGTGGAGTGATTTTGCTATAGCCCATAAAGTACAGTGTATATCACCACTCTTTCATTTATCCAGTCTTCAGGCAAAATCATCAATGAAATGCAACCCTTTCATTTTTCTGGGTTAGAATCACAAAACAAATATTTAACCAAAATCACATAGACACCTCAAAAACTAAATATGATTTTTCAGTAAGTAGTAGTATTTCTTACAATCTTTCCCTTTATCCCAGCTTCCCAGATATCTTTATTTCTTCATGAGAATGAATCGTGCAAGTAAACTGAGGTCTCTTTGGGTAGTGACCTTTGTCTCTTTGAAGGGGAACATAATGTTAGTGAAAGCTTTAGATAAATGTACAGATGGATTTGATATTATATCTAGTGTTGAAAGGTGGTTGTTTTTTTAAATATATTTTTTTATTCTTATTTTTTACAATAAAATATATATTTAATGACAATATCCCTGGAAATGAAAAAAGGGTTGACAAGGTAGTTTTGCATTGTATTTTTGGTTGATTTTAATGAGGACTTTAAGACTTTAAGGACATTAGATCTACCTGTCTAAAATTGTGAAGGTCCCCGTCTGCACTAACTGCACTAACTGTGGTGCACTGTGTGATCTAACACCTTTGTGTCATTTCCAGCATTAAAATGTTTTTTACAGGAGCTCTTTTTTGGAATCGGACCAGACAGGCTAGCCCTCACCCCAACATGCATCAATTTGGGACTTGGGTGCCCATAATTCTGTCACCAATTCACGAGTTGTCCTTCCTTGGATCACTTTTGCTAGGTATTGTATTAACTACTGCAGACCTGGAAGGCCCACTGTTTTGGCGATGCTCTAGCCATCACAATAAAGCACATTTTAAAGTGACTCCTGCCTCCAGCCCATCAATTTAAAGACTGTTAACTTGCTGCTTAATGTATCCCACCCCAGGACAGGTGCTGTTGTAATATAATAACTAGATCATCACTGTTATTGGCTTTAGCTCTTAGTGCTTATCATGTTGTGGATGATTGGTGCATGCATTTATGTAGCTAGTATTGAACTGAATGAGTGTGTGCGTGTGTGTGTGTGTGTGTGTGTGTGTGTGTGTGTGTGTGTGTGTGTGTGTGTGTGTGTGTGTGTG
>JBBIGC010000041.1:33774392-33787815 GCA_037576955.1 Lepidarchus adonis | reverse complement strand
CACACACACACACACACACACACACACACACACACACACACACACACACACACACACACACACACACACTCCTTCTCCTGCCAAAGGGTAAACTGAAGCCACCCCACAAATCAGCGCACATGTGCCCTCTTCAGACTCCCATGACAGAAAGTTTTGCTTGTCCAAGCTGTGTATACATGTGCCCCATAGTTCCTGACAACTGCTTTAAAAAAATCTGTAAACACAACTGTGCACTTTCATTACATGCTGCATCTGAGAGCAGTTTAGACTTGGATAATTAAAGAGCAACAAACTCAACTACCTTCAATAACCATGTACATCCCAGGTTAGTTTCTTCAACTGGGATTAGGCCTAGTTCTGGACTACAGAGCATTTCAAGCTCAATGAATTGCAAAGCAAAGGAACCCAGCTCCTTGCTCCATCACTCCATCACTCCATCACTCCATCACTCCATCATTATTGTTCATTCCTCTAGTGGCCAAATGCAATCAGATCAGCAGAATATATAGACTTCCAGAGGAGTAGACACTGTTGTTGCAGTAAACGGGGGAAATACTGCTTGATTTCAGAAGAACCCCTGGATGAGCAGGTGTTTACTAAATTTTGGGGTATAGTTTCCTGAACAGGGATTAAGTGTAATCATGGGCTATGCATAATTTAGAATGGAGATTCAAGACAGAAAGTGAATGCAATGCAGGATTTAGTTCTTTATTGCATGTGAAGTAAGGCACTGCTTAAGCTAAAAAGTAAAACTAAATAAACAAAAGAGTTTTTACTGAACTAAAGTGGCTGTATTTTAATCAGCAAGCCAGTCACATGGTTGATAAAAGAAAGTGTAGAAAACTATGCATTGTAACCATGATAATCCAATCACCATAGATTACAGGCCATAGATTACAAAGATTGCTGAAAGCAATTCCAAGGGAGCAAAGTTCCATGCATGGTTTGAGTGAAGGAGCAAAACAAACAAGCAGACAAACAAAAACTTACTTTAAATCTGTATTATTATGAGGTGTGAAACAGAATTTTGATTGTCTGGAATCACATTATCAAATAAACTGTCTGAGAAGTCTTATGTATCATGACAAAGAAACTGCACATAAAAGCATATGATTCTATATGATATATTACTTATTTCTGTGTGGTCTTGTGGATCTTTTCTTCTCTTGTCATTGTCCTTGTGAATGCTGAAGCACTAAGACACAACACATGGTGACACAGCTAAACAAGCAAATCGTAAATCTGTAGCCATGGTCATCAAATCTTTCTGTCCATTCATCCAAAGGAGATTGGCTAGCACATCCCAAAGGCTACCCATGTATGTATACCTTCTCCATTCATTAGTTCAGCCCTCCACAACTGGAAGTGTAACTTTCATATGGACTGACACTCTGTAATGAAGTCATGGGGGGAGGGGGGGGGGGGGGGGTGGGGGGTAAAGCTGGACACTACTGATGCCTGACAGTGTGGTAGCTATGTGTCACTGGTGAATTGAACTGTCTTCTTTTTTCAGGAAATGTTTTTCAAATTTCTGTCTCACATGGTGGGAGATGTTTGTGAGATCATAAGGTTTAATATGACAAAAGAAGATTTAACTCTGGAATGTGCAAGCGTCAAGCCCAGCGCCTAAAGCCAGCAGTTTTGATAAGAGACTGAAGTGTAGGTTAATGAGAATGAAATGAAATTTGATGCAATCTTTGTGCTGCACTGGGTTTTATGCATTCCTTTACCTTACTCACCCAATTCAGCTCCTGACAGGCTTTATAATTAGGTAACAATGTGAATGATCTGCAAAGACATGAAACAGTGCCATGTTTCCTTTAGACCTCAGCAGTGGCAAGAGGAACCCTCAAGGCCTTCAGCAAGGCCTAGTGATTTTTTTGATGAACAAAGAAAACGTCTCAAATGTATACTTAATCATTTTTAAAAGTATTTTTCTTATTTTCATTTAATATTTCATTTGAACAATATACAATGAATATTAAAAGCAGCAAGATTTTGGTAACAACCAAGAAACAAATTATTGCTTAATTGTGGTTAAAAGATGGAGAAATAAAGAAAATGCTGTGTAAAAAAACACAGGTCTTTAAAAAACATTTAAAAAAATGTTGTTTTAAAATATACAGTGCATCATGTATTCTTACAAATGGACGTCTGGTATTTTAAATATAATCTTCCCGTTCATCCTGCCTATTAAGCCTCTACTCATGACCGACTGAATCAAACTGGTTTTTTAAACTCTGCAAGCATTGCACTACTAATATTAATTGAGTATTTAGTTTTATTTGGAATTAATATGTTTAAACACTAAAAAGTTACAGTGTCACAGAATCAACTAATCCAAGTCTAAGATACATCACTGACAGTGAATTTGAGCAAGAGTCTAACCACTGGGTTTTTTTTAGATGGTAATAAGTAATAAGCATAAGTGGCTTTAAATGAGGACTTTCTTCTGAAGTAGTGACTTTAGAAATACATTCCTACATACTCCACAAATAAAATATAGATTATGTCAGTTACAAGCTCCTGATGAAATCTGAGATGTATTTTACAAGCTACCAGCTGCTCTAGAATAGCAAAAAAAAAAAATTGTTCACTTGCAATGCTATTAGTTTAGTGCTAACAAGCTTGTAAAATTCTATTGGGGCACTAGTAGAAATTACGCTACTGAAGAGGTGTACTTTGGTTTTGATATTTGTGGGCTGAACATTTACTGCAGCAAAGTATATTTAGTTAGTGTGAGTGCTATGTTTCACTAGCAGCCAGAAAATGAATAAGGAATTTCTTGTTAAATGTGTCGTTAATGTCAACTTATTAGTTAATGTCCAGGTCATATAAGCTTGATTAACCAGAGCTTGATAACATTTCAAAGATGCTATACTCTTACATATAACCATATAAAAAAGTCTAAAATCATAACGACTTTTGCTGATTCTAAAATATTGCCATGACATTTCAGTTTTTTATTTTTAATAAATTTACAAAATGTTATTTCACTTTAAAATGTAGGTTTGGATTTTTCCTTTCTTCCCATTCCCATCCTTCCTAGCTTTTCAGCTTGAGCTTTTGTACAGATGGTGTGATGTTTGCTTCTAGAATTTGCTGATATTCAGTGGAATCCATTCTTCCAATTCTCTCTGAGAGTTTTCTTGGTCTTCCAGATCTCATTTTGATCTGAACAGTTACCCTGAACTGCCAACTCTTAATTTCTCCCTGTGGAAACTGCAAGCTGACAATGCTTTGCTTTCTTCTTGTAACCTTCTCCTGCATTGTGGGCATCAATAACTTTAATTTTCTTAAATTGAGTCTTACACAGCTGCTTAGAGGAACCCATGGTTGTTGAGTGCCCACAAGGTTTGAATAGTCAGAGTATTTGTAAAGCTTTGAAATTGTCACCAGCTGACATTTACTATTGACAGCTGTTACCATGCATCAGATCTAATGAGCTATAATGATATAATGGTGCAGAAAATGAGTATTTATCACCTTCAAACAAGCAAGAATCTGTTCACAGACCTGTTACTTCTTCTTTAAAAAGCTCTTCTACACCCCACACATTACTTGTTTTAATTGCAAATATTTGAACTTGTTTTTTGTATAAAAGACACATGTCCACACCTTCCAACAGTCAGACTCCAACCTCCACCATGGTCAATACCAGAGAGCTGTCTAACGACACCAGGGACAAGATTGTACTGGGATGAGCCAATCTACAATAGGCTAGCAGCTTGGTGGAAAGAGTTTAACTGTTGGAGCAATTATTTTAAAAAAAATGGAATAAATACAAGATCACAGACAATTGTTGTGGGAGATGAGTTCAGTCTTCTAAAAAACACTTTGTGCAACAGGAAATTGCAATTAAGCGATGCTTTATTAGTTAAAAGCACACAAGCCAGCCAGAGACCCGGTCTGACGTTCTGAAATCTGACAGCCCCAGTTATACGGTTCAGTTTCAACCAATCACATAACTCAGTTTTGTTGACCAATCAAATTGCTGATCTTACAGCCAATCACATCACATTCTCTCAAGTGACCTCGCATCCTCCTTCTCTGACCCCTCCCTCAGAAGGTTTTTACATGTGTGCAGCTTGCAGTGTGAGTAAATTAATGTAAAACTCTTATTTATTATAAAACATGATTACAAAATATAGATTAAGAAGTTAATTAATATGAAGGCTTGAATACACAAACGTTCTCCGCTCAATTAGTGATTTCTTTGGATACAAGTAAAAAAAAAACATGTTTTCCTCCAATTTCCTTTCATAATACAAACTTCAGTTATTGCTAAGCCTGAGTATAATAAAGTGACATCTTTATGCAAAACCTAAATACCCTTTTCATATAATTTGAACAAATTTTTGTATAACAAATGTAATATAACATCCAATGAAGTTATACTAATTATTTACTGATTAACAAGATCATTAACTTCATTAATTATGTATAACAAACAAATCATTCATTACTTATTTAACAAATCATTAATTACTTTAAAAGTCAGGTATAAACTCGTTGACTTTTTGTCATGTGTTCAGCATGCGCTCAAGGCCACAGACAGAATTTTCCTCTGCGTCTTCTACTAGCGTTAGGGTAGGAGTATCTTCTGATAAGGAGGGCCTCCGGCGTTTTAATGAAATAGATAAATTCTGCTAGTTTATACAAAGGCATTACTTGAAGAGTTTTGAAAAACAAGTTTCTCAGCCTTGAAGACAAGAAAGCTTGTGCTCCCGTTCATGGACACCTGGCATGAGCTCATAATCTTGCCTGCCCTCACTGCCAAAAAGACCAGACTGTATTGGTCAAACCCCTTCTGTGTCAAATCAGGCCTTGCTTAATGGAATACACTCAAATGCTAATTAACTGATCATATATTGATTATAGTGATTGGCATCGGGGTGTAATTACAGTAACTGATTATATATTATAGTGATGGATGTACCTCAAAATATACCATACAATCTCCCTTGACCTGGGGCTCCATGCAAGATCTCACCTAATGGGATAAAACGGTGAGGAACAGTCCAGAACTGCATGGGGATCTGGTCAATGACCTGTAGACAGCTGGGACCACAGTAACAATGGTTACTATTAGTAACACACTATGCCGTCATGGATTAAAATCTTTCAGCACTCGAAAGTTCCCCCTGCTTAAGCCAGCACATGTCCAGGCCCATCGAAAGTTTGCCAGAGACCATCTGGATGTCATGTGGTCAGATGAGACCAAAATTGCAGTGTGTGCAAACCTGTTGAAGACCTACAGGAAACATTTGGCCCCTGTCATTGCCAACCAAAGTTACATTACAAAGTATTGTGGTGAACTTTTCTTAATGACCAAATACTTATTTTCTGCACCATCACAAAAAGTCTTTAAAAAATCATACAATGTGTTGTTGGTTTTTTTTTGTTTGTTTGGGGTTTTTTTTAAACATTTTTTTACATTCTCACAGAAGAAGTAAACCTATGATGAATATTACAGACTCTCTCATCTTTTTAAGTGGGACAACTTGCAGAATCAGTGGCTACCAAATACTTTTTTGCCCCACTGTATATATATATACATTTTATTCACTATATATGTACACATGCTCTCACATATTTCATTGTACTGTTGACTTTAAAGTTTAATTACAAAACCCTGTTGTGGGACATTCTAAACTGAAGCTAATGCACTCCTTTTAGGTTTAAGGTGAATGAGTGGAACTAAACTGCTGTAGGTGGGTGAACGTAAATATGTTTGCTCTCAGAAACAATTATAGTATCTCACAAATTTGCTTACACCCCTCACATTTTTATAAATATTTTATTATATCTTTTTCATACAAAGTAAAGTAATCAGTGTACAGCTTGTATAACAGTGTAAATTTGTTGTCCCTTTAAAATAACTAGTCACACAGCCATTAATATACAAATCACTGGCAAAATCACAATGAAAATGTTAAAATTTTGCCCAATTAGCCATTTTCTCTCCCCGGTGTCAAGTCAATTTGAATTTTCATAGCTCTTTTACAACTGACATTATGTGATGCATAAGAAAAATACACTGTGGCTGCAATTTATTCTTGATGAAGGATTGCAACTTACCATCTGACTGAAAGCTAGCAACAGCATGTTTTTGAAGATCTTCTTACTCTTGTACAAGGGCTGGTCATATAATTAGAATATTGTGAAAAAGTTCAATATTTCTTGACATTCCTTTCAGAAAGTGAAATCCATATAATATATTGATTCATTACATATAGAGTGAAATATGTCAAGCCTTTATTTCTTGGAATTTCAAAGACTACGGCTTACAGATAACAAAATCCGTAAAGTCTAAAAAAAATGTGAATATCACATATGACCAATAAAAAAAGGATATGTCAGAAATGTCAGGCTTCTGAGAGGTATGTTCATTCCTATGTACTCAATATTTGGTTGGGCTTCCTTTTAGATGAATTACTGCATCAATGCAGCATGGCATGAAGGCGATCAGCCTGTGGCACTGCTGAGGTGCAATGAAAAGCCAGGTTGCTTTGATAGCAGCCTTCAGGTAGTCTGCATTGTTGGGTCTCGTGTCTCTTATCTTGACAATACTCCATGGCGTTCAGGTCAGGTAAGTTTGCTGGCCAATCAAGCACAGTAACACCCTGGTCGTTGAACCAGCTTTTGGTACCTTTGGCAGTGTGGGTAAGTGCCAAGTCCTGCTGAAAAATGAAATCAGCATCTCCATAAAGCTTGTCAGCAGAAGTAAGCATGAAGTGCTCTAAGATTTCCTGGTGGATGCTGCGTTGACTGTGGACTTCAGTAAACACAGTGACCAACACCAGCAGTTGACATGGCCCCCAAATCACCCTGGACTTCAAGCAACATGGATCCTGTGCTTCTCCACTCTTTTTTTTCCAGACTCTGGGACCTTGATTTCCAAAACTTACATTCATCTGAAAATGAATACACGCTTCTGACAGTGTCTCTGGCTCAGAATGCTCGGACTCCAGCCTCAGTCCACTCCTTGTGAGGCTCCCCCATATTCTTGAATGGATTTTGTTTGGCAATTCTCTCAACGCTGTGGTTGTCCCTGTTGCTGGTGCACCTTTTCTTACCACACTTCTTCCGTACACTCAACTTGAATATGCTTGGAAACAGCACTCTGTGAACATCCAGCTTCTTTAGCAATTACCTTTTGTGGCTTATGCTCCTTGTGGAAGTTTTGTCTGTGATAAGTCCTGAATTTAATTTTCAATGAGCCATGACTTATTAAGCCAAGCCTTGTACCGTGTGCGACATGTGACTGGCCATCATTTAGAGTCTTTTTTTTTAAACAGTTGTTTAATAAGGGCAGTATACACAAGCATGTTGTTGTTTTTTTACCTAAGAGAGTATCATTATAATCGCTTAGCATCGGCTCATAGTCAGAGCTGTTTTGACAGGATAAGGGGGCCTACTCAATATTAGGCAAATGGGTTTAATGTTATGGCTAATCTGTAGTATTAGAAGTAGCTTTGATGTTTTGGTTGATCAGTGTATTAGAGTGGTGATTTTAATCTTAAGGCTGATCAGTGAAGTCAACTACACAGCACTTATTTTCGAAGCTCCTGTTCCTCTGAAGAAAATTTACGCAGGTCACATAAACAAAACTACAGCAGAGAAAATGATGTTTAATCGAACTTTTCAGGATAAGAAGTCTAGATGCATAAAGGAAAGAAAAGACACAGGTCACTTCTGTTTTTATTTATGTTTTTTTCCTTAAATGACATCTACTTTTAACTTTATTTTACTTTTTACACATTTTACAGAACAAGAAACTCTAATAGCCTAGTTAGGTTAACATCAAAATAAATCTTTAAAAAATAATCATTAGAAACTGTAAATGACATGAGTGAAGTGTTACCAGAAGATCTATAGCAATATACAGGTACACAATACATACAACATAGAAACTGTCCCGTATTTTAATGTAATTTTAATGGAGGGAAGCATGTGGCTGTTCTTTATTTACTCTGAGATGCATAAAAAGCATCTAACTTTCAAATCCTGTGTATAGCAACAACTACAATTCCCAGAAGCCTCTTTTACTTCTAGAGCACATTCTACCTGTTTAACATTCTAAATTGGAGCCTATCCAGAGCTCAGAGTGTGTTGTAGAGACTAAGACTTGGCCTATGAATCATATCTTGCGTGATTGGGATGTTTAAAGGACTTTGGCTTGACTTCTCACTAAGATATGAATTCAGTCCGAGTCCTCGTCTCATATTATAAACATTCATTTTGTTCTCTGCCAACATAATAGTTCCTTCCTCTCCTAGAGGAAACACTTCCTGCAGCTTAGCATGCTAACACCCAGATGTAAGCAACGTATACAAAAACAGCCAGATGAGTCCTACCATGTCAGTCAAAACAAAGTGCAGATATAAATATCATTAAATACAATTACATTTCCGCTTCCCACACAAAGTCCAGTGTACTATTGCACGGCTTGTCATAACTAGCATTAGCTGAAAACAAAGACGGCCGCTGTTTCTATTTGTTGTCGTCTTTACATCTCGACAGGTTACAGATGCATTGTGGGACTAGAACGTATGTACACAAATGTGGAGAGAAATCACACAACTTTTGCGGTCAGCAGAGAGCTAGGTAGATTAGCATTTTGGCTTTGGAGTCATCAGGACGAAGAGGCCGAATGAAAGTTCCCTGTTGAGGGCAGTAAGAGGCGGGGGTGAGCAGTGCATCTTTCAAACCAGCAGGAGTGAGGGATGAAGGAGGGTGAAGAAGAGTGAATGATGTTTATGAAGTGTTTATGCAAGGAGGAGTGATGGCTTGAGATGGAGTTTCTGAGAAATGTGTGGCGATTACAAAAACACTCACCTCATATCGAAGTACATGGAGAGGGAATGAAAGAGGAAAAGACAGGGGAACTGAAAAAATAAGAGACTTGTGTGTGCATGTGTGTGTAAATATTGAATGTTGAATGTTCACACAATCTGCCAGCAGAATCAACGTCATATTGGTGGTTCAGTCGATGCAGTCAGAGCAACCCAAACATGGTAACACACACACAGACACAACACTCCTCCCTTACTCATGGGTGCAGGTGCGGGAACGCTGTGTTACACCCCGGATGAACCAAAAATACCCTCGTCCCCATAACGCAGCAGAGGGATAGCATGGGCCTTTTTTTAGTGGTGCACATGGATTTAAAATTTGCTCTGCAGATGGAGGCTGCTTGAGAAAAACAAAAACAATATCACAACATGCTTGGGTGTGTGTGAGCTTTTGAGGACAGAACATGTTTTCTCAGGTATTTCACCATGTTTTTTTGTTTTTGTTTGTTTTGTAAACAGGAGTAGGGTGGGTGGGGTTACTTTGAAGGGCCAGCCTACAGTGGAACCAGATATGATATAGCAACAATAGATCAGTTATGAGAGATGACACAAAAAATTAGTAAGGTTTCGAGGGAAAGGCCAGAAAGAGACAGAAACAGAGAGGGATGGGCAAGAGAGACAGAAAAAAGAAGAAAGAGACAGTTAATATCGAACTTCCAGAGCAGTCCATTAAGGATAAATCGAAAGGGAAAAGTACTTCCTGTGATCAATGTGGAAGTCAGAAATGTGACAGGAAAAAAAAAACAAAAAACAGGAACCAGGTGTGTGTGTTGTGCATTATGGGACACGTGGGCATTGCACTAGTGATTATCCAAAACGAGATTAAAAGACACAATAGTTATGCTTCCATCAAATTTGCATTTTAGTGAAAAAATGGTCTAATTGTGTAATGACAATTTCCTGAAGTGACATTCATTTTTTATTTGTTTGTCATGTCACTTATTAAAATTTGTATTAAATATTAGAGTTTGCCAAACTCTTGAAGTGGTTCTGGGCTTCTGTGAAAAGCACCACAGATTCTGCTCTTAAATTTTAGGCCAGAAACATACCTCATGCAAGTGACAATGTTCAGTCAATTGGCCTGTTGTTAAAATCAATGTTCATTCTTACATTATGGTGTTAGTTAGAAACCCAAGCTACCCAAGGGGGGCTATAAAGCATGAGTCCTACTATTAGTCCAGTAGACAAACCAACATTGAACACAAATAAAATCTTCTCATCATGCTAAAGCACCCCCTTGCCACAGCTTGTGCTCACCGTTTGGTTTGACGTTGAACATTCAGATATGCTTTATATTCACTCTGTTTAATTCATTTGTACTTGCTTACTTGTAGGAGGTATGTTTATGCCTATATTCCTATACTCCTCATTCCTCCACCTCTTTAAGTACTACTCTAGCACCTCTCCTCCTCCTCCTCCTTAACCTCCTTCCATCCCACTCTTGCTCAGCGAAGAGTGATTTTGTGAGCAAGGTTGGAGAGGGTGGAGAGAAGGGCAGCAGGGCTGCCTTTGGCTTTCTCTCCTCCTTCTCCTCCTTTGACATGCTCTTGTTTTAGGAGTTCCAGCTCGATGGTCATAAGCACCCTGTCCTCCCTGGCCTGACTGCCCTGGGCTGTGGGCAGGAGCTTGGCCTCCTTGCCCTGCAGCTCTAGCTCTCTGCTCCCCGAACCCTATTTCTTTTCCCTGCGAGACTCCTGCTTCTTCTTCTCGGACGCCACCACCTTCTGCTTGGCCGGGTCCACCAGAACAGAAGCCTGAGGAGAGAGAGGGAGCGTGGGAAGGGGAGGATAGAGTCACTATGGCAGGAGTGAGAGGGAGAGAGAGAGAGAGAAAGTGCAGAAGATAAAAGAGGGGAAGAGCAAAAGAAATGAAAGTGTGTTGGAAAGAGAGAGCGAGCATAAGAAGAGAAGGTTTGTTGTTAAGTATGGTAAGGCAGAGACGATTAACGGAAACGGACAAGGAAATCGAGGTAGTTTCATTATAGAAGCGAGAGATAGGAAATAAAGGTGGAAAAGAGGAAAAAAAGGAGAACGAGCAGTTAGAAGGAGAGGTGAACGAGGGGAACTTTCGGTTTCTGGAAGGGAGGACAAAACAGGAAGCCGTCAGTCAGTCACAGAGAGAGTGACAGCATGACAATTACAACACCCACACACACAAGAACCCTCACAGTCCTGACCCTCGAGTCTTCTGAATATGGAAGCCTTTTACAGTGTGAACTTTTTTGCATAAATACAACCTAAAACAAGACCAGATTTTCACACAAGTTTCAAAATAGATACTGAGAATCAAATTATAATGGGGCAAAAATATTAAAGTCTATTAGAGTCTTTTTGGTTCAATCAATAATAAGCAGGTGCAAGCAGATGCCCTGCTTTATTTTAACTATTAATAAGTCTGATCCATCATGGCACAAACAAAGGAGATTTTTGAGCGCCTGAGAAAAAGAAGTTTGGCTGGAAATGGGGCTGGAAACGCTTGCTAAACTGTCTCTGAAGAGTTTGGACTCCACTATTCCATAGTAGACTTGATTGTGTATAAATGGACAAAATTCAAGACCATTGTTACCCTCCTCAAGAGAGGTACACAAACAACGATCGCTCCAGGAGCAAAGCTTGTAATAGTCCACAAGGTCACAAAACAACTGAGGGTTACCTATAAGCAAACAAAGGCCCTTTTCACTTTGGCAACGTTCATGCTCCTGAATCCAGCAGCAGTAAAGCACTGAACCACAAGGTTGTGCACAGCAGGGCTGCAGGCGGAAAGCCAGTGCTGTTCAAAAACACACATGTGCATTCCAGCAGAAGAACCTTATCTCGTCTGTAAAATCTCATGATGGTAGTATAATATTTTCGGTTTTGCTCGCCATTGTTAATGGAACAATGAAGTGTAAATTATAGTGATCATTATAATAATCAGTAAATGGCAAAGGAAAATGTCAGGTCATCTGCTCATACACTGAATATCATGGGAAAGTGTGTCATGTAGCATGACAATGATTCTAAGCACATAAGTTGTTCTACCAAAAAAAATGGTTCAAGAGGAACATATTTAAAAGACCTGAACCTAACCTCATTTGTTTAATTGGATTCTCTTTACCTACTTGTAGGACTTTTGTGAAGACCCATTGATGTCATACGTCATGTAAATGCATAATTATTGAAAATTCTAAAGATTTCCTAAACTTTATAGCACCAATGTAAGTATTGATATGACAGTAGTATATATATAAGCATTGCAGTGTATTCCAGTACAAAGTGTCTAATTGGTCTATCCATGCTCTGCATTCTTTCATAGCCACTGTTGCGAGCTTTCAGAAGCTTTACAGTAGAAATATAAATCAGTTTGTCTGCTAGCTAGGTCTCTCTTTATCTTTATCACACCATGCTACCAGGTTGGGAGGGTAAAGACTAGTGCATGCGTCCTCCGAGCCAGTACATCTTTTATGACATTGGGCAGCTCAACACACTTAAAGGAGAACATTTTTTATACTTAACCTAACTGAATGATGGGGATTAAAAGATAGGAGGGATTTTTGGTCAATTACAAGTATGTTGTATGTGATGAGGTCACACTAAAACAAAGAACTAGTCTGCAAGTGCAAACTTTCACTCTGGGCACCTCAACCAAGCCAAGCTTGTGTTTAGATAACGAGGTCTAAAGCGGCCATTAGCAAGAGAAGTAATTAATCTAGCTGTAATAAAAAATATTGTGTTATATTAAACAGCTGTTTAATTTTACATGTTAAAAAGTAGTTTAAAACTACTGTGATTTCTGATACAAAAATAAAAAACTCCAAAACAACCATAAAACAGCCCTGAAACATACACATCATGTGTTCTTTTACCCAAACTAGGGAGAATGAGACAAATGATGCTTTCCTGAAGTACCAGGTATGGGCTGTGGCATCTCTGAGAATCCCCACTATAATATTTAGTTGATGCAAAAATATTTAAACACATCTCAAGTTTTTTTGTGGGTATCTGAGAAGACACTGATACCCATGTAGGACTGATTGTGGCAAAAATGTCTTTTCAACCTGCAGCTTTAAACCAGGAAATACAAAGGCTGCAAGGAAACACTGTAGCAATTATGTATATATCATTTTCTACAAAAAAAAACAATAAAACAAAGCAAGCATTTCTCATTGGGTCTTTACTAATATTTAGTAAAGCTTGTTGCAACAGTCACTATGAAAACTCATTTGCAAATGGAACATGGATAGGTCAGTTATGACCCCTTCCACGTTTTTGAAGTCTATAGACTTTCTGCTGAAACAATGTCAATAATATTCAAGGTTCTCTCCACTATCAATATAAAAATCTAAGTAAATCATTTCTATGCCTACAGTACTACTCATTATTACTACAGTATTACAACATCACTGCTGAACTGGGAAAGAGGAAAGAGTCTGGAATTCAGCAGAAAGAGAAGGAGAAAGAAAGAGGGAAAAAAGAAAGAAAGAAAGACAATGTAACATGAGGCAATATACACAAACAAATGGGGTGAATATAGATAGATAGATAGATAGATAGATAGATAGATAGATAGATAGATAGATAGATAGA
>JBBIGC010000041.1:33721886-33752602 GCA_037576955.1 Lepidarchus adonis | reverse complement strand
TGTCTGTCTGTCTGTCTGTCTGTCTGTCTGTCTGTCTGTCTGTCTGTCTGTCTGTCTGTCTGTCTGTCTGTCTATATATATATATATATATATATATATGGCAGAATTCCTCTGCAACTCTAATAGTGGAGTCAGCCCAAACTTTTGTCTTTAGCAGAATCTCTAAGCCCTGCTGATTTTTACAGTTGTTTGTAATACCAACTGTCCATTTTTTATAGCTAAGTCTTGACTAGTCATGTATAACACACTTTTTTTGGTCCTACACACTTTTTCACACTATCTTCTAATTTTAAACATTTAAATATGTCCAGTTTTCTGTAGGGACACTGAGTTATCAAAAAGGAATGTGGGCATACCCATATATTATGGTCTGTAATATTGTAAAAGCTGTCAGGCATCTGCCGTAAACATGTGATATGCCCTATCTTTGTCCAGCACAGAGAACTTTGGGTGGGCTTCTATAGTGATCATTTGGTCCTGAAACACTGGGTCTTTAAATGGAGTGTATGGTAATCAATACACATATAGAGGTTGTCATTTTCTTTCAAATACAAACGACTGGCGTAGCATATAGCAACTTTGATTTCACAGTCCATCCGTTCGCCAATAAGTCTTTAATATACTCTTTGATTTCCTTGAGGAGTGGTTTAGGGATGGATGTGTAAGCCCTCTAAGGGTATGCTGTGCTTCAAGTTGAACTTCAAAGTCATCACAGCCTGCCTCATAGTCTCTAAGATCAGCTACAGCGTGTCAGAGTGGCATGAGGTTCAGGCTGGTCAGCAGTGTCTTCCACTATTTTTTACTTTTTATTTTTGGCAGAGTTTGCAATGGACAATATTTCTCATGCATTACAGTGGTGTTGTATTTCATGGCTGAGATTCTCGCAATAGAGTTCACCACGTTCTTCAGGGTTTTAAGGCTCAATTGCCTCACTAGCAATGGGGCTTGGACTTTGAATTAGAACCTACTGTACTGTTGCTTTAACTTCATCAAAGATGAGGGCCCACTAGGTTTACTTTAGTCCTAGTTATCTCTATAAGTGATTAGATGCTGCATTTTGACAGGTATTTATCCCTTCAGGTCCAGTGCAGAAGGCTGTCTTGTTCCTGCATTCACCTCTGTTGAAAAAAGTAAACTGATATGAAACCTGTTATAGAACCATTATGTGAGGGATAACATGAACCATCCATGAAAAGTCCAATAGAAAAAAAAGGGATTTTTCTATGGCATCGATCCAAATAACCCTTTTTATGTGCAAGAGGGGGCCAAGGCAACAGTAGGTTTATGGAGTCGAGTGGTGGTCGCCCAGTTTTGAGAAGTCATCTCACTGTTGGCCAGGTCTCACTAGCTTGGAGCTTTTGCCTGTTCATACAGACCACTGCATCGCTCAATAACCTTCTTCACCACAGGAGGCACAGTGTGGGTAATGCATTTGTCATTTCCACCTGACTATGTGTGTTTGGCTGTGCACCAGCATCATTCTTTGAATCTGTTTGGCACCTGGCTGTGGTTTAACATTACTAAAAACACAACAGGAGAAGAAGTGGGTGTTCATCCAGCGGTGGTCATATTCACTTATTTTACAGATAGAA
The DNA here is from genome assembly GCA_037576955.1 of Lepidarchus adonis. Lineage (NCBI taxonomy): Eukaryota > Metazoa > Chordata > Actinopteri > Characiformes > Lepidarchidae > Lepidarchus > Lepidarchus adonis. The sequence continues at coordinate 33,751,010 of JBBIGC010000041.1, read as the reverse complement.
GAAACAGTGCAAAACATATCATTACATGGAATACACATAGTACTCTATTCCCATCTGTATAAACCCTGCCACACCACAATAGACTGTCAGACTTATACATATGGTAAGCTTGCAAAATACCTTGTGAGAGTTTTCTTTTTTCAGAACGTTTTAATAACCACACAACAGCAATCATTTCATTAAAAATGAAAGAAAGCCATTTAGTGTAGTCATTCTAGCTCAACATGGCAATCCTGGATTACGTATCAGTGCCAAAGCGGTTACCAATAGAGTAATAGCTCCATAACAGAGCCAATATAATTGACCATTCCTGGAAAGGACATATTTTGAGTAAACACAAGCACACATTGCTTGTTCTTTAAACACACGTTTTTAAATGTTTTGTGCTTGGTAATGGTGTGCTAAAGTAAAGTACAGAATTACCTTCTATAGGAATAGAAAAATTGAGTGTAGGATCTTGTAGAATTTATAGCCCAGTGCAACTTATTAGCTGTGCTGTTATTTTCATCTAATGATGAGACCTGATAAAGAACCAAACAGATAATCGTATAATTGGATTGGGACTATTTTATTTCCTCATGCTCATTTAAATGTCATGGGAAGCGTTTGCACATTTGTAACACATAAGCTAATAAGTGCAGATTTAATGGTATGTAAGGTTTTAGAGATGACTGAAGTAAGCTCTTAATATTGACACAAAAACAGGATTTAATAAGTGTCAAAACATACAACTAATAACAAACACATTTACAAACATTCACACTCAACTTACCAATGCAAACCAAACACAAGGGCTTAAATAATTAGGGAATAATAACATACACCAGGTGAACGAGGGCAAGGCCAGGGAGTGAAAAAACAACGGAACAGTGGAACTGTGACATGGTTAATATTTTTTGATATGTTATGACTATGTTAACATGCAATACTATAGTCCAGAAGCTGAAAGTGCACCAACTGTGTCACAAAGATGTCACATTAAACAATGAACAGCAAACTACTTTCTGTGGGGGCCTCTCACAAGCCATGAAACAGGGCCCCTTCGAAATGAGGAGACTTATGCAGTAGCATGATGGGGGCTGGGTATGACGTAGGACTGAGTAGGGTCATGAACTATGCACACATTCACAGATCAGCGATAACAGTTATTGTGTAGGTCCCCTCATACCAGCAAAGCATCACTGAACCACTGAGACAGCAAGGGAAAGTTCATGTAAAAGCCACACTGACTTTATCAGCTCTCGTTTTTGAAAGTAGGATGTTTTACCATCAAGTTAACTGCTAATCATACGCCTGTCATTCATAGATATATCATATTGCATCTGTTTGCATTTGTTTAATTGAGTTCTCTTTATCTACTTTTATGACTTTTATGTGTGAAAATCTGAATGATGTTTTGTGGTGGAAAAAAAAAACTCAGTCCAGTCTGGGCTGAAGTTTATTGAGCAGAGATAAGATCAGATTCAGATGCGAGAGCACTCTGCTGTTGGACAGAACGCTAGTCTATTCTTATAAGCTAATGTCCCCATAGCTTCCCCAGCACCATTTTCTGCAGAGCGTTACATTCTAAGACTTCTTGCTGGAAAGAAACCATTGGTGGTTTTCACACCAGAATTTAAGGCAGACAGCAAGAATGCAGAGAAAGGACACAAGGTACATGAGGTCTGATTTGTATGTAAATGATCATAACAAGAGTAAGTAAGTCACACTCAACAGAAATATTCAACGTTACATCCACAGAATACCATATTCCCCCAACGATAGGCTTATACATGATTTTGCAAACCTGGTATTTGGTGCGGTTTGCTTAAATGGGGCAGCCTGTCTAAAAACATGAAAACACATTCGCTAAAAGTATAATTCACTGCACAAAAACATGACATCCCCAAATGATTAGTTGAATTTTAATGTTCTGTTTACTGCAGTGATGAACAATTCAAAAAGCAACGCAAAGCAAAGATGGATCAGTGACAATGTTCTCTCATGTAAATGGCGCTGCAGCATCAAGCCTCTTAAACTCTTTCAGCCATTTGCTACATTACATTACATCCTAGTATATAATACAAGCTAGGAAAAAGCTAAACCTAGCAGAAATAAAAGGAAGAAAAGTTTGTTGGCTGGGGAAAGATGAGTTTTAAATGTTCATTTAACATACAGCAGTTCAATGATGTCAATCATCCGTCTACATGTAAATTCTTCAGTATAAAATTAGCAACAATGAAATGCAAAAATTATTAGATTTACCTTTCTTCAAATCATTCAAAATCAGATTGATATACTTTGTTGTCGCTGCCGAACAGTTTGTTTGTGACCTGTGCTGCTTCATTGTTGCTTTTGACGGATGCATTTTCGTCACTGGTATTGATCTCTGATATTGCAACTGCTGTTTGTGCTGCTGGGAGGCTTGTAGGGGGTGGGAGGATTACGGCTTTGCGACAACTGTTCTGTATGCTTTCTGGTTTCACATTGTTCCACGCCAAAATTACCCATTTGCACGAGTGATTGTATCTAGCATGTCACTGTTGAGCAGACAGAATGAATGTTTACTCATCACCCGCCATCCATTTTTTCCACTTGATCCTCACAAGGCACTTAAATGCACGATTAGCAGCGAAATCAAGTGTCCTTCATTTACTTCAAAGTGGGGTCCAGCACGGTTGCCATTTTCTTTTGCGAAAGCAACAAGCTGTAACTTCAATTCCTAAGCATGATATTGCTTAGTTCAAAATTTTTATCACTGGTCAATTATGGTATAACGTCACTACCGATATAGAATTCTAAATGAGCATTTTCCCTGCGGCTTATAAAATGGGGTGGCCTATAATGTGGGACGGCCTATAGTTGGGGAATATGGTGCTTAAAAAATTCATACAATCTACATTCAGACATAACAATATAAAATCACCATAACAGTTTTATGTCATATTTAGTCAGAAACATAGACAATTTTAAAAGATTCATAAACATAAGTAGACTATAAATTCTGAAAACCAAAACTGTATCAGTAGTTTTTTGTGTCCATTTCTAGTCAAAACAGCGCATACAAGTTTCAAAAGTGTTAAAAGATAAAACAGGAAGCATTTGCAAACATATGGTGAGATTGCAAACTCCACACAGAAAGGTACCTGTGGCCGACCTAGGGATTGAACCCAGCACCTTGTTGCTGTGAACTGACCCTTGCACCACCGTGTGAACACACCCTGAAAACTGTGGTTCCTTCTATGAATATGATATTTTACAGACCTTCTGAAGCCTCATAGTGAGTAAAATTGGGTAAAATGACCACTGAACACAGCTCTTTAGACTACATACCATCTATGAACTTTGTGCTTTCACAGAGGCTTTGTTTCCATTAACAAGCCTACTTAGCTGACAAAACCAAACATCTGTGCAATATAAGTGCTTTGGCAATGCAAAGCCTGACCTTAAAATGAATGTCTGGAACCAATAGGAAGATTTCACTACTGGGATTATGTTTATGCTTCAAAATATCAAACCAATCCTATAAGATCGCTTTTGTAGGCCTGTTTGCTTGACTACATGACATGATTTTGGTTTGCAATTGTAGTTATTGTTTTCCCATTTATCCTCCATACAAGTACCGTAATTGGAGACATATGTAGGTAGATAAAGAGAAAGAAAGAGATTCTTATCCAACATAAACTTTTTAGCAGTCTCTGCTCAAGGCAAATAAGCCGGACGAGCTTGGAAAGAAGGTGGTCCCAGTAATTGATTACAGTACATTTTGAGCTGACAGTATTTTGTTGTTTCCCATATTTTGCAAATAATCCAGCATAATGATGGAACCTGGATGACATTGGCTAGTACCAATTCACAGGTCATCTGAAGTGGTCTGTCATCTGTGGTGGCTTATGGTTGTTCCCTAATATACAATTAAAATCAATGAAGCACCAATAATTTGTTTAAAATTGTATTCATTTTCCAAACCACTTATTCATTTTGGGTCACAGGGAGGCTGGAGCTTATCCCACTGACTATAGGCCAAAGCAGGATTCACCCTGGACAGCCCACGGAGACAAACAACCAATCACACACATTAACACCTACAGCATGTGCAGTTTAGAGAAGCCAATCAGCCTAAGTCTGTTGGCAGTGGGAGAAAACCCACACAAACAACATTTGGACACACACACACAAACGCACAAAATTTGGGCACTTTATAGTAGCCGGTCAACCTAAACCACAAGCCTTTGTACAGTGGGAGGAAGTGGAGGAGTGGAGTTTCTCACTGTAAGGGCTGTACCACTGTCACAATATCGCGCACCAAATTTCTATGTCCCGAATAAGTGTTTTGGGGGTTTTCAGCACATTTGTATGGTGTGATATTGCTCAGTTTAAGTGCACTTACATTGCTGTTAGGCCTCTTTCCCTCAGTCTGATTACTCAATAAATCATCAAATAATTTCTAGATTACTCAAACTACTAATAAAATCAATAGTGGCAGCCCTACTTATTCAGCGCATCATTTCTGATATACATCTATAAAACCCCATTTTTCTTGAAGGCCCATTCTGTGCCATGGCGGAGATTGCGCCATCTTGATCAAATAAGTTCTTTATTTATCTTTTTTTGAAAAATAGATGAAGTGAAGTGAGCGTTAAACAAGTAATCAGGTTGGCATCGATAAAAACGGATTGCTCTGTGAAACAATGCTTATGCACACTGCAGTTTGTTTCCAAGGGCATTCACATAAATTGGAGCTTTGGAGCTCACTTTAGCTTTCATTCTGTTTCTCATATAGATGTCTGAGCTCGTCCAGCCTTACGCACTTTAACAGTGTCAGCTCTTTTTGCTTCCAGTTGCATTATTCATTATTGTACTTTTTGGTGCTTGTGCATGCATAATAACCTGTGTGTATTTGTGTGTGTGTATGTGTGTGTGTGTGTGTGTGTGTGCATGCATGCATGCTATTGAATATGTAATAACTCACAGTAATTGTCAGAGAGCTGGTCAGTTTAAGCGAATTGCCAAATTGGCAAGTGGTCAACCGCAGATTAGTTCTGAGTTTGCTGAAAGTGGGTATAGAAAAAATGAGAAATTGCCCTGATCTGTTGTGCTGTTGCTGTTCTGGCTGACGTTATTGTTGCTTGAATTCTCTGTCAATGTTTCATAAGAGTAAGTGAGACAAACTTTGGAAGTTCTATGGAAAACAAGCCTTGAAAATGCCAAGGATTCATGAGATTCAGGCCTTGTGTTTAACACTCCTATAAGAACTGATGCGCTTGAGAATGTCACATCATTGACATCCTCTTGCACCTCTTTCAAAAATATTATTTTGTAGCAGCTGTTTTTTAACTTAAGAAAGCTTTACAGAATAGTGAGTAAAATTCAGTTCAACCTTTTGAATGTAAACAGCAATTTTAATTTGCTTCTTAACGTTGACTTTCTGATTGATTGTGAAAAGGACCTGATTGATTGTGAAAATAATTGCTTGATTACCTAATCATTAAAACAATAAAGCATTATTTTTCAATTGTTTGATTGAGATTTTTGTTAACATGTTAACATCTAAACTTACACCAGTAGCTATGCAAGTCTGGGTAGCACATAAACAGATCAGCTGTGAGTATCATGTATAATGTCAATTCCTTTCAGCTTATTTCAGCTGTCAAATAACTAAAACAACAGAAACCATATGTGCCACAAAACATATTCCTATAAGGTGTGAAACCTCCTATACAGAGGGCAAAGTGGCTTTTCATGGATTTAGATCCATTCTTCTCAGTAGGTTGCTCCAAACGCTTACATTACATTGATCCAGAAATGAAAAGAAATTGATCCGATGAAGCTGAAAATCCATTTACTTTTTGTGTGATCCTAATATGCGCAAAACTAGACTTTATTCTTCTATTGTATTTACTCTGATAGAACATATTTTTTCCGTTATAAGAAATAAGTCGTCCATGATGTGTAACTGGTGGCGTGCCCAAGCTTGTTCCAGAACAGCAACCATGTAATAGCTCACAGTCCAGAAAGCCCTCTGTTGCTTCCCCTTGCTACTTCCACGTCTCAGAATGCATGTTGGTCTCTTCCGAAAGCATGAGTGTTTCATTCGTCATACACAGCAATTGTGTTATTCTGCATTGTTCATAATTGAAGTGGTCAGGAGAAGTATGTGTTATTCTATATAAAGTTCGGCCTTGTGTTGATGCCTTTGGCAATGCAGAGTTGGAATTGTCACTCAAACCAGTAACCAGTTGTCACTTCGCAGACCCACTGAGACAGAAAAGCCTTACAACAATGCTCTGTTTATGCTGATTCAAGCCCGATTTTTACAATTGAAATATTACTATGGAAACAGCACTGAAAGTACTGGGGCTTTACCTGATGCTGAAAAATGAGCATAAAATGTTACTAATAAAGTAATAATAGAAGGTTTATAAAATATACCTTGGATTTAGGGCCTAGCAATATGGAATAACATATTTTACATAACAGCCAATATTGATACATATTATAATATAAATACAATTTTTGTCATGTTTAAAGGTTTCTATTTACTCCAAAGTGACATGTGAAGATATTATAAGGTTAATTTAGGTGTAAACTTTTTCTGTCAAAAGTTGAGCATGGCAAGAGCATGGCAAGAGTTGAACAATATGCAGCTATATTTCAAATAAATAAAATTAGTACAAATGAAAAAAATGAACTAAAACTAAAACTAAAATCGTTTACAGGAGAACACAAACAGGATGGAACTGTCTTGACCTAATTCTTTGGTCAATTTTATATTTTATAATATAAAATAAAAAGTAGGTATTCTGATTTCATTTGTTTTTCAATTCCAGCTTTTGGTCAATGAAGTGGGCAGTAACGCTCATACATACAGGTGTGTTAGGAATGTATGACACTGTTGACAATGTTTATGACAAGGGGGTGGGTCATGAGTATCATTTACTTTAACTGTCTATATAAATTTGATATGTTTGTCTGTGCTAACTGGCATCATGCCAGCTGGCTGTAGCATTTGTGACATCATATCAATACTGTATTGATCCTGTCTTATATTTTTATTGAGCAGAAGTTATTTTACGATTATAATCTTTATTCTTTTATCACCCACCTCTACTGGAAATATATTATAATTTATAAATTTTAATCCAAGATTGTTCTGAAATGTCTGACAGTATTAAATTATTTTCTGGAATTTATCAAACCCAATTTGTTCAGTAAAAGTTATGCTGTTTGAATCAACCTCCTGTTGGCATTTTGACAAGCTGTACACAACCTTTTGAAAACACAATGTTTCAAAATTCCAGCAATTGGTCTCATTAGTTCCCAAACATTTACAGAATGTTTTTAAAAGAAAAAATGATGTTACACATTGGTAAACATACTCCTGTCCTAACTTTTTTGAAGCATGTTGCTGAATCAATTTTACAATTAACATATGTTTTCAAAAAATATAAACATTTCTCAGTTGCAACATTCAATGTATTATCTTTGCTCTATTTTTTAATTAAGTAAGAATGTCATAATAAATGTACACAACATTTCTTTTTTTAAAGGCCCATGTTATAGGAATGCAGCCCATAATCATACAAAAAAACCCCACTAACTTAAAGGAAAATGATAAAATTAATTACTTGTTTTTTTAATGGGAAGGGACTACATTTCAGAGAGAATATGTGACATGACTACTCTTACTTATAGTTCACATATGTTTCACACAGGCATTAAATTGAACCAAAAGAAAAGTAATATGCAGAAAACCTCATAACTGTCTGACATTTTATGATGTACATGTAATGATCTTCCTAAACCATGCTGTACTAACTGAGCTAGTAGGTTTGTCTACGTATGTCTTTTTTATTTGTCATTGTAAATCAATAAGCTTCAGGCAGTACATTGCCATTATTTTCCCCAATGAGTTGAACTGGTATAAGATTAGAACAGCCACAAGTGGGCCACTGCTTTATAAGTGAAACCTTGGCACATAAATACATAATATAATGTATGTGTGCTTTTATCCATATGTATGTGGAGTATTTAACTGTAGCTTTAATGTACCTCAGTCTTATTTTAAACTGGAATAATCCATTCAGAGCTCATTAAGACATAATAAAACACATCCTCAATACAGGTGATTGTAGTACTACTACTAATGCTACTACTTCTACTACTACTAAAGCTTCTACGACTACTGCTACTAATACTAATGCTTCTACTTCTACTACTAATACTAATACTAATGATTGTAGTACTACTACTAATGCTACTACTTCTACTACTACTAATGCTTCTACGACTACTGCTACAGCTACTAATACTAACGCTTCTACTTCTACTACTAATACTAATACTAATGATTGTAGTACTACTACTAATGCTACTACTTCTACTACTACTAATGCTTCTACGACTACTGCTACTGCTACTGCTACTAATGCTTCTACTTCTACTACTAATACTAATACTAATACTAATGATTGTAGTACTACTACTAATGCTACTACTTCTACTACTACTAATGCTTCTACGAGTACTGCTACTAATACTAATGCTTCTACTACTATTAATGCTTTTACAACTACTGCTACTAATACTAATGCTTCTACTACTATTAATGCTTCTACAACTACTGCTACTAATACTTATGCTTCTACTACTATTAATGCTTCTACAACTACTGCTACTGCTACTAATACTAATGCTTCTACTTCTACTACTAATACTAATGATTGTATTACTAATACTAATGCTACTACTTCTACTACTACTACTGCTTCTACGACTACTGCTACTGCTACTACTACTAATGCTTCTACTACTACTAATGCTTCTAGAACTACTGCTACTACTATTAATACTAATGCTTCTACTTCTACTACTAATACTAATGATTGTAGTACTAATACTAATGCTACTACTTCTACTACTACTACTACTACTACTACTAATGCTTCTACTGCTACTGCTGCTACTACTAATGCTTCTACTACTACTAATGCTTCTACAACTACTGCTACTACTACTAATACTAATGCTTCTACTGCTACTACTAATACTAATGATTGTACTACTACTACTAATGCTTTTACAACTTTTGCTACTGCTACTAATACTAATGCTTCTACTTCTACTACTAATACAAATACTAATACTTCTACTACTACTAATGCTTCTACAACTACTGCTACTAATACTAATGATTCTACTACTACTTATGCTTCTACGACTTCTGCTACTGCTAATACTACTACTAATGCTTCTACTACTACTAATGCTTCTACAACTACTGCTACTGCTACTAATACTAATGCTTCTACTACTACTTAAGCTTCTATGACTTCTGCTACTGCTACTAATACTAATGCTTCTACTACTACTAATGCTTCTACTTCTACTACTACTAATGCTTCTACTTCTACTACTACTACTATTGCTTCTACTTCTACTACTACTACTATTGCTTCTACTTCTACTACTACTAATGCTTCTACTTCTACTACTACTAATGCTTCTATGACTACTGCTACTAATACTACTACTAATGCTTCTACTACTACTAATGCTTCTATGACTACTGCTACTGCTACTCATACTAATAATAATGCTTCTACTGCTACTACTACTAATGCTTCTACTTCTACTACTACTAATGCTTCTACACTATTGCTACTAATACTAATACTAATGCTTGTTTTATTACTACTAATGCTTCTACTTCTACTACTACTACTAATGCTTCTACTATTACTAATGATTCTACGACTACTGCTACAGCTACTAATACTAATGCTTCTACTACTAATACTAATGCTTCTACTTCTACTACTAATACTAATGCTACTACTACTACTATTACTAATGCTACTACTACTACTATTACTAACGCTACTACTACTACTATTACTAACGCTACTACTTTTACTACTATTGCTAATGCTTCTAGTACTTCTACTAATGCTACTACTTCTACTACTACTAATGCTTCTATGACTACTACTACTACCAATCCTCCTTCTTCTACTACTACTACTACTATTGCTTCTGCTGCTACTACTACTATTACTAATGCTTCTAATTCTACTACTAATACTAATGCTTCTATGACAACTACTACTAATGCTTCTACTTCTACTACTACTATTGCTTCTTCTTCTACTACTACTACTACTACTACTACTACTACTAATGCTTCTACTACCACTACTAATACTAATGCTTCTACTACTACTATTACTACTAATGCTTCCACAACCACTACTGCTACTTCTACTACTATTACTAACGCTGCTACTACTACTACTATTACTAATGCTATTACTACTACTATTACTACTACTTCTATTAATTCTTCTACTAATACTAATTATTCTGTTACTACTTTTTTACTACTACTACTGCTGCTTCTGCTACTAATTTTTCTACTACTACTACTGCTACTGCTACTACAACTACTTTGTCTAGTTTTACTGCTGCTACTACTACTACAATTAGTGCTTTTAGTAATACTACTAATGCTACTAATTCTACTACTACTGCTACTTTTTCTACTGCTACTACTACTAATGTTTCTGCTATTGCTACTTCTACTCATACTACTACTACTTATGCTTTTACTACTACTGCTGCTACAAATTTTTACATACTACTACTACTACTACTACTACTTTGTCTGCTAATATTTCTACTACTAGTACTATTACTACTACTAATGCTTCAACTTCTACTAATGCTACTACTACTACTTTTTCTACAACTACTAATTTTTCTACTACTACACTGCTACTACTACTAATGCTAATAATTCTACTACTGCTTCTACTACTACTACTGCTTCTTCTACTACTACTACTTTTTCTACTACTACTACTATGTACTTCTACTTATACAACTACTACTAATGCTTCTACTACTACATTTTTTACTACTACTACTACTATGTCTACTACTACTACTACTACTACTACTACATTATTACTACTACTAATGCTTCTACTACTTCTATTACTACTACAACTTTTTCTGTTCATTCTACTAATGCTTCTGCTACTACTACTGCTACTATGTTTTCAACTACTACTACTACTACTTTTCTACTACTACTACTTTGTCTAGTAATACTAATACTAATGCTTCTACTACTACTACTACTACTACTACTACTACTTATGCTACTACCATTACCTTTTCTACTACTACTACTTTTTCTGTGACTACTACTACACTACTACTACTACTACTACTAATGCTACTACTTTTTCTACTACTACTACTACTAATGCTATTAATTTTTCTACTACTACTACTTTGTCTACTACTACTTATACTAATGCTTCTACTACTACTACTACTACTACCACTACTACTACTACTACCACTACTTTTTTTTACTACTACTATTATTTTTTTTACTACTACTACTAATTCTTCTTCTAAGAGTACTGATACTTTAATACTAATACTAATGCTTCTAGTACTACTAATTTTAATACTAATACTAATTCTAATTCTTCGTCTACTACTACTACTGCTACTACTAATGCTTCTACTACTGCTTCGACTACTACTACTACTATCTGTAATAATAATTCTTCCTGAATGGGGTGTGTAGATTTGTTGTGGTTCTACTTTATTTGTCTCGTCTTAATTACAGACGTCTACAAGCATCTTAGGATGCAACCCATTTCATTGCAGAGTTTTGGAGTGAACTTTATTAGTGGTGTCCTGTATGAAAGCCATACCTGGCCCAAAATGTCATGACTCCTATATTTTGGTCATGTCATGTGTTTCTGTTGTTCCTGACCCCCTTTCCAGTTGTCTCACATTTCCTTTAGGTATTTAAGCCCTTGTGTTTGAGTAGCGTGTGTGGATTCTATCTTATACCCTCATTTATTTCCTTAGTTGTTACCAGTAGTTAATTCCCTGTGTTTGTTTGTGACTTGTCATTTTTGCATATAATTCCAAACCCCAAAATGTTACGCAAAAGAAGTTGCCATTAACTATATTATTAACCATATTTTGCTGTTAAAGGTGCTCAATGTGACAAAGTGCCATTTTCAGGCTAAATTATCTAATAACACACTGAGTAGCATTAATATTTCTAGAACACTGGGCAAAGGCTAGTATCAGACAGACAGATTTAGATAAATTATGGCTAATGAATGAATAAAAACAACCAGTGTGTAACTGCATAAACTGAATACCAACAAGTAGCTGATTTGAAAATGCACACACACACACACACACACACACACACACACACACACACACACACACACACAAACACATACATATATATCAACCTTTTTTTTATTGTACACCATTGTTTGGCCCATAAAAATAAATGGTTGACTTGTTTTTGAAGGGGGCAACTTTTCACTTTGGTAGTATAACACAAGCAGGGAGTTCTATAGCCTAGAAATGGAGATGATGGAAAAGGAGTACGATAGAGTGGTGAGAGTTTGTGTGAGAGGTTTGTAAATGAACACTAGGCCGAGATGTAATTTGTGTGCTGCCAGGGACGGACAATCCTCTTTCAAATGTAAATTAAAATGATGAGTTCAAAAGCTTGCTCATAATAGCTACATGCAATGACTTCAGTAATGCAGCACCTGTGTTTTTTTACTCTACAATGTGTTGATTGAATGAGTTGGTGCAATTGTTGCATGCATAGTAGCTCCTGACCGTTATGAACATTTTGTGGCCAGTATGATTAATATCAGCTAATATATTTTTGTATCTGTGTTTATTAGGTTTTACACTCCAGTAATATTGTTTCAACTGAGCTTTACTGGCAGATATAACTGTCAGTTCTCAATGGCTGTGTTTCTCAAAGTCAAATAAACAGCAGAAACTTTCAATCTGAAATATTATTAACATTGAAGCAGTCGGGGTGCAGTTTTGGTTTAGTAATTGTTTCAAATTTTTAAAAATGATTTGTTACCTTTCTTTATAAAAAGGTAGTTTGTGTTGTAACGTTCTTTTCATACTGAAAGTTGACCCTGTGATTTACCTTGAATTACTGTCAAATTAAAGTTCCTCAGTGGCACAAGTTTGTTCCCTGACAACACCACAGCCAAAAAGACATTAATTAGTATTGTGTGTTTGCTGTACTATATATACAATAGATTGTCAACACCAGTCAATATTATCAGCCAACTGTTATACTGATCTGGCAGTGGTGCACACGGATGAAACACATACCTATTACCTGTTAATATTAATTATTGTTTAATGTTAATAATTGCTATGTTATTTAATACTAAGAACATAAATGCTACAGCTTGTACAGATAGATAATTTTCTTTTGGCATTTAAATAATTTAAGTCAATTGTTTCCAGTGTAAAACTACAGCACTTGCAATGTTTAAAGACATGACTCTATTGAAATAAAATATGAAATAAACTTTTTTTTTTTACATTGGCCTAGAAGGCCCAGTTGTCCGTTTGTTTGTATGGAATGAGTTTCTCTGCCATTTCAGTGCTGTTAGTATGTGAAATAACCTGTCTAGTCTTCTCTTATGTAAATGGGGAAATCAGGACAAAAACAATGAACCCTGAAACTAGGGCTGTTCATCTGTAGAGCAGTCTGTCTGCTCCATCACTACCATATAATCAGTTTCCACAGTCAGCCACATTTTATCCTGTTTTCCTGTAGTCAGAAAAGAACTCAAAACTCATTAACACAAAATGTACTTGTATATAAAGTCATTGGGCAGCTGCTTCAGCATTATAAATGCGCTCTGTATTGTCCTGTCCTGTTTATACTGAGTACAGAGAAATGTGTAATAAGTTTTTGTCTGTGGTAACTGATTGTATGCCACAGATGCAGCAGATGGAGATTAAGTGATAAAAATGCAGGAATATTCCTTAAAGACTAATAGCTGAAAAAAATGCCCAGAGTATAAGGAATGAATATCTGAACTACAAAGATGAATCTTGTATAACTTGCAAAGCAGTCTCAAATACACACACACACCACCCACAATCTCTTTCACACTCTTTTTGCCCTCTTTATGTAAATACGCCCCAAGTCATCCTCTTCATTTGCGCTGCACTGTGGGGTTGAGCTGTTTTCATTTGCCCTTGCAAACAGAGGGCTGCCGTAACCAATCAGGTTGCCACAAGACCATGTTAACCCACCCACTAGCGATACTGGAACCAATCAGGGTACAGCATAACCATGTTAACCTGCCCATCGGCACTACCAGAACCAATTAAGCTGCAGCTCAGGTCTGGTGAGTCGTATCGGCTGAGGCTTGTGCTACAGGCGTTCCGACACGCATCCTCTGCTTAACATGTGGTGTCTACATCTGGATCTCCACTATGGACAGCAAGAAGGTCATTTTAAAGGCAACCATGAATAATCAAAGCTTATTATTAGGCCATGTCTGCGTGTCCTTGTTCTGGAGTAGACTTTCCCAGCTACTGCTTAGAGATATATATTGTCTATGCCTCTCATTTACTATTGAGATTAACTTTTAGTGGTATTACAAGTACAAAAATAAGAATAAAATTTTAGGTTTGGTAGAAGTGAGGAGTGCAATTTGTTGAACCTTGTTTCATCCTTGATGGCAGTGGCTTTGAGACCCTGCGCATGATGGTTTTGGAGAATGAGAATACGTTTACAGTGTGTCAGCCTATAGTGGGGTCACAGGCCCACACATGCTTTGTGACCACCAACATCATGTTTTTAATGTTCTACTTCAATTTGTGAGGAACCAAGACTCTGAAAGGGAACACATCCTCCTCTGTTTGAAATAACAATAACAAATGAGTCTCTTTATAGTAAACCAGTCTCTTTATAGTAAAGCATAGTCTATTTATAGTCAAATATATAGTTTACAAAGGTGGCATCAGTTAAAGCTTATAACTTAGAGCAGCACCCCCTGTTTTGGTTAGGGGTGGGTAGTGTATGAATGGACTCATGGTGGTCGATCTGATTTGGACCGAAGAGCAGGAGGCCTCAGTGATGGATGATCTGGTTGGTGATGATAGCCAGATGTGAAAATAAAGATAACAGAGTTAGCATTGTTTCACTTCATGGGTATAGAATATGAACATAAGGAGACGTCATCTTCTGTGGCGCCTTCTGTCAGTGATCCAGTATTTTTTTGGCTTGGGTGGGTGGGGTGAATTGGAGAACATTTTGTGAAGTGGGAGGGGTGCGATCAGGCAAATGCCTCTAGCTTACCTGTGCCTAGAAATGGCACTGCAGTGATCAAAACTCTTCATCTCATCCATGATTGATAGAGGTCTGCGTGAGGATGAAATTAAGGGCCTGAACCCGGCCCTTAGCTACAGCTATGAGACTCTTCCTGACTCAGAGCAGCCAGAGAATTTATAAATTCTCAAACCAAACCTGAACTGGCCTGCTTGCTCAGAGACGCACACTGTAGCTTGACTTGGTTACTTAACATTTGAGTCGAGTGACTGAAAATCAGTCAGTCTAGGATGAACTGGTATGTTACAGATGTAGGTAAATGTGTTAAGAGTAATGCCTGTGGACTCTTATTGGTGGTGTTTGCTCCAGCGGTGGAATTGGACCCCAGTCTTCTGTGTGAAGTGCAGGTTTTATCTGCTCTGATACTTTTTGAATCTTAACCACAGAATAATCATATAATAATCACATCAAACCTGAACATTTGTGTATCATTACAGCCTTAATAAATTTTGTCTCCTTTCTGGAAATCTGCCTTATGTCTATTTAATATTTGCAGTAAGAACAAACCAAATCTGGATATATTTGAAATGTGCCTTTACTGGTTTAGTGTTTGTCTGTGGGCTATTGAGGTTATTGCAGTTTCTGCACACCTACTGATGCCAGTGGCATTTCAGCTTAAATTTATTTTATACATGGAGTGGTGGTGTTATATGTTGCATGTTATATGTTACTATGCAATCTGTGTAAATGTCTTTAAGTGAGAATTCCACATATAAGTCAGTGTGTAATGATAAATGGGATGTAAATTTTAGGTTGTAATTATCATCTGTATTCACAGTTAGGGTGTAACAGTACACTGTATCATGTTGCAATAAATTATATCATGGTGTACCAATTTTATTATCTTCAGGCTAACATATTAGCTTGTGATGAGAGTGTTAGACTGGGATGTTAGAAAAGTCCATCCATCCATCCATTCATCCATCCATCCAATTGCTAGTAGGAGAAAATTATTGCAAGTTATATTGCGAATAATAGTACAAATACTCTATAGAGCACACACTTCTATGTGTTCATTAGGCAATGGCCAGCTGTGGCTTAATGTTACAGAAGTGGGCTTGTGACTGAAGAGCCATGGGTTTGATTCCTGGAACTAGCCCGCTAGCTGAAGTGCCCTTGAACAAGGTACCTAACCCCCAATTGCTCACCCTGTATGTCGCTCTGGAAAAGGGCATCTGCCAAATAATGTAACACATTTTTGCATATTTGCATGTACAATTACAGTTTTTGCTGAATTTTACATAATGGAACAAATAAAATATATAATGTGGCTTGTGCAAAAATTACAGCATGTTTTATATTTCCTGTCTTGTCTTAAATTCTGAGAAATACAAAGTAGCAGTAATTTCTGACTGATGGTGTATACAGCTGTATATATTTTGCACCCTAATTTTAACTAATTTATGTAACTGTACTGTGCAGTGCAGGATATTCTTTCCCATACACACTGCAAGTCTGCCCTACTCCAGCATTAGAACTGAACGACACACAGCTACAGTAATAATTTATTACAGTGCTTCTCAAGCCCAGGCAAGGGGGCTCCATGCACTGCACATTTTTTGTGCTTTTCCTGCTCTAACACCCCTGACTCAGCCTGAGAAGGGCTTGACAATTAGCTGATGACTCGAATCATGATGTGCCAGAGCAGGGAAATCACAAAAATGTGCAGTACGTGGAATCCCTAGGGTGTAGGGGAATTGAGAAACCACTGGTTCTTCAAGATGGTTTTGTATACTGGAACTATTTCTGGAGCATTTGCCAGCTTCTGTCTGCAGTGTGCCGTCAGTTGACTCTCTTGGTGTTGGCTTGTTGAAGTGGTGCGTCACTCCAGCAGGCGGAGATTTGCTCTGATGCTAATTGGCCTTCCTAGAGCTTGCTCCTAGTCTGTGTAGGATAGAACACCATGTGTTGTTCTGCACTCTACGGTATGCTATACGCTTTCAAAACTGCTCTTAATTATAGAGCTTTTTCAGATATGCTCTTTCTGAAAGTATGTGTTCATTCTGTAAGATGAGTATGCAGGGCTTTTTGTGCACTACAAATTAAACTTTTACCATCTAGTTATTTTAATAGACAATGTGCGCATAATAGATCAAAGAAATACATGCTTATACACTTAGAAAGATGGAAACGACCTCAGCATGAAACTTTGCAACCAGTCCAGTGCCTCATGAAGCTGGAGCTCAAAGAATGGGGTAATAGTGCACTTGACAATTTCTGAGAGACAACAAGCCTCCAGTGTTTACTGGTAATTTACGCTGTTCTGTTACAGCAAGTAACCTTAAATGGTACAATGGTAAGTGTTTAAAATAAATAAATCCATCATAAATAAAATGTTTATGTCACCAAACATTGAAATAATATGAAGATTTCATAGACAACATGCTTTCCACCAAACATTAAGAATCTGGTGAACTTACAGCTTTTCCTACAGCAATGGAAGTCAATGAAGCCTTGAAGTTTAATGTAAACAATTCTCATAGGTGCTGTTCCCAACTTCTGCTGATGACCTACACACCCCTCTGTGTAAAGAAAGACAGAGCGGGAACATATTGTTCCTCCAACTCTGATGCAGAATTAGCACAGTACTGTAGTACAGGAAGTATGGAGATCACAATGTATGGAGATCACAATGTGGAGGAAAAGGCCAGAAGCAAAGACACAATAAGAGAATGAACAGAACATTAGAAGAAAAGAACTCGATAATAGATTCAGTAGCAGCTCATTCTCCAGACTCCAGCTCCTTCCAGCTGGTTTGGGATGAACTAGACAGAATGGAGCAACAGTTAAGCTGTAAACCTATTGCACCTAAAGGAATTCTTTGCATTAAGTTTTAGGGCTTCATTTATTTCCTAAGCTTCAGAAAGCTGTAAGTTAAGCAGGTCCTTCATTCCTGAAAAATGTCCATCAAATATAAATTTGGTGAATATAGTTTATTCATTTATTTATATTTTGTGACATGCTCTTCCTCTACATTTTTAGATGATCGATTTCCATCTGTTCCTCTCTTTATGAGAATTGTTGGTGTTACTGTGCCTTTTAAACTTATGTATGTATGTAAGTGAGCTCTGTTTTGATGTTTTGCCGTACCATAAATAAACCTTTCCTGATAACTTCAGTATGAATGGAATTTAAAGTTGGATAAAGGTGATAAAAGGTGGATAAATGTAAATCACAACAATGAATTGAAAAATTGTATTGTGTAACATGAACAGGAGAGTAAATGATACATTTTAAGAAAATTAAACAATGTTTAGATAGGACATGAAAGTGGGGTATTTTTTACTATATTTTCATGGGTTTAAGATCCAGGAGGTAAAACCTTTCCATTAAAGCTTGACAAAATGCTAAGAAAAATCAATAGCACCTAATGGTTGTTGTGCACCATAGAAATGGAAAAGGATGGCTAACGTCTGTCTCTAAGGTGGAAAAATGTGGCTCTTTTATAGCAGCCTGGAAGACACTGGAGTTGGCTTTAATTTACACATCATAATGAGCCATGTGGCTGGCACAGCGAACTGACAGCAACATCCAGCTTTATAGAATATGACGCGATACAAAGATAACACTGACAGAAGTGATGCATTGGATTTACTTGATTCAAATATATGCATAATTTTCACATGAGCAAATCCTGTTGCATCAGTTGCTGACACAAGTAAGAAAACAGAAAGATTGTGATTTGCATTTGAATCAATAGAATCCAGTGTATCAGCCTTTTACAGTGAAAGAGCTGTTCCTCTGGAGCTTATTGGACTTTTACTTAATGTGTGAGAGATAATGGCTTCTGGAGGTTTGGCCAAGTAATTACACATATTCTGCAAATTTGACTCCACAACTTGTCAAACAATATCAGAGCACAACGGTTGAATGTTTACTCGAAATTAATTAAAAGGGAATTCCACTCATGTAAACAAAGTCATTCAGGATTTCCTGAAAGCATCTTAGCACAAAGTCGATTATTTAGTGGCACATTGAACACACTCTCTACCAAATGAAGATGATCTTAAGATGCTTTTGATAAATTCCTGGGTGCAGAGTGGTTTAATGTGAAACTGAGTATTGTAGAGAAACTTACTGAAACTATGTTCACAATGGCTACACTACAAATATAAGCATTTTATTTACTGTCCAAAATGATCAGGGAATGTATATGTGCCTAATGTTCTTACATGTAAAATAGTGGTAAATCCAAAGAAATATATTTAATTTGAGGACTGTTTTGCTTTGCAACATGCTGAATATGCATCTTTAACTTAAATCAGTTTTAAAAATGCATATTTTGTAAAACCACGGTTAAACATCCATCAGCCATCACGCAGTATATTAACAATCACTTAATCGGAATTACATCGGTTCCTGCAACAACTTTCTATGATTTTGCTTTTAAAAGGCACTAAACTCTTCAGACATAGTGTTTCTTTCATCACCACTGAGAACATTCTGACTCTGCAAGTTTTTCTAGAGCAGAGCATTTTACACCAACCTGCTCTGAATAACTGTTTCATTTTAGCCATTTAACTATGCAGAAATCCTGGAAAAAATGATGGAATTCCCCTCTGAGGAAATAAATGAATGAACGTTTGCGTGTGTTGTCTGCATGGAAGACTGTCAATAGGTCCAATTTGTGTGTGTGGTTGTGACTTTTATAAATGTGCAAGTGAGAGTTTATTATTTTGTGTGTGTGTGTGTGTGTTACATAATGTTTTTCAGAAATGCTGAGATGGGGCCTTGTAATGGCCGTCCCTGAACAGGATGACTGTTTAGCATTAATAATGCAGCGTAATGGATCACAGAAAAGCCGATTAGAAGGACCTGATGAGTGGAGTACCTATTAGTCACTCCACATGCATGTTAACTCTCTGTGCCTTCACTCCCCCATTCTGTTCTTTATCACTCCAGTTTCAAAGTCACACTATAAAAAGGTTACATTAAATTCATTGGTTTCAAACATGCAACTTATTTCCAGATGAATAAAATAATTTTGGAATATACATTTGTATGTAATACATTTTATTCATGTGGTTATGACATGTATTTCTGCATGAAAAAATATATTGTTCTAACACCATTTTGTCCACCATTTTTCATCTTCAACACCATGAACTCAATAACCCATTTTTGTTCATTGTCATTTCCACATGTATGAAATATTTTACTTTCCAACAATTGTTGCTGAAGTAAATAGAGACAAATTTGTTTTGAGTTGATAGATTTTATTTATATGGAAATTGAACGCATTGCTTTTACTAAAGCTTTTTTTTTTAGACTGGATGAAGAATAGAATGGAGGAGTAAAAGAGTGAAAGGGTAAATTCACATTTTAGCTTTTCACTCTCAGACTTTTCGTAACTTATTTGTACTTTTATTGTTGAAGACATTCAGAGCTTTTGGGTGCAGAGAGGTACATTGGATTCATCAAACATACTGATTTCTTAACCGTGGTGGTGAGGGGAGCCAGAGGAAATTACATTTACAACCCAAATGTAGCCATTTTACATACTATCCAAAATTGTCAATGTATCTTATACATTTTATATGTAAAATTGATAATTGTTAATGGTGGTAAATCTCATAAAACATATCTTCTTTGGGGATTATTTTACATTTCAACACCCATTCATGTGCCTCTTCATTATGAGTGGATTTAAAAAATGCATTTTAGGCCAAAAGCTTATCCAGTGTATCATAAAACATTGTCTCAGTCTTCAGGCAGGGTAATTGTAATCATGTTATGTAATGTCTTTCTGTAAGAGAGCTTTTAGAAGCCTTAAACACTGAGATGTTTGGTTCACCGCCAATTTGAACAATTCTGACATGGTAGGTCTCTCTACAATGCACATTTCACCTCTAACTACGCTCAGTGAGATTGTTTATGTCTTAATAATTGAACTTGCTGAGAATTGTCAGTGGAATTTCTTTTTTATGTGTCGTTTGATTAATTGTGGTTAATAGTGACTCAAAGAGGTTTAAATGTGAGAAAAAATATGTTTTGAACATCTATTAGCTTTAACCAGTGTAATGAAATCCTCCATTTGCTGTATTAGGACCTCTCAGAGGACACACTCCTATGGCGTCTGAGAACTAATATATTAAATAATTTACAACAAAGAGTGTAGCTGTAAAAGGTAGAACTAGAGCTGATCACACAGGCACAAGATTCATATCCCAGGGTCTTTCCTTTTCCCCTCTCAGGTTGCTGAGTTTCTTCACAAGAGCACAGAAGGAGGGAACACATGCTAGTCTGAATAAGAAGCGGATGAGAAAAAGAAATTGCAACCGCGTTGCATCACTAGATACAATGGAATCGAATATGCTGTGGCTATTGGTGTGCCACCCATCAGCAACAGAGCACAGCGTTATAGCAGTTGCTTTCTTCTGTTTATCTTGTCATTTGTAAAAGGGGTCCATATTGTGGTCTCAGGTTCAGCATTATCACAGTTTAAATTACACCAACAGCACAGTGATGGGTTTCTGGTTTGTTTGTTTTCATAATGAGTACTTTATGCTATTAGTTTTCATGATTTGCTTTATAAATCTTATCCTAAGTCGCCTAACTCAATATACATACATATATGTCTCTCTCTCTCTCTTTCTCTCTCTCTCTCACACACACTCTCACACACACACACACACACACACAGAAAGATACACTACTTGGTCAAAAGTATGTGGATGCTTCCATTCTTCTGGTAAAGCTTATTTGTGAGCATTCACATCTGTTCAGCCACAAATTCATTCCTGTTCCTATCAAATCTGGTTGATATGGTGATGTCAGGGCTCTGTGAAGGTCAGCATCTTACATAAGCAAAACAAAACCCACATCAAATCATTTCTTTATGGACCTCTGTTTGTGGCAGTGCCATGCTGAAAAAGAAACGGGAAAACCTCAGACCTCCGCCCCAAAGCTGGAAGCACAATTCTCTCTAATGTAATTGCATTCTGTTACAGTAAGATTTCACTTCATTGGAACTATGGAGCAGAGCCCCCCTTAAAGAAGCCCCACAATATTACTCTTCTGCCAAACAGTACAGTTCCACCATCAGACTGCCACATGCTGTGAATCATCACTATAGAGAATGTTTCAACTACTCCAGAGTGCATTGCATCCATTGACACAGTGCCAGATAATGCTTGGCATTGCACATGCTGATCTTAGGCTTGGAATAGGCTGATCAGCAAAAACTATCTATTCTATGAAGCTCCTGACATACAGTTCTAGTGCAAACTTTGCTTTTAGAAGCAGTTTGTCACTGTGTTGTGCAATGGTTTTAGGTCTGTGGCCTGTCCTCATTTATGCCCTCATCTCAGCTCATATAGAGCAAAACCTGTTTGAAAACCACTAGTAGCAAGTGCTAGAGGATTTTTACACTGTACTCGTTTACAACCTTCCTGCAAAACCTGGGGCTGAATGTCTTCATTCCAATCAAGCAGAAACACACCTGACTCCACTTGTTTAATCACTTGCTCTCAGTTTTTAAACATCTAATTAGCTACGTCCGCTCTTGGTTGGTTGGACAATATTGGACGCCCCTGCTTTGCAAACTTCAAGACTTGTTTTTGTGCTTGTGTTGCCTTTCACTGTGTTCCTGAACTTTTTGTTCCTATTTCCTATGTGGTTGTTCACAAAAATAGCACATATACCTGAGCAGAGTTGCTCTATCAGGGCAGAACCTAGGTGGCTTTTGATTATGGGACCTATCCTATATATATGTATGTATATAAATGTACTTGATATTACTTAACAACTGATTAACACATTAGGGCAATATGTGCTAATTGGTGGGGTAAAACCATTCTTTACTTATTAACTACATTAACCTCATATCTGCATTGCAAAACTAAAGCAGAAAATATTTAATTGCACATGGTATACTGTACATTTGGGAAAAGGGAAAAGAGATCTCTATGCTTGCCATATAGAATTAACCATAGCTACTCTAAAATGTGTACCCCAGAATTTCTATGTGCAGTGTTCCCATCTGAGATTGCATGGAGTTTCCACTTTCTGAGCCAGAGTTGAGGAGCAGAATAATCGCAGCTGCATTTGCTCGGCTGAATGAAACTGGAGAAAAGGTCCGGGTGCCGGCGCATACTAATCAGTTCGATCTGCGATTTGTAACGTAAAGTTGGTCTTAGCACTCGCTGACAATCTTTCATGCAAAATGCTCCACCTATCAGACAGAGGAAGTCTGAGTTGAAAGGTTTCCATGATTGTGGTGCTTGAGGTAGTCTTCCAAAATCACACTAACATAAAGATCATTGTGATCACAGTCAAAGGTTAAGCCATTTTCAAATCCATACTGCCTGTTCATATTCTAGGAACAGCCTCATCTGGATGGGCTATGAATGAATAGTCTACCATCACATATATAGAATTTATCTTACAGCTGGTAGTTAGCATCACATTTACCGTGCGTGAACTCCTAACTCATTCCTTGAGCTTGTGGTTAGCATTGGGCAATATGAACATGTGTTAATTTACACTCATATATTTATATCATATATATATATATATATATATATATCATGTATCTCTTCAAATATGGTTGTGTGAGAGTATGAAATGATATGTTCATGGCATCACTCAAAGACAAACCCACAGTGACCTTCTCCATTTTTAGGATTGTACAGGTGTCAGACCTAGGTCTAGGTCTTAAACATATGCTATTAACTAAAACTGATCTGCAAATTGAGTTTCTGCTTTAAGTGTAGGTGTGTAGGAGTTGGCAATATGATCATAGAATACAGTACTGTTACAAAATACATTATGTTTTGGGATCGTCAATTATTATTTAAAGAAAATGTATCAATATTGGGCCAATTTGACCAATAATGTAGGGTATACATATCATTTACCATGCTCTTTTCATAAATAAACTATGTTCTTTAAAGTGATCAGTGAACCAGATTCTCACTATATACCAAAGAACCAGTGATCAATAGATGTTGACATATGGCCAGGAATGAGTGTTCTTCATATTTATTCTTATCTGCTTTTAATGCTGAGGGAACACACCAAGCAAAGCCTGCAGGTCTACAAATCCATTATGTTTGGTCAGTCTTGGTAAAATTAAAGTAAGGAGGGCACCAATGGATATTCTGGTTGTATGTGGGGACCGGTTTATAATATTATGTTTATTTTGAGCCAGAGAATGAATTACTCCTCACTGAAACACTGAACTGCTGAAAGAGTGAAGACAGGGACAAACATGGTTGCATGCAGCTGTGTTGAATGTTCTTATAGTTTGGTCGTTAGTTTACTTACCCTGACAGAATTTATGATTTTTTAACACAAAAACTTTTCTTTCACTCATGGTTAGTGGTTGGCTGAAGACATTTATTATTAATCAATGGTGATTACTCTTTTAAAATCATAATCACAACACAAACTACCAAAATGACCGTGATCAAAAGTTTACATACCCCAGTTTTTAATACAGTATATTGCCCCCTTTAACATCAATGACAGCTTGAAGTCTTTTGTGTTAGTTGGGGATGAGGCTCTTTATCGAGACGGTAAAGCTGCTCATTCTTTCTGCAAAAAGCCTCCACAAATTCTTGGGCTGAGTTGCATGATGATATGAGGTCAGGAGACTGAGATGGCCACTCCAGAACCTTCACTTTATTTTGCTGTAGCCAATGACAGGTCAACTGGGCCTTGTGTTTTGGATCATTGTCATGTTGTAATGTCCAAGTACAACCCATGTGCAGCTTCCGGGCTGATGAGTGCAAATTTTCCTCCAGTATTTTTGATAACCTACTGCATTCATCTCGCTATTCATCAGTTCTGACCAAATTTTCTGTGCTTTTGTAGCTCACACATCCCCAAAAAATCAGAGCTCCTACACCATGTTTCAGAAATCATGTACCTTTCATCATAGGCCTTGTTTACTCCTCTCCAAATGTAGTGTTTATGGTTGTGGCCAAAAAGTTAAATTATATCATTTTATATCTCTCATCACTGCAAACAACTTTGTGCCAAAAGGTTTGAGGCTTGTCTCTGTGGCATTAGCATAGTAATGACTTTCTTCTGGCAATTCGATCATGTAGCTCATCTTTCTTCAAGTGCCTCATTAATGTGCATCGTGAAACAGCCACACCACATTTTTTCAGAATCCTGTATTTCACCTGAAGGTATTTGTGGGTTTTTCTTTGCATCCTGAACAATTTTCCTGGCAGTTGTGACTGAAATTTTAGTTGGTCTACCTGACCATGGTTTGGTTTCAACCTAATTTTCCACTTCTTAATTAAGAGTCTGCTGATTGTCATTCTCAATTCTTTTGATATTTTCTTATATCCCTTTCCTGTTTTATAGAGTTCATATACCTTTCTCTGCAGATTCTTTTGCTTTCCCCGTGACATAGAAACATTTTATACATACACACACTAATTACAAGCAAACAGATCACAGGTGAAAATGTTTACACCTTTAATACCCACAATTTCTTTGTACTTCTGTACAATGACTATAAAAGCCTATTCTATTCTATTCTATTCTATTCTATTCTATTCTATTCTATTCTATTCTATTCTAATAGCCATTCAAACATGTTTGTGTCGAGTTGTGTGCATGTTATTGGGTAAAATCCTCAGGGCATGTAAATGATCAGGGTCATTTGGGTAGTTTCTTTTGTCAATATGAATTAAAAAGAGTAAACACAGTTGTTTGACAATAAATGGCTTCAGCCAAACACTACCAGTGAGTGAAAGAAACATTTCTGTGTTATCATAGATTCTCTGACAAATGGCCAAAAAATCATAAATTCTGTATATAATCCTATGAGTATGTCTGGAGTATGAGCAAAGAAACATGAGTATGTACTTCTTTCTGTCAGTGGCATAGTGTGTATTAGAGTCAATATTGCCTTTTAATATGAAAAATATCAGATTTTGACATCAGCTCAGAACTTCAATCACATTACTTTATTATATACTACATAATCTTCAATGTTGTATTGCTTTTATGCAACAGTTTTACAAAAAAATAGAAATGAGCCACCCCCAATGTGTCACATGTGCTTTAATAAGGCTACTAATTTTTTAGTTCTTGATTTTTTTCCACCAAAAAGGTAGTAGCATTTAGCGTTGCCAAAATACCAGATTTGTTAAAATGTTTTCATATTTAGCAGATTAATCTGAATGTTGTTTTCACCAGCTAGTTTGTAAAGCACTTCATAGCCTATTCTGTTTGCTTATTTGTATTGTAATTTCTGTTGTAGTTGTTCTGTTGTCACATCTGCTGAAAGGTTTGCTTAGGGGCAAGGACAATTTGCAATTTGATGCAGATTTGTTGTCATAGTCTTTTTCAGAATCTGACCAAATGAGCTGAAGGTCAAATATTACCTTATCAAAGTTAATTTCATATATTCATTTTCTGTTTTTGTTGTTAGCTGTGGCATAACGTTGCTAAAGTATGGGGTTTTCAGCAACATGTTCATTTAATAAAATAAAAAAAACATATTGTGATGTTCTGTTTTCTCCATATTACCCTCACATACCTCAATATACAGAATGTAGGTGCAATTTCATCTAAATTACACTTGTTTAGATGAAGATCATCATGATATAAAGCTGAACTCTTGACCATAGAAGACTGTTCAGTTGTTATGTGGGGCTGGTGCTGTACGTAATGTTCGCCATGCTTTTTGAGGACTTGGCCATAGATCAGTACAGGAGCTGCATTTGTTGCAAAACAGAGGATACGAGGGAGAGCTTCAAACAGCAGGAGACAGACAGGACCAGGAGAGAGGGAGAGAGATTGGTGTGACAAGGGAGAGAGACCAGGAGGGAGAACGAGAACGAGATAGAGAGAATGAAAATCACCCTCTTCTTGGCGTCGTTCACTCTCCGGAACCCGGAGTTAGACAGGCAAAGTCAGGGAAAGGACGCAACTTGGTGTCTACAGTCTTAGGAAACCTGTGCATTTTTTAAGCTCTCTTGTAAAGAAACACGTATCGGTTTACTCCAGACAGACAGCTAGTGTAGAACAGCTCTTGTATGTATTAAAGCCTATAAACTGAACATGCCAGATGTTTTTTTGACAACATATAACTACATTTGCTACCTTAAATATCATTGCAGTTTCTTTAAGATTTTTAAACTCAAATGTGGGTGTTTTGTGCCATTGCTCAGATGGTTACTATGGTTGTCAGAATATTCTGAAATTGATGATAACAAAGTATACACAAAAATAACATTAAAACTATGCCTAGTATTGTGCAGAAATAATCAGGCAGCCAGTGTTTTAACATGTTTGTATGAGATCCAGCATTATCATTTTAAACCACCTCTTCTGTGGGATCGACCCAGACAAGCTAACTTTTACGTCCCGCATTCATCAGTAATCCTTGGGTGTCCATGACCACTTTTGGTAGGTCATAGCTATTGCATACCTGGAGGAGACCATAACACCTGCTGTTTTGGCGAGGTTCTGACCCAGTAGTGTAGCCATCACATAACGACCCTTGTCAAAAATGCTAATGCTAAATGTTTGCCTAAAGCTGGAGCTAGCATAAAACGAATCCAGCTGAATAAAGCATCTTATTAAAACTAAAGATAAATTAGCTCCTATGCTTCTTTCTATCCATTATGAATAATTAATTTATATATTGAAAGATTCTTTCTTTAAATCTGTGACAACTGTGAGAGAACAGTTCATAACATAACTGACAGGCAAAGTCAGTTAAACACAAGCTCTTTCACGCATTTAGGTTGATGGTTTGAATTCAGTTGTTCAGTCTTGAATAAGGGTTACACAAATGTAGCTTTTGGCCTGAGACATAGCAAAGACATAAACACCATAATGGTTAACTAAGAGCAGTGAATTTTTGGTGTTGTTTATAGTAAACGATGTCATACGGATACCAAATACTATAAAATCACTTGCACATGTAGTGTTCTTGATTTGAATATATACATCATTTACATATACGCAATTGACAGAAGCTCTTATTCAGAGTGACTTATGGTTTAATCATATAGTGGTGTTATCCAGTACACCAAACCACATAAATTGTCACTATTATATTCTTTATTAGAAATCATATATGAACCATTATTCAATAAATAATAAATGTTGTTGTTGTTGTTTTTATTATTAATATTAATATTATTATCTTTCATGTATGTTATTCATGTTGGCAAATCAAGTAAATATAGTGCATATTTTTTTCTTCAGTTTACACTGTTACTTATTGTAACTAAATAAACATTGATAACATATTCCATAATGCTGACTGTGGTTTGGCATGCTGTTCCTGAAAAGGAAGTGTTGTCATGGATATAGCAGAGACTTCACAGCAACCCTGTGGCTGCTTCCCCTCATACGTTATTCTATTCCGCCATGGGCAGTAATAACCTATTAACTCAGGACTTCACTGGAATACATTGAAAGTCAAATGAAGTTAAAATGACGTTTAAGCAGATTTCCTAACAGAGAGAGAAAGAGAGAGAGAGAGAGAGAGAGAGAGAGAGAGAGAGAGAGAGAGAGAGAAGAAGAAGAAGAAGAAGAAGAAGAAAAAGAAGATTGTTCTGGAGCCTTCAGGTGCACATGACAGCAAATAACATTCTCTAAACAGTCTTTTATCATTAGCAATTACAAACATTATTGACTTTTATTAACCTTACAGGTAATTACAGAACATGGGAAGTATTGGGTTTCTGATCAGTTGCTAAGCTACACTGAAAATTTTAATTCTTAAATAATCTCTTAAAAGCTGCCAAGTTAATTATATAGTGAGATCTGCTGCCCCCCAGCACCATTGTTATGGGATGATTGAGCTGAAGTCAGCACAGACAATAATCAGGAAAACATTATTTGATTTATATTATATATTACACACACACACACACACACACGCACACGTACACACACACACACACACACACACACACACACACACACACACACACACACACACACACACACAC
>JBBIGC010000041.1:33703770-33713770 GCA_037576955.1 Lepidarchus adonis | reverse complement strand
AAGCATTGGGCAAAATTCTAAAAATGTATTGTGACTTATTATTTGTTAGTATTATGGGGTTATACACATGATGTAATCTAATAAATATGGAACTTTATCTTTAAAAAGTCACAAAAGACATTTTAGTCTTATTATGTAATCTTATTGCACAAATTCCATAACTACTCATATCTGGATATAATTTATTTCCTTGTACCATCTTTTGTGCGTTGTTGAACCCTCTTTAACATACCCCAGAGGGTGTAGTAGGTCTGATCCTGGTTGCCGTTTGAAATTTGCATTTGCATCAGAGATGAGAACTGAGCTATAGTCAGTTGGGAAGGGGTTAAGTGTGAACATAAGCTGGAGATGTAAATGAAATTAATGGATAAACTAACCATGAATGTCATTTATCGATAAACAGTTTAACAAAGTAAGAACTCTAGGCTTCAGAGAGTTAAGTTAGACTTACTGATTAAAGTTTCCTAAACAACAACCAATCAAACCCCCAATAAACACTGGCATGCCTGACATGTGGCTTTGGCGCAGACACACTGTGGATAAACGCCATCTTCCATATCATTCCTTGACTCTATGCTGCTTCAGAAAGCTATATGCTTCACTCAGGGACCTGTGGGTTTGGCATCTGCGGTTCAGCGGAGCGGCAGCTTAGTGGTAGGGGCCGAATGCCAAAGCACTAGAGGAAATTACTTCTTGGCAGGTGGGTCGCGCCGTAATATTCCTCTCAGGCCTATGTTTATTCCTGCAAAGCCCTCAGGGAAATGCAGTCTCAGGAGGGGAAGATGCATATAGTTTGTTTACCTCTGAGTAATCTGAGTAATATGTGGCCAAGGGGGGAGTTGACCGGGTGATCCGTTTACTCCAGCTGCGTCCAATAACGCCTCGAGATTTAGCGACAGGCGGTAACGAGGCCCAATCATTACTGTGGATGGGATTTAGAGGCGGGAGGCCTGTGTGTCAGCACCATTGAGTCACTTTAACATGGCGGACAAATTTGGAACAGGTACCGGTTCTAACATGACTACTCTTTCTCTGTCTCTCTCCCTCTCTCTCTCTATCTCTGTGTCTCTCTCATCGCATACAGAGCCCTTAAGGCTGTTTACTCTGCATTTCCCTTCTCTCTCGCTCTCTTTCTCTCTCTCTCTCTTTCTCTACCTTCCTCTCTCTGTTTGCTGACTGCCAGTTTTTTCTCTTGGAATTTGTTCTCTATGGAGCAGTGGGACTTGGACAGAAAGAGAGAGAGAGAAAGCAAGAGAGACTGAAAGAGCATGTAACAGTAAAATTACAAACTGTTTACACTTATTCTCCAGGTCTGGTGCATAATTTCCAGTAATGTATCTGCTTTCTCTGACAGTAACAAGCATCACAACCTCTTAAACAGAGGTCATTCACTTCTAAAGACAGGAAGCACAGGCTTTTACTGTTCATGCGATCAGCTCTTCCAGGAAAGGTCTTATAAATAACTCAGCTTTAACCTCGCTCAGAGCCTTCACACTTCCCTATTACTTAAAAAAATCAAACAGTCATTAGTACAGTACAATTTCTAAAACAAATTGCTATCTTAGGGGCCACATGGTGTTGAATATGCCTCGCAATACGTTAAAACATTGATCAATCTTGTAATATGACATGATAAAGACTGGCCTGCCTGCTTTTATTTGATCCAAAAGATATTGAGTCTTCCAATGCCTTGATTTCTCACATTATCTGGTATGCAAAGTGATTGGTCAGCATGCTGGGGCAAGCCTCATCTTAAATGGTCTCACTGCTGAGACAACCATAGGTAAGAGCATTGTTCAGAGACCACTTAATGTAGTTCTTCCCCAAGACCAGTAACTAGTTCATGTGAACAAATGTAAAAATGGCAGTTGATAAGCATCCTGTATCTTCTGGTCATTTCCACAGTGAAATTTACAAATTAATTAAAAATGTATAGTCTGCTTAAAGTCACATTCATGTATAAACATAACCGCTCAAGTGAAAAATCAGTTTGCATATGAGGTTTCTGAAGAAGAGTGCACAATTAAATAGAATTTCTAACAAAAAAGGTATTTTGTGTATGTGATCTATTCTCTCTCAACTAACCCAAACTTTTACATTTAGCTCTGGAAGACCTGCTTAATACTGCTATTGGGTAAATATGGGTTACATTGCTAACTTCTGCTTTGTCACATAGCACACCTATCAAGCACAGAAGAAGACAAGAAAACTGCTGTCTACTTTGGTTTTAACCAATGAGGTTTTTGTTTATTTAGGACATTTCCACAAATCTTTATAAAGTCAGTCAAAACAAAGTGACACGTCTTCATTTTTTCATGCTTTCTAGTGCAGTTAGCCAACTTAATCAAATAGTGTTAATACACATAATTTTGTTGTGTAATCTTAAGGCCTGATTAGTTTAGTAAAAAAAAAAAAGCGTATGAGCAGGTAGCAGCTATCCAGTTATGCCTTTAAAATCATGGCCCATTTAGCTTGTGACCAGACGTAAGCCCCTCCCCTGGACAGTACGCAATAAAACAATCAGTGGTTGGTTAAAAACACATTTGCATATTGCAATTTTATAAGATGTCTTGTGTTGCAGAACAAATAAATCATCGGTTCTGGAATAACATTTAAATTGCTTCTGTTGATACTACATTTATGTTTGCAAGCAGAAAAGGAGCTATTTTATTGAGATTTTAATTTTCTGATGTACATGTCTTGCTTTGTGAGGAGAAAAAAAGTGCTGTCTGTCAGCAACTGGAGAACGGTAAAGCAGATTAAATTTAATTATTACACAATTGCAGAGTTATATATACATATCAATACATAGCTTTTCTCTAAAATAAATAAATCTATAAATATTTTTAAATCTGAAAGATTAACCTTAGCTGAGCTGTGGAGGCTTGAGAAAATAAGGCACGGCTTGGGATTGGCCTTTGTACACATAGGAAGATATAGCAGAACAAAAGTATTGTATGACATTTAATTTTTTATGTGGTTAGTAAACGATAAACTGCACAGTCATAATCTTATGAACTGTATCAGGACTGCTTTCCGTTACAGCAGCGTAAGCCACACAGCGTTTTTAAAGTCATTTTTCAAAGCAATTCACGTCTCCCACGCTTTAAGGTGGGAGTTAATTTTTCAAAGGAACCCCCTCTGCTCTCCCCAAAAGAAAATGATTTTGGTTTGATATGATCTGATGTCTACTATGCTGTTGCAAACCCTAGAGGGAAACATTGCAAAAAATGGAACTCAAGTCACAGTCTTATTTCTAATACGATCTGTGGCTGTTCTCAACCTGACACGTTTACAGAAAGCCTTTGCATTGCTGGTCCCTGTTGATCCTTTTTATTACATTTTCCCTACTGTTCTTTTATCATGTTATCATATTACACACAAGGTGTGATGAATTACCCAGCATTCATACCAGCATCAATATTTGGCCTTTTATCGCCCAGATCGCTAGTCACCCTGATCACTACTCACTAGTCACCTTACCTATAGCTATTTCAGAGCTTCTGCTGACTATGGTTTATAAAAATTACTTCATTTGTTTATAACTGTTTACTAATAATGCTTGACTGATTATCAGCCAGGCCAATTATCAGGGCCAATATTAGCCATTATGATGATTATTGGTATCATTGCTTAATTTTGATCATCTCCGATATTAAGTAATTAGTGTGCACTACTGTGGCCCCACAGCCTTCTCTCTGCCGTTTGCTCTTTTTGTCTCATCAAAAAGAGCAAAATATGTTCTTTTTCTATTTTTCTTTCTTTATAGCACTTTTCAAAACTGAAATTGTCAAAAACAGTTCAAGGAAAAAACTCCCTAAACTATAGAAAGAAACCTTGGGAGGAAGCAAGGCTTCGAAAGGGAACCCATCCTCCACCTGTTGACAAACAAAGGAATATAAATTAATAAAATATAAAATGCAGTTGGCAGTTCCATATGTGCTGTTGAGCCTCAATGAGTTATGATCAGTTAGGTGGAGCATGGTTTGTATGGGCTCTACTCAGAAGGAGTAAGTTGGTTCCAGCTGTAAAATTTAAATCAAAAGTAGTGTATCAGGATTGGTCTGTGTCAGTATAGGCCAAGCAGCAGAAAGGGACAGGATCACTGGTATCTCAACTTAGCAGCTCAATAGAAAGAGAGAGAGACAGCACAGCTAAAAGGAAGAGCTAGGAGGTTGCACAGACATGAGGGCATCCTGGGACATAAGGCAGCCAATCACTTCACCATCAACAAACCTTAGTGAACGTGTCAGACTGGGGGTTACAGCTTTCAAACATTTTAGTTTCCCAGAAACTCCATGTCTGAGAACACTCTGAATCTACCCCTTATCTAGAACTAAACTTGACTAAACAAATATGTTTTCAGACAAAAGTGTTGAGGATCAAGATGCTTTTTGGCAAATGTGAGATTTCATGTTAATTTTGGTC
Source organism: Lepidarchus adonis (assembly GCA_037576955.1). Classification (NCBI taxonomy): domain Eukaryota; kingdom Metazoa; phylum Chordata; class Actinopteri; order Characiformes; family Lepidarchidae; genus Lepidarchus; species Lepidarchus adonis. Next base: position 33,709,342 of record JBBIGC010000041.1, on the reverse strand, counting down.
TGTAGTTGAACTTGGTCTAATGTTGAATCATGAACAATGATTTTAACCAAGGCAAATGGGGCCTGTAGTTTTTTTGATGTTCTTCTGGGTTCTTTAGCGATCTCCAACTGGATGAAGTGTCGATGCACTCTTGGAGTAATTTTGAAGGCGGCCCACTCTGGGGTAGGCTCACTACAATTCCAGGTCTCCTCCATTTGTGGATAATGGCGCTCACTGTGGTTTGCTGGAGTCCCAAATCTTAGAAATGGCTTTGTGAACATTTACAGACTGATAGGTGTCAATGACTTTGTGTCATCTGTTCCAGAATATCTTTAGATTGTGGTATGATGTGTTAGCATTTTGAGGTCTTTTAGCATTCTTCATTTCATTTACACATTTAGTTTACAGGAAAAAAGTGGTAACATGCCAGCTAACTGTTTTACTGATATAGGCCATAGAATGTCTTTATAAAGCAATACAACCTATCTCTGTGAAATGGAAATCTTCAAAAGCTTGTCATTGTGGTTTTAATGCTTACACTTTTCAGCTTCTTCTTCAAATGACCTTTTGCCAGAAGACCAGTTAATTAACTTAATTTATTCATAACATGAACACAAACCAAAAGAAACTAGAGAGAATCCTGAAATTAACTGAATGGCTAAACTGTTGGCCACCTTATCTCAGCTCTAGCTATCAAAGTAATAGTTGACCATACATGCCTAATAAAACATCCTTGTTAAAATCATTAGCTAGACCCATAAACATTATTGTCTGCGTGATTAATAAGACTGTACGATTTTGCATTGTCTCTCTGTCATGGACTCCTGTGGGAACACATGCAGCAGATTGCTCTTGTGTGAGAAATTACCGACAGCAGCATCTGTGGCAACAGTATCAACTGCTTGGCCCAAAGTATTACTTTCAGCGCTGTGTAAAATTTGAGACTATTCATTTGTCACATTATCATATTAGGTTCAAGATGGGATAAATTAGGCCTGTGATTTACACTTGGGCAATTATTTTGTCATGTCATGTGGGAAAATGAATTGGCAGTCCACACAGCCCAAAAATGCTGTGATATTATACTAAAGCGAATCTTAGCATTTGTTTTCAGCATTAACGTTCAAGACTTTATTCCATGTAATTTTAGACCACTTTCGTTGATCAGAAAAATGTTCAGAAATGTAAATGGCTCATGTTTTCAAGTGGTTTTGATGTTGCAGAGATAAAATGTCATGAATGTGTTTCAGAGGGTTACATGCACTTGAAATTCTTTTCATTTTTGTTTGTTTAACTTGCCTGAAGCCTTTATCAAAAAAGCCCAAACTGTAAAGTGGCTGGCTGGACGTATCTTAATATTTTTGCTTCTAACTTTTAATAAATTATCACAAGTTATAATCACATAATCACATGTAATATATTTTTAGCACGAACCAGTAATTAACACAAATACAATGTTTAAGATAAAAATAATATGCAGTCAGATTGTTCCTGAAACACAGATTACATTAAACATTGAAACAAATTGAAACCATTTATTAACTAAAAACATTACAAACCCCTTTATGAACTATGATTTTGCATCTCTACTGTCCACATGTCCAGTATATTTACTGACCATTGCTTTTAATGCTGTCAGTTGACAATTTTTGTTCTGTATTGGTGATGTGTACAGCTTTTCAGTTGTATAGAGACATATTACAATCCTGATATTTCTCATCTCTGATCTTGTAACTGCTGCCCTTGAATTGAATTCATAGTATTTCAGCTCTCTTCAAGAAAGTCTTCTTTGTGTAAAGTGCTAGAATGAACCAGCTGTTTTTAAACACTCCGTCACTTTATCTGCTGTCACATTTTCCAGGGAAACAACAGCAGTGTGGGAGGAACACTACATCTTTGGGTTGTTTTGATTGGGTCTGTTGGATGGTGTATTCAGTCTTTTGAGTGGATACCAAAAGATAACAAAAAATTGTCAAGAACATGGTTACTGATCTTCAGTCTTTATACACCTTGGTCTAAAGAGCATCCTGTGGATGTAGTTTAGAAGGATTTTAGAGGGGAATATCAAACACAACACCTCATATAACATTGTTGGAAATTGTGTCATGATGCAAAATAAGAGTGGAACATTTATTGGCTATTTAACTTGTGCCATTTTGAAACATTTCACATTACGCAGGTAAGCTGGTAACAGGTGTGGAGAACATTCTGGATATAAACGGGGCATCCACCAATGGGCTCAGTGTCAGCAAACAAAGATTTATCATAGCTCACCTCTTTGTGCCAAATATCAGTCATAAACAAAATATTACAAATATTTCATCATCTACAGTAGATAATATTATTAATATTAGATTTAGGGAATCCAGAAAAATGTCGATTCCTGTAGGACAAGGCTGGAAATTTTGAGCAATCCAAATATATGGGGAGGAGTGGAAAAAGTATTTGGCAGCCACAAGTTGCCCCACTTATAAGGATGAGAGAAGTCTGTCATGTTCACCATACGTACATTTCAACTGTAATAGACAGAACATAAAAAAAATCCAGGAAATCACATTGTATGATTTTCAAAGAATCTATTTGTATAATGTTGCAGAAAATAAGTATTTGGTCAATAACAAAAGTTCACCTCAATATTTTGTAATGTAACCATGGGTGGTCAAATGTTTCCTGTAGGTCTTCACCAGGTTTGCACACACTGTAGCTGTTATTTTGGCCCATTCTTCCATGCAGATCTTCTCAGGAGCTGTGATGTTTTGGGTCTGTCGCTGTGCAACACAGACGTTCAACTCCTTCCACAGATTCTCTATTGAACTGAGAGACTCGCTAGGCCACTCCAGAACCTTGAATTGCTTTTTATGTAGCCACTGCTTCCTTGCCCAGATGACCTTAATTGGACCACATTACATCTTGATGGTCTCTGGCAAACTTTAGACATGTGCTGGCTTAAGCAGGGGTCCTTTCGAGTGCTGCAGGATTTTAATCCATGATGACATAGTGTGTTCCTAATAGAGCCTAAAATGAGTACATAGGAATGAACATAATTTTCAGAAGCCTGACATTTCTATTTAAAATATCCTTTTTAATTGATCTTATGTGATATTCTAATTTTCTGAGACAGTGAATTTTGGGTTTTATTATCTGTAAGCCATAATCATTGAAATTACAAGAAATAAAGGCTTGATATATTTCACTCTGTGTAATACATCTATTTAATATATGAATTTCACTTACTAAAGGAATGTCAAGAAATATTGAATTTTTTCATGATATTCTATTTTTTTAATGCACCTGTAAATGAGATGCCTGGTCTTTGTCTACTTTCTCTCTGGTAAACTTCAGTTTGACCTTGATATTTCTCTTAGAGAGCAAAGGTTTCCTCACATGCAAGCTAAAGTTGTCCAGCCTCTTTCTTATTGTATTGCATGCAATTTAGCATCAACAGTAATGAGAGTCTGCTGTGGGTCCTGTGGTGACAATTTAGTTTTTTTGAAGACTTTTTTTTTAGCATCTAGTGGTCTGCTCTTGGGGTGAACTTGCTTGGACAACCAGACCTGGGCATGTTGGCAGTTGTTTTGGAAGTCATGTGGAATGGTTGATTGCAAATTCTTTTAAGATCTTCTACATCTCTTACCAGACTAGGCTGCTGCAGTCTTCTTTCTGAAGGCCTCAGACAGCTCTTTTGATCTCACCATGGTGTTCAGTCTCACCTCACATTTAGGAGACCACCAAACTAAATGTCTGAGGTTTAAATAGGGCAAACCTCCCTCAAAATGCTGAGTAACAATGTTTTATTCATTTTGTAGAATTACATTTTACAGAAGATTTTGGAAAGTAATTTCTTCAGTTTTAGTTGTTTAGTTGTATTTCATGAATCTCACATTATTGTTAAAATTGAAATGTATGTCAATATGTCCAAGAATGTTACAAAAACACAGGCTTTGTAGGGTGTCCTAATTTTCTTTATCATGTTTGAACATTCTAGCCAAGTTGCTTAGTGTGAGGGCATTTTGTAGATTGTGCTATGTGAAAACGACCTGTCACAGCTTTTTAATTACCACTGATGACTAATTCTTTAGAATAATACATTTCATACTTTCAGAAGTCATTTCTGACTGTTCTGAATTATGACTCACTCCTGAAATAAATTACTCATTTGTCTCCAGAATGTCACATCATTCACCATGGCTTTGCACTCTTAATACTATGTCCAATGTTCTACCTGTAACTGATCCAAAGTCAATTTTTCTAACCATGTTCTAATGAATTAAGTGCAGATTTTGCCTTCAGAGTCTGTTTCTGGATCAGTTTTTATGGATGAGTCACTGCTCCCTTTTTATCATCCTCATTACGTCAGACCCACACAGTCTACCTGTGATTGCATCTAGAGTGCACAGTTCCAGATCTCTAATGATGCAGCAGTTTTGTCAGTTCTAAAGTACTTTCCTAAACTCCAAATCCTAGCTAGAAGCTCATTAACCCTAGCAGTGGATCGGAACTGCACATTTAAAAATAAGGGTGTCGAAAGTGTTTTTAAATGTAGTTCCATGGAATGGGGAAGGGAACTGAGGGCTGGAGGCTAGCACATTTTGCTCATTTCTTTGCCTAATACTTATCAACTAAACCTAGTGATAAACGAATGAATTAAAACTGGTATGACTAAGCAAACTTTTCAAAAATCTCTCATTTTGCAAAAGAACATGGATCCCTAACGCAGTGCTTCTCAACCACCATCCTAGAGTACCACCTATCCTGCTCATTGTAGTGTTCACCAGACTCTTAACGCACATTTAAATCCAGGAAGGGCTTGTTAATGAACTGATTAGTTGGATCGGGGGTGTTTACAAAGAAGAAAATCAGACCTGCTGTGCATACTAAAATGTTCTAGCTCAGCTGGCTCTTAGTGCCACCAGATTTTCTGTTATCTGCTGTTTAAGAGATGTCACTATTTGGCTACTTCGAGCTGCAGAAGGGCTAATATTTATAGTAGAGTAGGTGATAGTGCACTACACCCTTAAAGAGGACGAATGTTCTAAGAGAGTTGAAATTTTGGAAGAGAGGGTTACTGTAGTACAAATTGCTGAAAAAGTTCATGCTGGCATCACAATAGCAGTGCATTGTGAATGGTGGTTTATGAAGAAGTGTAGCCACAGACCAGTCCAAGTGCACATGCTGACTGTACACGGCCTACAATGCACAAATGAGCATACAAACAATTACAATGGAAGAAGGTGGCATTGTCTGAGGAATCATGTTTTCTTTTACATTATGTGGATAGGGATGCACTATAGTAAGAAGGCAAGCCGGCAGTTGGCAGTGTTCAATTATAAATTTTTTAAAATAAGCTTTCAATTATTTTTAATTAATTTAGGTAATTGTTAGAGGTGTACTTCACAAGTGTCCTTGTGATTTTGATTCTTCTTGTTATAGTCCTAGTAACTGTGTTAATCAACATACTCAAAACTCTTAAGGATGCTCAGTAGGTCCTAAATCCCATGTTCACAGTTTTGCTACATATTTGATCCAAATATGCAGAATTCCTTTACTTCTAGTTCGATTTAGAGTAACCTAAACCAGGAACATTAAGGACAAT
>JBBIGC010000041.1:33692199-33703670 GCA_037576955.1 Lepidarchus adonis | reverse complement strand
TGTGGTTTTTTCACTGTGTATTTTCCCTGCATCAGATCAATGGTGCTGTAAAATCTCTGTTACTCTGTGTGTGTGTGAATTTTGAGAGAGAGAGAGAGAGAGAGAGAGAGAGAGAGAGAGAGAGAGAGAGCATGCTTTTACTGTTCACTGCACATCTTGGCCATTATGAATCCACTATAGATAAGTGACCGAAGGCCTAAAGGCATATCCTGAGTAGACATGTATCGATAAGCCCACTCATGTGAATGCACACACACACACACATATATACACACATACTGCTGACTGCTTTTACCCCTATGCTATGATATTGATCTGAGGTTTGGAGAAGTTCAGTGTTGTTTATGGCGGGTTATGAGTATAGGAGAATGTATATCTGCTCTTTGACAGAATGTGCTGTATGAGGCTTTAATGCAGTGAAGTAAAGCAATAAAGTCAGAAATGCGTCCGATTACCTAAACCAAGTTGTTGGCCATGTCCGTAGTAATTATATAACTGTGTAGTCGTCCGCATCATTATCTGGCAAAAGATTTACACCAAATGCCCTTCCTGATATGTGTGTACCGGTATATATCAATTCAGTTAATTAAGAGAACAGTTCATTTGTTGGAGAGGAATCACCAAACCGTGCTGTTCTAACCAGCTCACAAAATATATCAACTACTTTTTACACCCTAGAGAAATTTTGATTTAAAAAATGACAGCTTTTTTGGTTTGTTTGCAGTTATTCCAATAATGACATGTGTTTTTCCTGGCAGAAAGACAGTCACTGCTTGTTGAGATATGAACAAGTAATAATTTTTTACAGTACTGTATTTGTACTGTATCTGACAAAATTGAGTATACCCCTAACATTTTTGTAAATATTTGATTATAAATTTTATTGGGACAACACTGAAAATATTAAACTTTGATACAATGTAAAGTAGTCAGTGTACACCTTGTATAACCCCTTAAAATAACTCAACACAGCCATTAATGTGTAAACCGCTGGCAACAAATGTGAGTTACCTTTGTAAGGTCAGATACCGATGTTGGATGAGAAGGCTGGCTGCAGTCTCTGCTTTAATTCATCCCAAAGGTATTCTATCAGGTTGAGGTCAGGGCTCTGTGCAGGCCAGTGAAGTTCTTCCACACCAAATTCGCTGATCCATGTCTTTATGGACCTTTTGGACTTTGGACAATTTCAGCATTGTAAAGCATTGTACAATGGTGTGCAGTCATGTTGGAACAGGAAGGGGCCATCCCCAAATTGTTTCCACAATGTTGGGAGCTTGAAATTGTCCAAAATCTCTTGGTATGCTGAAACATTCAGAGTTCCTTTCACTGAAACTAAGGGGCCAAGCCCAGCTCCTTAAAAACAACCCCACACCATAATCCCCCCTCCACCAAACTTTACACTTAACACTTAACACTTATTCTCCTGGCAACCGCCAAACCCAGACTCATCCATCACATTGCCAGATGGAAAAGCATGATTTGTCATTCCAAATAACATCTCGATTGCTCTAGAGTCCAGTGGTGCCTCTCTGGCATGGGCTGATTGGGCGATGGAAGTCAATTCAATGAAGTTCTTGAGCTAACCTGAAGGCCATACGAAATTTGGAGGTCTGTAGCGATTGGCTCTGCAGAAAGTTGGTGACCTCTGCGCACTATGCACCTCAGCATCCACTGACTGCGCTCTGTCATTTATGTAACCTAACAATTCATGGCTGAATTGCTGTTGTTCCCAATTGCTTTCACTTTGTTATAATACCATTGACAGTTGACTGTGGAATATTTAGTAGCGAGGAATTTTCACAACTGGACGTATTGCACTGATGGCATCCTATCACTGTACCATGCTGGAATTCACTGAGCTCCTGAGAGCAACCCATTCAATGTTTGTAGATGATTGATTCAGGCCTTTTTACAATCTCTCCTCCAGTCTCCAGTCTTTTTTTCTGGTTCAAGTTCAGCAGTTTAAATGTCCCTGCGTCTGTGAGCACAGAGGTTGTTCAGTAGGAGGAGCTTATGCTAATTAATTAAAAGTCTTGTATTTTGAATAGCCAACTAAACCCTTTTTATGGGCTTAAATTTAAACGTCACCTTGAGCCGAGCGGGAAAGGTAATCCTAAAGAAAATACGGGCACTGTAAATATAGCTATGGATAATTGCCTGTCTGCTCAGCTTCACAATCGCCTTTTCACAGTGAGATACAAATGAAGACCTGGCTGATCGTTTGTCCTGTTCATGTGTCCCAGGCATGGTGGTTGAGCAGTTTTTTTAATTAAGGATCTACTACATGGAAGCTTTAGAAATAAAAAAAACATGGAGGTTTTTTTGAAAAAAGTAATTTTCTTTGTGAGTAGAGCTGTTTTTGGAATGATTTGTCTTTTTAGCATAGCATTAAAGGTAGCATATCCTATCTTGGGTTTATCTGTATACAGTGTGGCAAAAAAGTATTTTGCATTCTGCAAGTTGTCCCACTTTAAAAGATGAGAGAGGTCTGCAATTTTCATCATAGGTTCACTTCATCTATGAGAGACAGAATGTAAAAAAAATCTAGGAAATCATATTGTATGATTTTTAAAGATTTGTTTTGTTTAATGGTGCAGAAAATAAGTATTTAACACCTACAAACAAGCAAAAAGTCTGGCCCTCACAAATCTGTTACTTCTTCTTTAAGAAGCTCTTCTATCCTCCACTCGTTACCTGTATTAATGGCACCTGTACACACTTTCAAACACACCTCCTGGGCAATGAAGGAGTGGCTACGTAAAAAGCGTTTCAAGGTTCTGAAGTCGCCTAGCCAGTCTATGGACCTCAATCCAATAGAATCTGTGGAGGGAGTTGAAAGTCTGTGTTGCCCAGCAACAGCCCCAAAACATCACACCTCCCGAGAAGATCTGCGTGGAAGAACAGGCCAAGATACCAACTACACTGTGTGCAAACCTGGTGAAGACCTACAGGAAACGTTTGACCAACCAGGGTGGGGGGCTGTGTGAAACGCTATTTCAATACACTGTGTACTGTGTATACGGCTGTATTGACAATAAAAACCTCTTGAATCTTGAACCAAGGTTGCATTACAAAGTATTGAGGTGAACTTATTAGCCAAATACTTATTTTCTACACCATTATACAAATAAATTCTTTAAAAGTCATGTAATGTGATTTCCTGGAATTTTTTTACATTCTGTCTGTCACAGTTGAAGTGAACCTATGATGAACATTACAGACAAGTTGTACAATTGATGGCTGCCAAATAATGTTTTTGCCCCACTGTATTATCTCTGTATATTTTAGGATGTGATTTCACATTCCAAAGACCATACAGTTATCCCTTGCAATTAAACTTTTAATTTTAGCTTTAAGTAATAAAACATTGTACATCACACATAGCCTCAAAGGCTGATATAAATAAATAAATTACATTCTAACTGACTCCCCATTATTGTACCACATAAAAAATGCCATTTAACTTCAACATGAATAGGTGGAGGTATATTTGGTACAAATATTTGAATATATATAAAAACAAAAACAGTTCCTTCAAAACTGGCTGCTTTTTGCAGCTCTGTGTAGACTGGGAAGATAATTGAACATTCTGAAAAAGCATTTACCTATGACATGAACTTTTACTTTGAATAAAATGTATTTTCTTTTTTTAACATGGACTTTTTAACATCAAATTCTTCTTTTGAGATCACTCATGTTTCCAGTCTCACATTTAACTGTTTTTCTGCACAAAGATACAGTACCCAATTCAGCTTAAAAAGTAATTATTAAGCCCTTTGTGAACTGAATCTGGTGAAAAACACAATGACTTTGAGGTAAAGAAAATTAATATGTGTTATGGGAATGTCAGTGCCACAGGCCCCATCTAAGTCAACTTTCTGAAGACTTCACCCACACCACTCCTCCTCCATTAGCGCATTGGCGAGTTCTGCAGCAGGTTGGAGTGTTCTGGGCTATGTTGCAGCGATCTGGGCCATGTTGGAGTGAATCCAGAAACAGTTAGCAGCGAGTGGATCATAAAACCCTCCAGAAGGCTTGCTTGTGAAATTCCACTTTCACTTTGGTCTCCCAAAGTCCTTTGATACTCAATCGAACAAAAGCACAAACAGCTCATTTCTGGGGCATTCTGGACTAAAATTAGCTATTATAGTTTATTTGTTATTTTACATTATATTCTGTACTGCATCATTTCATTCCTCTCCCTTGACATAATTCATGATTTCACATAATTCTCTGTATTTATGTCCATCAGTCTTATCTCACACCCAGCATGCAATGGCAAATACTTGATACACCCACTGGGAATCTCCCCCAACAGCAATAAAGAAATCTTGACTAACCCAGTCACTGATGTAGAGGCTATTAAATACAGACATGAAATATGAGTTCCTAGCAGTAATTCTGTCTGCATTAGTCTGCTAGTGGAAAACAAAAACTTTCAAACATGTTTCCTCCCACCTCCCACTAAGATACATCATTTCATCATCAGCATTGGGGGAGGGGGTACCTAGTCTTGAAGCTCATGCTCTAGATGCTAAGATGGCACCTTTGTACCACTGTAGTTGTATGATTGCTTACTATGATTGTAGTTGCATTTTTAAGTTTACATGTTAGTTGCTATTTCTAATAATTGAACTTTACATTGAGAATACAGTACCCTGCTTATTGTGATTGAACATATATGCATATGAATGTTGGTTTTATGAAAATATGAAACCCTGCAACGTTTTTCAGTATATACTGTATGTATATTATTTTCCAGCATTGCTGTAAAACAAGCTGAAGTTCAATTCTACTGCTAATTGTATTGCTGTAAAAATGGATGGACATAAAAGCCAGCATTAAATTAAAATCACATGTTTTTCTTCTGTTCCATAAAGTACTTCTGAGGGAAACAGTAATATATGATTTTCTCTCTCTCTTTCGCTCTTTCTCCGCATGAACAGCCAATCACAGGGTTACAGAGCGTAATTTGATGTCCATTAGCTAACTTGTAGGTTGATTGTTTGAATTAGATAACAATAGATAAAATTATGTCAAATAATGAGAATCTAAGCGGAACAAAAACAAAATGTTAAGAATATTTCACTATAGCTCATCCACAATTTGGAGCCACTTTGGTTTTGAAGTTTGTTTTGATGTTGGAAAACCAGCAAACATTTTGCTGGTATTAACATCAAAAGGCAGCACAAGAAATTGATTTCTTTAGTCCTGCTAAACAGCATAATCAGTATAAAACCAGAAAAGACCAAGTAGATGCTGGTAAATATGCTAGTCATGCTGAGCAGCACTGCTAATAATACACTGTCATGTATTACTGAGTCACTTGCAAAACCTCAAACAATTGGTGCCACTTTTTATGAACTTATTCAATAACAATATTAACAATATTAAGCTTTTATTCTGGAACAGTACAAAATCTTATCATCAGCATTATTCTTTATAAGGTACAATGAACACTCCCACACTGCTCAGAAAGGGAAAATGAGTAAATGTTGACTAAAGGCCAGCATTGTCATTATCATTTTTCATTCAAGACCTCCACTCCCCAATCCCTCAACACCATGTGGTCTTATTAATACTACTGCTTTTATTTGACAGTAAGGTTTTCTGTGAATTTTCATTGTGCATCTGCACTGGATTCACACAAGACCTTAAATCCCAACTGGTTTTCAGGCTGTTGAGTACATGTTCACACACTGTCTTAACAGCAGCAGCTGTGGTTTGCCTCTTTCACCAGATTTGTCGCACATTTACAAGCACATTACCCAATATTTTCAAAGTGCTCTTACATCTCCCGCAGTGAACACACAGTAGTGAACCAGTTAGCTTAACATTAGTCCCAAAACAACAACCTGGCAGGCAAATCCATAAAATGCCATTTGACCAACCACAGCATCAAAATGGCAGTTATCACAAGCACAGCCAGCTTCTTTTAAAATGACTAAAAACAAATATTTGCATCCCTGAACATGCTTGCTCAGGTTGGATGTCACATTTTTGAAGGCTTTGATTATGCTTGTGGGCAGTTAACAAAGCAAACAATGTGAATCTTTCTTCATTTCAAAAAACTTAAGCATCTAACTCAGATATGGGAATTGTTTTCTCTGTGTTTACTTTTATCACCTTTCTCTGCTCTTGTAGTAGGCATTATGCAATTGCAAACTATTTAAACATTTACTTGGATTATTTTTGTCACCTCTAACAAACACAATATGGCCTATTAGAAAAAAATATGAGACATTTTAGAAAAAAAAATCATAAGCTGAAGCTATGCTTCAAAGTAATAAATAACGACAACCTAAGTACAGTACAGTCTTTCAAATGTGGGAGAAAAATGTTTCCCAAAATTATTGATACTCAAGTAAGGTGCAGATACTCAAATATGTACTTCAGTACAGTTCACTGTTGTCCCTCACTTCTCACTGTGTACAGCATAATATTAATTGCTATCTGAGGTCCAGTTTGTGGTTGAAAGAGCAGACAAAAGGAAAGAAGGAAGAGCCATCCTCTTGTGGTTAGTCATTAGCCTAGCACGGACATGAACCTGCTTGTTGCACTTCTCACACTGTCTGCAATGCCATCTGTATCAGCCAACTGACCTGGTCAGAAGAGGCTCTGCAGCTTCTCTGCTAATTCAGTAATGACTTTAACCTTAACGAATCCCAGCAGTGTCTGATGATCGCAGATGTCATCACTAGGGTCTCGGACACATGCAAGACAAATGGCCGGACAAAAACAACATTCAGCAGAAATTTTTCAAAGCCATGAATTCAGTGTGATTTCTCAAAACATTCATATATAAAAGTTAGGCTCCTCCCATTCAGACTGACATTATTAGGAATGGTTCAGCACAGATTGTGTTCTTCATGAGGCCAATCAGAACAAGCTAATTTACATATATTGGTCTTAAAGGGACCATAACAAAGATATGCGGTTGGTTTATAAGGGATGGAGAGAGTTGCAAGAACGGTCATATAAAATTAATTAAAACAGTTTTTGGTTCATAAACCCTTACAAATGTCATGAGTGGCAGCCTTTTAACATTATTCAACTTTTCTTTTCCAACTGTAGTATTTTCTCTTTTTTTTCGCAACTATGCTAAAAGTCAAATTTTTTTTGCTTTTTATTAGCTCCTTCTGGCTGTCTTTCATGGGCCTTACCTGCCAACACTCTCCCCCTGATTATGATCGACGCGATTTCATCATGCCACTTTTGAATCCACCAAACGTGTAACTCTCTCATGTATTTTTGAAAATGAGCTGGAGCTGAACTCTCTCAGAGGAGCTCCGTTTTTAATTAAACCTTTCTCTTTCGCTCACTCTCTCTTGCTCTCTTAGTTTTGCTCATTTCTACACACTCTCTTACCACTCTCTCCCTTGCTCAGTTGTTCTTAGAGTCCCCCCCCCTCTCTCTTCCCAACCCTTCATCTTCTCTCCCTCTCTCGCTCTCCCCTTCATTTTCCGCGCTGCTGTAGGGCTTGCAGCTCATTTAAACATTTCTCTTTGATTGGCGGCTGGTTGGGCGCGATTGCTCTGGTCTGCCGTTGCGGTATTATTTTGTGCTGAATGAGTTGCATGTTTATCACGTTTGATTGCTCTGGCCTCTATTAGGCTTGTGGGCCTCTGCCGCCTTGCACAGATCAATGTTTATTGGCCTGACTTGCAATATTGGATACAGGAGTGTTAAAAAGCGTTTGTTCTTCTCCAAAAAGCGTTTTTCTTTTTTTTGGCAGATGAGTATGCATTGCTGGGTTGTAGGGTTGCAATCCATTTTTTTCTTTATTTTTTTTACTTGTTTTTCTGTGTTTGTTTGCTATGGTCTGGGTTGCAGCTGTAGATTGCTGTGTTGTGTTGTGTTGTGTGGTGTGAGGCTCGTTTGCTCAGGCCTGTTGTGCTGTCTCTGTTATTTGCGATGCCGTTTAAATGCCGTCTTCTGGGAGCACCCCATAGATACCAATTACATCCACTCAAGAAAGGCAGGGAAGGGAGCGAGAGAGGGAGGGGAAGGACAGAGGGAGAGAGGAGACAAGACGAGATACAAAAAAGGCAGAGAGGGATGGAGAATGAGGAGGAAGAGTAGAAGGGTGAGTGGGAGGGAGGGAGGAACGGAGGGAGACAGACGGAGAGAAATTGGAGGAGAGAGATTCCGTCTGTGAGTGTAATAGTCTCCTGCTGTCTGGCTCTGGGGAATGCTCCTACTGCAGAGAAAGAAACAGAGAGAGAGAGAAAGAGGGAGAATGGGAAAGCAAGAAGGAGGGCAGAGATGGGAGTAAAAGAGGGGAAAAAGAGAAAGAAAGAGATAAAGAGAGACAGGAAGCGGGGGAAGAACAGAAGACAGAAAGGAAAAAATGAGGCGAGGAGTAGAAAAGGTGAGAGAAAAGGGGGGAAGGAAATGAAAAGAAGAAAGATAAATGAGGAAAGAGAGAAGGAAGAGGAAACAAGCATGAGTGAGAGCAGGAGGGAGTGTGAATGTGTGAGAGAGTGTAGACTGAGGAGGGAGGAGGGAGTCTGAGGGGAGACTGTGTGTGTGTGTGAGTGAGAGAGAGAGGGGGGGGAGAGAAAGAGAGAGAGAGAGAGATGCACAAGCACAGTAAAGAGGACAGAGTACGTAGTAAGAAAGAAAGAGAGAGAGAGAGAGACTGATGGAAACGTGAAAAGATGGCGGAGGCAGGAAAGGAGAAGAGAGAGAATGGAAGATGAAAAAGGGGTCTGGAGGAGAAAGAGAGACAAAAAGAGAGGGATAATATGAGAAGTCCAGAATAGAGAGAGAGATAGAGACAAACCGAGCGAGAGAGAATGAGAGACAGGGAGGGCTGACACTTAGATGGGAGCCTCACACTCTATTTAAGGCTTCTGTCTTCCTGAACTGTGATCTTAGCTCTGTCTGCAGCGTGTGTGTGAGTGTGAGTGTGTGGAGGGAGAGTGGGAGGGTAAGTGAATATTTTATACTGTCTTCAGTGTGTGCATATAAGCATAAGCTGTGTGTGTGTGTGTGTGTGTGTGTGTGTTCAGTAAGTGGAACAGCAGATGGTCTCGTGAGCGATAAGTCCAGTGAAGCCTGTTGGTCAGATAAAAACATGCGGGCTGACCCTAATTACTTAATTAAAGAGTTCAGCTCGTTACGGTTAACGAGGGGGCACTGCAGTGTGGATGTGTGTGTATGCGTGTGTGAGCGCGTGTGAATGCACAATAGGGCGTGGCCTCGTTAACCTGCTGTGCTTTAGGCACTGGCAAGTCGAGTGGGCCCTTTATGTGTGTGTGTGTGTGTTGGTGTGTGTGTGTATTATCCTGCTATTCTCCCATATGAACAACTCCAAACACTCCCTTTGATTTAAACTGACAGCAAGAGGGCATGTCGAGTTTATTAGTTTCAACTTCTCCTGTAGGCTGCTGGAAAGAAACCTGACTGCTTGGGAGAGTTCTTACACACACACACACACACACACACACACGCACACGCACACGCACACGCACACGCACACACACACACACACAAAATAAGGGCAGTAAGATTATCCCTTTTGAATTGTACAGTCATGTGAAACAAAATGAGTACACCCCACGGAAATTGTTTAATTTTTCATCATATTTGAACAAGCAAACATTTCACCCTCTTTACTTCACTGCATATAAAGGTGACCCACTTGAACAAAACCACAAGGAAAATAATCTTTTCCCATCATCAGTTTAACAAAAATAAGTAATTTCTTCTGTAGAGAAAGTAAGAACCCCCTTCAGAAGCTCGCATTGCTCCCGTTAGCAGAAAGAACTTCTTGTAGACATTTTGCATAATTGTTCATCGGATTCTTCAGTTGAGTTAAAGATGTTTTTTTGTCTTATGCAATTTCCTTTTCAAATCTATCACAACGTTCCAGTGTTGAATATAGTAGTATGCTTAGCATCATTATCCTGTTAAAAAGTCCACATCCAGTTCAACTTCTTTGATATTATTAATGGCTGAAAAATGCCCATACCCAGAGGCACCAAAGCAAGACCCAGACCACAGCATTTCTGTCACCATGCTTCACAGGTGGTATGGGGCTCTTCTGCTAGTTGGCAGAAAGAAAAGAATGCTTAGTAATGAAAACATTTCTCTAGTAAATGGGTCCAGACTGTGACCCTTTTGCAACTATTTATTTATTTATTTACTTTTTGGTAACACATGTTTCACAAGTTTAAGTTCCACCTAGAAGGTTTAAGCTGCATGCCTTTCTGAAGTTAACGTCATAACGAGTTTATATTTCCTGTTTTCATTTAACTGCTAACTTTTGGATTCTTTTTGAGGTGATATTTTCTAGAAAGAGGCTAAATCTTGCTGGAACAGTCATTTAATGTGGTTAGGTACTCGTCTCACTTTTGCTGACAATGATGGGTTATTGGTAGAGGGGCTGCTTCAGCAAAACACACATTGCATTGATTTGTTGTTACATTACTGAAGACAAAAAGCTAGTATGAGAAAACACATGTTGCAGGACGTCAGTGTCAGTAGCATGTGTCTCATGCATAACGGTTGGGAATCCTGACAATATAAGTGTAAATAAGGAAGTTACAAAAGTTGCCGGTTTCCAAAATACTACTACTATTACTACTAGTGAGAGTGTTTTCTTCCATCAGCATGTTGTTATTCCTGTGGGCTGCCTATTGCAGTAACTGTGTTTAATAAAACTACTGTATTTTACATTTGTATGATATTCAGCATCAAGTGAACTGTCAGTTCTTGAATTGTTGTGCTGGAAGTAGGAAAAATGCCTGTGTGTGATAATCTGAGCCACTTTGACAAGGCCCTTACTGTGATGACTAACCGACTGAATTAGTGGATCTCCAGGACAGCAGGTCCTAGTATTTGGGACCTACCAAAAGTGACCCAAAGAAGGCCATCTTAAAATTGAAAAAAGTTTGTAAAAAAACATATGAACATGTATGAGACGCACACACAGTGAACTAAAGACGACTCACAAACCAAATGTACACATCGCTCCCCCGTAGCCCAATAAGCACTTAAGCACATTGATTTTGTCTCTCTGTTTTTCTTTTCATCTCATTTAAACAAATCTCACCCTCTCCATCTGTCTTTTCTCATATACACGGTGTGTTTGTATTGTGTTTACAGCTTGCAGAAAAAAATTGTGTGTGTGTGTATGTGTGTGTGTGTGTGTGTAATGGTTAGGGGTTGCTGCGTCTTGCGGGTCAAGCTTTAGGTCACGGCGGTTGCTCCTGGTAACCTCCCTCTGTCTGGTTGCTAAGCAACTCTCTTCTTTTGTTCCAAAGTGATTTAATTTATGGTTTATCCACCCTCCCGCCACCCCTCCCCCCTCACTCCCCATTTTTTTTAACCTCTCAGTGTCACTCTCTCTCTATCTTTCTACATCTCTCTTTCCCCCTCAGGATCATGATCTTTCCTTCTCCACTCATCAATTTATCACAAAACTCTCACAGATCCTCCCTTCCTCACTCTTTCTCTTTTTTTCT
>JBBIGC010000041.1:33658464-33677141 GCA_037576955.1 Lepidarchus adonis | reverse complement strand
TTTATTTATTTATTTATTTATTTATTTATTTATTTATTTATTTATTTATTTATTTATTTATTGTGAACCCAATAAAGTAAGAACCTGGGCTTCCTCATTACTGCCCCCACAGGTACAAACACAGCATTGCATTCTGGGCTGCAGGTGGGCATTTAACAGAGACAACCCAATGCCAATGTAACGTCATACTTAAGTCAATAAAATGCCACTACAAAACGCCTAGGCTAGAGTGTGTTCATTTATCCAAGATTTGAACACCTGTTTGCACAAGGCCTAAGACAGAAATGACCAAACCAGAAACGAACAAGGTACAATAGGGCAACGGAACAAAAGGTTAGACAAAACCTGAAACACCAAGAACCAAGGAACAGGTACAAAAACAGGTGACTTAGGGGATTCGGAAAAAGGCACAAACATGGGCACAGGTACCAATACACATGGGTTAAAGGTTGATAACTGGGAAAATCCGTGGCAATGTCCATTGTACATGGGGCACACTCTTTGGTTGGAACGTGGATTGATGCATTGACTGTGACTGAAACTGGGGCTTGAGCACAATCTGATGCAAACGCTGTTCTGACCATCACCCAAAAGCTGTCTTCTCCCAGGCCTAAACATAGGCGCCGCTCGCATCCTAATGTCAGTGTGGGACGCTGGTTGTGGCCTAATGGAGGCCGTTCTGGCACGCTCTCGCTACGGGGCACTCCTCCTCTGCTACGGGGCTCTCGGGGCACTCCTCAATCTTTACTACCAGTGCTGCCCTCTCTGCCGCCTCCATTGCTGGCATGGCTCTCTCAGCTGCTTCTGCTGCTGTAGCTGGTTTCTCTGTCACTACTGCTGCTGTAGCTGACTTATCTGCCGCCGCTGTTGCTGTATTTCTCCCCCTTCTGAGGTGCCATCTTTACGTCTCTCAACATGGCCTGAATGATTTAAAAAATCTGGTCAATCTTTGATATTTCTGGTTGATGTTTCTGTAACAATTCTGAAGGGTTTATGGAAGTAAATGCAAATAATGTTCTGAAAAATATGGACTTTTAATTTACACCAATGTTACCAAGCATAAAGAACTTTACGTATATTGACACATATATATACATATATGAAACTGGTCTGGACAAAAATGATGGTAATATTTTGTTGCACAACCTTTTGAGGCAATCACTGCAACCAAGCAATTCCTGTAGCTCTCAATGAGACTTCTGCACCTGTCTGTAGCTATTTTGGCCTACTCTTCATGAGCAAACTGCTCCAGCTGTCTCAGCTTTGAAGTGTGCCTTCTCCAGACTGCATGTTTTAGCTCCTTCAACAGATGTTCCATAGGATTTAAATCAGGGCTCGTAGAAGGCCACTTCGAAATAATCCCGTGTTTTGTTTTTAGCCATTCTTGGGGGTTTTTAGCTTTATGTTTTGAGTCATTAACCTGTTGGAGGGCCCATGACCTGCAACTGAGAGCAATCTTTCTGATGCTCAGCAGCACATTTAGCTCCAGAATGACTTGATAGTCTCGAGATTTCATTGTACCTTGCACAGATTCAAGACTGTGCCAACTTGTGCCAGATGTATCAAAGCAGCCTGTGATCATAGAGCTGATGTGACTTGACAAAATATTCCAGTTTTGTCTCATCAGTCCAAAGGACATTCTCCCAGAATCTTTGTGTTTTGTCAATATGCATTTTGGCAAATTCCAGTCTCGCTTTTATATGATTTGCCTTTAACAGTGGTGTCCTCCTTGGTCGTGTTGGCTTAAACAACAACGGATGGTGTGATCTGACACAGATGTACCTTGCTCTTGGACTTATTCTCTTTGGAAGTTGTTCTGGGCTCTTTGGTTACCATTCATATCACCCGTCTCTTCAATTTGTTCACAATGTTCCTCTTGCTGCCTCGTCCAGGGAGATTGGCTACACTCCAATGGACCTCAAACTTCTAAATAATATGTGCAACTGTTGTCACAGGAACATAAAGTTTCTTGGAGATGATCTTATAACCTTTACCTTTAACATGCTTGTCTGTAATTACCTTTCTAATCTTCAGACAATTCTCTCTTTCACTTTCTGTGTTCCATGTTCAGTGTGGTACACACCATAATACCAAACAGCACAGTGACTAAATATGCAGACTGACTGATTACAAGCTTGGAGACACCGGTGATGCTAATTACTAGTCAAATTATTTTCAGTCTTTTCTAGTGGTACCATCATTTTTGTCCCGGCCAGTTTCATTAGTTTGTTTTTTTAGAATAATTCTGTTGGACCACAATTCAAAAGCAATGTCTGGTTTTCATTTGTTGATTCTTAGTAAATTGTTATGTATTATTTTTTTAACAAACCCAGAGGGAAAACCTTACAGTAGAAAATGCTCATCGCTACTTAAATGATTCCCAAAGAGTTCAGTATAGTGTGCAAACCAATGTATCATTTACTTCCAGCTCAGTCCATAGGTGCAAACTTGTTAGAAAAACGGTCTGTTCTGAATTCAGCATATTTGTGATGTCATCCATTAACATATATCCATCTATTCAGGATATAGCAGTTCAGCCCTGTCTTTTTTATTTACATATTGTTAGGCTTGGCCATTAGGCAGCACTCATTTCTTTTTGTCTCATGAATGGTTTACGTTTTGGGTCACGTGTCCTCCCAGCTGTTTCCTGTTTGTGTCCCCGCCCCTTCCCAGCTGTTGGTCAGTAGTCTTTTGTATTTATATTCTGGTTGTTGGTTTGGTGAGCATCAGTTCTTGTTGTGTTTATACCTGGTGTGTGTTTATTCTTGCACAGTGGGGTGGTGGTGCAGTGGTTAGCACTGTCACCTTACAGCAAGAAAGTCCTGGGTTTGATCATCAGGTTGGCACAAATGCCTTTCTGTTTGGAGTTTGCCAAGCTCTTATGATGTTTGTGTGGGTTTCCTCTCACTGCCCAAACGCTTGTGGTTTAGGCTTATTGATCTAAATTGCCCATAGGTGTGGGTCATGGTTGTCTGTCTCTGTTTTGGCCTTCTGTCCAGGGTGTGCCCAGCTGGGATCAGTTCCAGTTTCCCCATGACCTGAAATGGATAAGCCGGTTTGAAAATGAATGAATTCTTACACAATGGCTAAAGCTTAGATAACGAGAGGCTGGTCATTTTTCTCCAGCGAAACAGCTTCAGAGTTTGTTACGGTTACGGCCTGTAAATATGTATGTAATCCATTGTCAGTTTACTGTTTTTTATTTAAGCTCCTAATATATATAAAACACTATGTACATGTAAAGTCATTATAAAGTGTCACCCAGTGTTTCTGTAAGTTCAGTTGATTTATCCTGAAATCAAAAGTGCAACTGTTTTCAAATGGTGTAAAAGTGTTGATGGGACAGTGACGATATGCTGATTAAATTCTCAGCATGCCCAACATAAACTCGCTTCCTCCTGCACCTCTGGAGGTGACATTAGAGTGTGGAGGTGAAACAAAGCTGGAGGGAGAATATGGGGAGCAAAAGACAGATGGGTGGAGGTGGAAAGAAGGAAGTCAGAAGGAGGGATGGAGCAGATGGAGAGAGATGAGAGAGGTAGAAGAGGAAATGGATGGATGAAGGGGTTATTTTTCACCATCTGCTTTAGAGACAGTATTTATTACGTTTCACTGGGTGTTATCTCCAAGGCACATGCTCATACACAGGCCCATACCCCATCTTCCCTTTACCTGGAAAGTCATTGGGGGCCTAATGTTAAATAGAGAACATGACAATTCTTAAAAATATTGTCATGAAGCAATAAGCACAATGATGTTTCGTTTTTTTAAAGCTGCAATGGAAAAAATTATTCCTGATGCACATCAACCAAAACGGGCTGGAGTTCGTTGTGCTTCTTTGGTGTTCAACTTGCTAAAAAACACCGAAAGTCAATGTTTACCCGAATCATTTTTGTAAATACAAATGCCTCTCATGCCCATCAGACTGTATCTAGCTCTTCATTAAGGTGAACGTGGTGTGAGCAAGTTTTAGTGAAACATTTTTACAATACAAATATTGACCACTGCTTTGTAGTGTCTGTGACCAATGTCAGCTTTGTACTTAAGAAGCCGAGCGAGTCCTTTAAGAAAGAACGAGGGAGAAAGAATGAAAGGATTGAATTAAAAACCAGTGATTCAGTTTTCTAGAAATACAGACAAGGTCCATGGTAGAGCTCTCCTACCCCCCTCCCCTTTCACTCTCTCTTCCTCCTGCTTTCCCTCTTGTTCTTTCTCCCTCTCTCTATGTCTCTCTCTCTCTCGCTCATTTTCACTCCCTCTCTCCCTCTCTCCCCTACTCCCTCTCTCTTCTACTTTTTCACCCCCACCCTCTCTCTCTCCCTCCCTCTCTCTTACTCTCTTTATCCCACCCTCTCTTTCCCTCCCCCACTCTTATCTTTTTCTCTCTCCTCCCTCATATTTCACTCATCCTGCTTTTCTCTCACTTCGCTGCAGCACTTGTTGGGGTGTAAATTGTGTTACTTTAAATACATGTGTTTTCCCACACCCTTGAAACGGTGTGTGTGTGTGTGTGTGTGTGTGTGTGTGTGTGTGTGTGTGTGTGTGTTCATTAAGACTGATTTCATGTTTCTGGCCTGGCTTGTATAACTCACTGGTTGCTGATTGCTTTGCTATCACACATCCACACTCCTTTTAATTTAGACCCCACGCACGTGTGTGCACACACACATATGTGCAAGCACGCTCACTCGTGCACACATGTTCAGTGTGCCAAATGATGGCTGCCAAGCACATGTCCTGACATAACTGGTTAAATGGATCTTTGGCTGTTTGGAACTGTGGAGTAGACGCTCCCTGCAGCTATAGCTTGTGCATCTGACCCAGTAAGTGCTTAATAACTGCTAACACAAGGATAATTGGTTGCCAATAAGTAAGCTAGCGCTGCATGGAGTTAGCTGGAGGCTTATTTTAGTCTGGTAATCTGCTGGCTTGGGCAAGGTGGGCAAGGCCAGTGGTTGTGCTAACATTGGATCAGTCTGACAGAGAGAGAGAGAGAGAGAGAGAGAGAGAGAGAGAGAGAGAGAGAGAGAGAGAGAGAGAGAGAGAGAGATAGAGAGAGAGAGAGAGAGAGAGAGAGAGAGAGAGAGAGAGAGAGAGAGAGAGAGTATATTTTAATAGAGGTTTCTCATACTTTGAGAAGGTATATCTGACTCGCTGTGTTTATTAACAGCTAACATGATAACAAGGATAATTGGTTGGAAGGAGCACTAAATGGGGTTAGCTTAAGTCTTATTTCAGCCTGTAAATCCACTGGGTGAGGTGGGCAAGGCCAATAGTAACTCTTACCAGATCAGAAGAAAATAGCATCTGTTTTTGTGTCCAGGGTTGCCAGATTGTTTCTGCTGATTCCAACAAAAAATAAATTCTAAATACTAGACAGACAACCCAATATATCCCCAACATACACAGATTAGCCATTATGTTAAAACCTCTGACAGGAAAAAAAAAGTGAGTTATGTTGACTGTCTATTTCATTACAATGCCACCTATCAGGAGACAAGGGTTTCATTGTGATGAGTAGAGTCAGATCATCTCCGGAACAACAGGTCTTGTGGAGTGTTCCAGGTCGGCATTAGTTAGTACCAACCAAAAGTGAACCAAGGAAGGACTAGTCAATCAGTGACAAGGTCATGGGCACCCAAGACTTATTGATGTGTTTGGGGAGTGACTGACAGCCTGTTTGGTCTGATCCCGAAGAGGATCTCCTGTTGCACAAAATGTTAATGCTGCTCTGATAGAAAGGGGTCAGAACACCAGCAGGAGGGGGGACCTACACAATATTAGGCTGGTGGTGTTAATGTTATGGATGCAAACACACGTAAGAAAGTAATTTGTATGTGTATCATACCACACACAACTGCTTCTGTGGCTCATAAACAAAAATGTTAACATTTCTCATGTGTGCAGTCAGAAAGGCCAGTAATATTGTAAGGTACAAAAGAGGCATACAGTAGCTATTTTTCATATACTTCAAAAAATGTTACATTTATAGACTATAGATCATGTGATATAGCAGAACTATATAGCAGGTAGTGCCAAGTGATCCATTTGGGTGGTGTCTTGTCTTAGCAGGCATAGCAGTGGACTCCTTTTGACAGAAATAAATAAAATGTGTGTCAGTCAAGGTCTGATAACCCATTGATTGTGAGGAAAAATTCAGCCTGCTGCATTACTGACAATTAATTAATATTAATAATCAATATTCAATGGTTACTTTTAAAACACACCAAAATCATGACAAGCAAGTCCATTTTTCACATTTTTCTTCATCCAGTTTGGCAGGAAAAAGCCAATTCTGGCCGCACTGTATGAGTTCTGGACTGTTCTTGTAGAGAATTCTTATGGAAGGTGTATCTGGCCTTAATAACTGCTAACATGGATAGTGGGTTGCAGTAAGTGAGCTCACACTGCATGGGGTTAGAGTGAGGCTTAATTTAGCCTGTTAATCCTTTGGCTTGGGCAAGGTGGGCAAAGCCAGTCGTAAAGCTGGCAAATAATTGAGATTGGGTAATTGTGTGTGTGTGTGTGTGTGTGTGTGTGTGTGTGTGCATTCATGTGTGTGGATCATAGATTGTTCTAGCAGAGATTTCTCATAACATGCTTTCCACTATCACATACATTCAGGCACACGCCGAGACAAGAGTGAGAAATGGAGACCTGGAGAAAGACGTACAAAGAAACACATCCTCAAATAAGCTCAAATGCACACTCTCGCTCTCTCACACACACACATACAGGGCCAGATGCGCTGGAGAAGGAGGGAAATAGGGGGTGAATGAAGAGTCTCTGGCACCCCTACTGCACTGAGTCTATTTATAAAGGAGCTGTTTGAACAGAAGCCCTCAGCACACACAGTTAGAGCTGAAACAGCCTCAGGCCTCTGTCAGGTCAGCAGTAGTCTCAGTGCAGCAGGACAGCACAGAGTCAGTACAGGCCACATTTAGATGGGCTCTGAATGGGGTAATCCCAGTATTGGCACTTCTGTACGCAGACTAGCACCTTTCTGCCTAGACTATACTGAAACTATCACTGAAGATGCCCTGGAGATCCTGGCTGTAGAACCGGAGCTATAATAACACAAACAAGGGCTGGCTCAAATCATTTAAATACTCTAGTATTCATTAGTTATTTTGGTTTTTGATTCACCTTATATTAAACGAAGCATACAGAATTACAATTATTAATAATTTAAAATTACAATTACTATTATTAATTTAAAAAGTGTAAAATTTTAAATTGAACAATTGAGACATTAATTAGAAGGTTTTGGCATACATTTTTGTTTCACAGTGTAGAAATTACAACACTTTTTGCCAGCCTCCTCATTTCGGAGCACCAGCACTTCATCCTGTAACAATATAACAATCCCAAATGTTCTGCTAAGGCAACATGGGAGAAAAGCTAAAAAATAGAAAATTATTGAATGGCCAAGCCAGTCATCTGATTTAAATTCAATTGAGAATGCCTTCCATATACTGAAGATGAAACTTAAAGAGACAATCAACAAAGTACTAAACATGGCTGCTTTAATATTCTTATCATTACTTTGTTACAAACATTATGGTGTCCTGAAATGAGTGGATCTGGTATTTTAAAAATTGGAATTTATTTTTATGTATTCTATTTACATAAACATAAGTTATCATTCAAATAAATGCAAAACAACAGTAAAAAATAACAAATCTATTTATGTATCTGTGTGTAAAAAGAAGGCCTCACTGATTGAGGCCAAACCAGGTATTTGATGGTTACTACAGGCTTTCACGAGGAGAACTCTGGAAATTGCATAAAGATTGGACTCTGGAGCAATGAAAGAAGGTCATGTGGTCTAATGAGTCCAGATTTACCCTGTTTCAGAGTGGTGGGTGCATCAGGGTAAGAAGAGTGGTGCATGAAGTGATGCACCCATCATGCATAGTGCCTACTGTACAAGCCTGTGGGGGCAGTGCTATTATCTGGGGTTGCTGCAGTTGGTCAGGTCTAGGTTCAGCAACGTGCCCAAAGATTGAGGTCTGCTGACTATATGAATATACTGAATGATCAGGTTATTCCACCAGGGGATTTCTTTTGCGGTTCAGACATCATTTTGACACATGGATTGGCCAGCACAGATTCCAGACCTAAACCCCATTGAGAATCTTTGCAATGTGTTGGAGAACAGTCCAACTCTCACATCATATCTAAGATCTTGACAAAAAAAATTAATGCAACTCTGGATGGAAAAATCTTTTGTGACATTCGGTCACATATTAGAATCAGTTAATTGATTTATTTAAATTTATGTATACACATAATAAACATGTGCATTACTATAATAGATTTCTGGTCTGAAATGGTTTGGATTACTGTTCTTTTAATGTGTATATGCTTATAGTAAATGAACAGTAATCCATTACAGTCACAAAAAAGAAAGATAGCGTGATGACAGCATTTGGCTGGTATTGGAATGGAGCTAGTGTGTGTGTGGTGGGGGGAGGCGGGGGGTAATCCCAGCATTAGTGTGAAATGGGTCAGTGATAAAACCAGCAATGTGCCGCTTTCCAGCACTGCTGGAAATGGTAAAATGGTAAAATGTAAATTATGTTCAAATTAAGGTCTTTAAGGTTTTAGAAAAAAGAGGAAACCCACTGACTGGTTTCTCCTTTCTTCATTGCCATTCTTCTTATTCTGTCTTAAAGGGCCAGTGATAGAACAGGAATCTAGAATTGTGATTTAATCAAATAAAAAGTGTTATTCTATAAAGGATTACACAAAAGTGAAGGGATTATGAAACACCAAAAATAAGTAACTCTGTGGTAATTTGTACCATTCAAAAAAACAAAACGGTAATCAGATTAGGAAGACTTCTGCAAAATAGGTCGATAACCTGGAAGATTAGGTTGTAGTTGAAATATTTTCTGAGAAGCAGCGTGTTCCCTTTCATCAAGTGAAGAGATAAATGTCAACATGAGAATTAAAAGGAAAGGTTAGCCATGACACACCGATGATGGGTTCTCCTGCTGATGTTTGTTGCACACAAACTACTTTATTCTGTTTGTGTTGACAGAATACAGACAGACATTAGTCAGAAAAGAGTTATCTGACGAATACAGTGAGCAGTTTATTGCGACAAATAATTGAAAAAATTACATTAAAATAGTGTATTGTATAATATTTATGCTGTCTGCTGGTTTATAAAAACAATAAGCCACTTGAGGCTGTGTATCACAGTAATTTTGTCATATGCAAGGGTGTTGTTGGGGTGCAAAGTGCATTGCTTCTTGTGGCTTACTGCATTAGGAAGACACTTGGAAGCTGTAAATAAAGATATAAAATTAATGTGGAAAAAATTAATGAAACTGTAGAAGGCTCTAAAATGAAAAATTAAACAAATTAATTAATTAAACAAATATCCTATATTTAAAATGTTTAAGAATGGAGATCAATACTTGACAAAAATGAACACAAAGGGATACAATATTAGATACTGTGTATTATTTTTCATTTTATTCATTTCTTTTTGACAAAATTTCTGAAATCTAGAAAAGTGTTGCTTTTTTTAAAATAAAAAAAGTATTAGTATGGCAATATCTATAACTCAATGTTATAGATATAAAAACACGATAGAGGAAGAGTTGTGTGGAAAGTAGTAACATGTACCTTTATTTACAACCTTTTATTCATTCAACTAACCTCTCAAACAAGGTCGGATTGTTGGAGGTCTAATTTACTGCCTGTGTTGTGGAATCCACTGCTGTGTGTGATGTAAGTCACAGCGACAGCTGATGGACAGAATGGCTCTGGTTCTGCATAGCTAAAGTCATGGAAATGATCAAAGAGGTGACTCATTGAAATAATATGACGATGATCTGCTTCCTAAAATCTCTCTTTTGTCGCTAATGAAAAGAAAATCCAACATAATGTCCCGAGGGAGAATTGTAAATGACATCCCTTGAAATCATTTTACCTTCTTTCCCAAAATTCAGCTCTTATGTTAAAACGATCCGTTCTGGTCTTTAGAGTCCTAATTGTTTTTGCAACATTAGAGAGATTTTATACACAGCTCTTTGTCCATCTGCAATGCGTTTGTGCAATCAAATTTTAGAAGCCAGAATCTGTTCCACGTTTCCTGGAGGAAAATGTAACCAGCAGTGTTGAGGAACAACTTACGGGCAGTGTTCACGTCAATGCAACAGAACAGAGCCATTTCACATTGTTGCCACAGCTATTGATTTCAGTTTGGGTCCATCAGTACCTATGGAAGGATATAGAAACTTAAGTATTTATGGTAACATCTGTGAATAAACTGCTTTGAATGAAGGGCTGTTTACTTTAGTTCAGGAGGGAACAGCTGCAACCTTGCATTGTAATTTAATATGGGATCCTCCACTCTTTGGATTACCTGGGTTTATTGTGATGTGATATGTGGGTTCATTTGGGAGCTGAAATACCAGATGTGGCTGATGTTGTTTGGAGGTTGCAGCCACTGAGGACGCTATAACAAGTTATACTAACCATTACTCAATCCCTAGCATTAGGGAGAGAGAAGTGTTGCTTATTAATGGGCTAATGCTATGCTAAAAGTTGTAACATTACATGGGGGTTGGAGGTGGGTTGTCATCATCTTCCACACAAGATATTTTCTCTATGTGACAGCATGTTGCAGTAACACTGGAAGCCATTACTGTTAGTATTTCATTGCAATTGCATGAAAATCTGCCATACTGCCTGTACAGTCCAGCTGATGGTAGATCATTATGCTTAGCCCAGAAACAAACTGAAATGAAGAAGCCGTTGGAAATTACAAGCATAAGAAATATAAAACGGGCACAATAAGAGGGATTTAATATAAGATCAGTTCAGCCATACTTTAAAGGAATTTTACTGTATTTTCAACCCAAGTCTTTGTCTGAACAAATATCTTCCATTCGGTGTGTGAGTGGTGCAGCACGGTGGTGCAGTGGTTAGTGCTGTCGCTTTACAGTAAGGGGCTGCATGGTTCACGGTGGAATAACTCTGGCCATATAGGGATTTGTGGGGTCCAATCAGTATTGTGACGGGTTGGCATCCTGTGCTGCATTGGCCTGTACTTAACTGGGATCGGCTATAGCAACCCTGTGACCCAAAATGGTGGTTTTGGCCAATGGATGGATGGATTATGTGAGTGTGTTTATTGGGAATCAAAAATATTTTTCCAGTTCTCTCTAATTTTGTGTCTAATACCACTAGCTAGAGCTCCCACAGTCACACAACGACAATAATGACCTCTTGGATTATCTGCCACAGTTGGCTGTGCCATCACCAGGGAAGTTAATTAACAATATACAGGCTGAAATACACTGGTACAATAATAAAACTTCCTTTAATTATTATTATATTAATAATTTCATTTCAGTCATATTGTTCAGTAACCACAATAAATCGTCTGGTAGTTAACTACCATAACTTTACAACATGAGGTTTGAGTGAAACATTTAAATATGCAGGTTTAAGGGTTAAATGATGTTTATCCTACACTTATCCAGCATTTGGCGAGCATTTGGTCGGCTCTAGGATGGACAATAGGCCATCGATTGTAGGCTGAATAATGCTCGGTAGTTAAAATAGATCAGGCTTTGCCCCAGGCTACAGAACCGCTGTGCTTAATGCAGAGGTCACATCTGTGTGCTAGTCACAAACAAAGGAGCATGCGCTATATACACAAATGCTTTACACACACCTACACTGTGTGTGTGTTTTTAGGCTCTTATATAGACCTATGA
The DNA here is from genome assembly GCA_037576955.1 of Lepidarchus adonis. Lineage (NCBI taxonomy): Eukaryota > Metazoa > Chordata > Actinopteri > Characiformes > Lepidarchidae > Lepidarchus > Lepidarchus adonis. Next base: position 33,665,400 of record JBBIGC010000041.1, on the reverse strand, counting down.
GGGTCTTTTGTTGTATGTCAGTTATTGATTTTTTTCCAAATATTATCTCAAAATCTCCATATTTCACACCTTCTTTCATGATGATGATGATGATGATGTTTTCTTTGCCTTTAGATGATGAAGATCCATTCCAGCCAGTGACGTCAGATGAGACAGTGACTGTGGGAGGCACAGTGACCCTGACCTGCCGTGTAGCTGAGAGTGATAACTCCTCACTGCAGTGGTCCAACACTGCACAACAAACGCTATACTTTGGAGAGAAGAGAGGTGAGAGAAAGAAGGCATATGTGTGGATAAATGAACATAAATATATGGTACTACACAAAAGTCAATTGTGGCAGTTGTGCAAATCGTTTGTTCTCAGCAGCAAGTGTCAGTTATTTGATGGTTACTACAAATAATTCTAGGCTTCCATGAGTAGAACTCTGGAAATGGTAACTGATCACAATAAAACACTTACTGCCTGTCTAAATAACAGTTCTTAGGTGCCTAAGACTTTTGCACAGTACTGTACATGAATGGATTTATGGCTGTATAGTATATGAATGAAGGAACACAGTCATGGGAAAAATTAATACATCAAATATATTTTTTGCATGAACAAGTAAATGTTTCACCCTTTAATAAAATGCTTACAGGTAAAGGAGATATACTTTAATAAAACCAAAAGGGAAAGTAGATTTTTAAATAACCAAATTTAATTAACCAAAAATATCAACTAGTCACCTGTATAAAAGACACCTGTCCTCAATCAGTGAATCAGACTCTGACAAACTCCACCATGGGCAAGCTGTCTAAGGATGTCAAGGACAAGAATGTAGCCCTGTACAAGGCTGGAATGGGTTTCAAAATTATAAGCAAAAGCTGGGTGATAAGGAGACAACTGCAATTGCTAAAAAATGGAAGACACACAAAAAGACCCTTAATCGACCTCGATCTGGGGTATGATTATGAGAAAAGTGAGAGATCAGCCTAGAGCTACACGGAAGTAGCTTCTCAATGAGCTGGGACCACAGTCACCAAGAAAGCCATTGGTAACACACTGCACTGTAATGGATTAAAATCCTGCAGTGTCTGTAAAGTCACCCTCCTTCCCTGTGCCAGGACACTGAAAATGGGTCGTGGATGAGTTTTCCAGCACGACAGTGACCCAAAGCATACAGCCAAAGCAACAAAGGAGTAGCCAAAAAAAGCGGATTAAGGGAATAGAGTGGCCTAGCCAGTCTCCAGACCGTAATCCTATAGAAAACCTATGGAGGGATCTGAAGCTTCGAGTTGCCAAGCGACAGCCTCAAAACCTTAATGATTAAGAGCTGATCTGCAAAGGAATGGACCAAAATTCCTGCTGCTATGTGCACAAACCTGGTGATCAACTACAAGAAATGTCTGACCTCTCTGCTTGCCAACAAGGGTTGCCACTAAACAAAAACTAATCTAATAAAAATCTAAACTAAATCTGATAATTCATATATGCAACTGTTGCTGTAAAATTAAACAAGAAGCTTAAAATGGTTTGCAATGCACCTGTACTGCTCATAACTCACTACACCTATTTAATTATTTAATGCAAGCTTCACTTGATAAACAACGCAGTCTGCATGTATATGTGGAAGCCACTTAAAGCACAGTTAATATAAAATCAGTGTCGCCCAGATTGTATTAATTTATGGCATATTTAAATACATGCTGTTTGATCATTTGACCAATACTTGGACAACAGCTATTTACAACATGTTTCTGGGTCCTGCTCAGAGGCTAGATGCTGTCAGGAAGGTTTTTTTCATATTAAAATCATATACAAATATATATATGGAAATATGTGATCTTAAACATGCATAGATGGAAGGAATGATGAATGGACAGATAAATGGATGGATAGGTTGATGGGTAAATAGACAGACAGATATATAGATGCTCAAACAACTGAAAATAGGAAGATATGAAAGGTAAAAGGAATTAATGTATGGATAGATGGGTGGGTGAAGTGAATCGATGGATAGATTGATGAATGATAAAAGCACAACAGACCTTTTTTAGAGAGAAGAGTAGTGACAAAACCAGGTAGATGCAGGTGGAGGAAAAATGATGGGTTGGTGAGTGGGTAGATGAATAATTGCTCAACTGGCTGTCTGAAAAAAGAGAAACAGAGTTGATGGAGAGAAGTGGATGAATTGCTGGATAGATAGGTGAATGAAAGGATAGACAGATAAACATACAGAATCAGAGGGGGCAGATGAAGAAAGATATGACTCAAGAAGTAAGACAAATGATGAATGAATAAACAGGGGGGGGGGCAGACAGAGAGAGAGAGAGAGCGTGTGAGAGAGAGAGACATAGAAAGAGAGAGAGAGAGAGTACAAACCTAAGCTGGGAAAGGAGGGGCAGACAGAAAACTATGCATTACATGAAAAACATAAATATGCACACCTTTGTAATTCACATGGAATAGATTATTTGCTATTGTAACAGACAGTGAAATAATTCTGACACATTTCCTCTGCTTCTTATGAATGGATTAAAGCACCTCTGTATCTAAATCATTCCCTCTGTATTACAGGAGTCTGATCTGAGCTCAAGAACAGAACTTCAGATGTTGTGGGGGAGTAGCATAAAGAGATGGAGAAATGATTAGTTAGAGATGTGTTATTAGACATGGGAGAGAGGGGGGGTGAGAGAGAGAGAGAGAGAGAAAGAGAGAGAGAGAGAGAGAGAGAGAGAGAGAGAGAGAGAGAAAGCACATACACCAGTGAGGGTGCGTGAAAAACAATTCCTTATGAAGACAAATTAACTGACCTTCATTTCCTGATAAACCATGAAGACCTCTCTCGCTCTCTGTTTCTTTCCTCCCTGCTTTCTCTCTCTCTCTTTCTCTCTCTTTCTTTCTCTCTCTCACACACACACACACACATACACATACACACACACATACACGCACACTTATTTATGTCGGCATGGTAATTACTTTTCAGAGGTGGAAACAAGTCATTGAGTTGCAAGTAACAAGCAAGTCTTGAGTTTTGATATGCAAGTCAAGTCCTGAGTCATAAACAAATCAGCATGCATTCTTCTGCAGCTTTAATGCCATTTCAGAACTAACAAGACCACCCCACCCACCCCACCTCTTTATGTGATAAAGAGAAACATGGCAGTTTAGTATTCTCAGCTAGCGTTTCCCTAGCATTCTGTCCTGGTGGGTAACACAAACTGAGGGTCAGTCCTATGATTTTCAACTCATTGAAATAAACTATAACGGCAAATACACTGTTGTTGTTCAAATGACGTACAACAAAGACACTACTGAACAGAGATGAATGATCATTCTCTAAAATAAGGCGCTTGAATTAAATTAAGGTGGCAAATAATAAAAGCTGAAATACCAAAAATACAGAAAATAGATGAAGTTTGAGCTGTTTTATAAACCTAATTCCTAGAATACACATAACATAATTAATTTACATAAACCTTTATTTAATTGACAATAATACAAAGAAAATATATATTTTAAAATATTTAGTTATACTGACCAACTTGATTGTATTTTGTAAATACACACAAGTTTAGAATTTAATGGCTACAAAACTCAACAACCACTTTATTACATCTCCTTTCATTTGAATTGTACTTTTAATTGTTTAGGAACTGAGGAAATTAATTGGTGCAGTTCTCCAATTGAAAATTTCAAACATTCTTGCTTGATGCAAAACTTCAGCTGCTCAACAGTGAAAATCTTTTCTTTGTACTTTTGTCAGTTAAATAAAGGTTCATGGGAATAGATACATCACAGAGGTTTTGTTTTTATTGCATTTTTGAAACTATCATAACTTTTCTGGAAATAGGGTTTGTACATGCAGAAGTCACTCAGATCCTTCAGATTCAGGGAGCTCAGTTTTATACCACTGCAGTGAGGAAATTGAGAGGATATCAGGTAAAATACTACAATAAGACTGAAGTTAATGTGCAGGGCAGAGCTTATAGTGCCAACTCGAGTTCTCATTGTGCTTGGGTTGGTCTCACTTTAAAAGTAAGTGGAATGAGCTTGATTTCTGTGATGTGAAGGGAGTGGTGGTAAATACAGAGGCATTGACTCAAATCACACAGATTTTGGGCTGAAAAAATGTATCTTTCTGATCTATCTCTTTTTCCCCTCTCTGTCTTTCTCTGGCCCTCCATCCCTCAGCTCTCAGAGATAACCGAATCCAGCTGCATAGGTCCACACCCACAGAACTGTCAATCACCATCTCAGAGGTGCAGCTGTCGGATGATGGAGAGTACACCTGCTCCATCTTTACCATGCCTGTACGGACCGCACGCGCCACTGTTATAGTGCTGGGTATGTACTTGTGTGTGTGTGTGTGCGTGTGTGTGTGAGAGTGGTGGGTTTGTGGTGTGTGTCTGTGTGTGTGTGCATGTGTGTTTGCATGTGTGTGTGTTTGCATGTGTGTGCGTGTGTGCATGTGTGTGTGTGTGTGTGTGTACTACCATTCAAAAGCTTGTAATCACTATTTTCAAAAATAATTGCTTGAAGACATGAGTGAATCTACACTGTTGAATGGTAGTGCGTGTGTGGATGGTGTATGGATGGTGTGTAGATGGTGTGTGGATGGTGTGTGGATGGTGTGGATGGTGTGTGGATGGTGTGGATGGTGTGTGGATGGTGTGTGTATGTTGGCCACAGCTGCTCTTCTAGATGCTGTGGATCTGGAGTAAACACTGTAATTAGGTCTTGATTAGATCGTAAGTACATGATTGTCAGTTACTCTCACTCTTTCTCTCTCTGTCTCTCTGTCTCTTTATTCTCTCTCTCTCCATCTTTCCATTTGTCTTTTTATACTTTCTCTCCCCCTTTTCATTTCAATACTTCCCTCATCCTCTCTCTTTCTCCTGTTCATTTGCTCACATTTTGCTCCCCTTTGTTTCTCATGGCTTCTTTCTGCATTTCACTCTTGTCTCTATGTTTACCTTTCCCTCATCCCCTCCCCAATCCTCTCTCAGGTGTTCCTGGTAAACCAGTGATATCAGGGTTTGAGGACGCAGTGCAGGAGGGGGGGACTATTACTCTGACCTGCAGCAGCACAGGCAGCAAACCACCTGCTGAATTACACTGGTACAGAGGAGCTGAGAGGCTGGAGGGTATGTGCACACGCACACACCAACACATGCACACACACACACAGACACACACACAGACACACGCACACACCAACACATGCACACACACACACACACACACACACAGACACACACGCACACACCAACACATGCACACACACACAGACACACACACACACAGACACACACACACACACCAACACATGCACACACACACACACACATACAGACAGACACACACACACACACTCACACAATCACTCACTATCACACTTAAACACACATATACATCACTAATATCACAAAACTAGGGACACTGTTTTTACACTGCTTGATAAGAGCAGCTGCTGTAAAGCAGGGTGAGCAATGGAGGAGGCGGCTACATCTGTCAGTTGTGTTTATTAAAGTCAGACAGAGGTTTCATTCAGGCACCATTATAATTTAATTCTATAAAATCACTTAATTGAACTGTAAGGTGAAAATATGTTTGAGGGCAAGTTGACACACACACACACACACACACACGCACACACTGAGGTAACCCTTGAGCAAGGTACCGTCCCCACTTCACTGCTCCCTGGGTGCTGCTGTTGACGGCTGCCCGCTGCTCCAGGTGTGATAGGTAAATGCAGAGGTCACATTTCATTGTGGTGCTGTGGTGTCTTCACAATGACATAATAGTCACTTCCACTTCACTTTCACTAACAATGTGTAGCTTCCCTTCATGCTGTTAAATGTGTCCTGTTAAGGCACGGGTCTGCCTATACAGCACACATCACAAAAGGGGTTGAAATTTAATATATTATATTATATTGCAATGAAAATTGTCCCAATATAAAGATCACATGTCTATAAACGACTATAAACCCAAAATTGAAGAAAAAGTATTAAACTATTACACCAGGAGCAGGAGCAGTGGGCTGCACCCATCTGCACCCAAGAGACAGCTGGGGATTAAGGTGCCTTGCCCAAAGGCACTTCAGCCATGGATGTGGGAGGGAAAAACCCTGTGTATTCACTCTCCCCTTCTACATTTTCCCTGCCAGTCCTGGGGAATGAACCAGTGACTCCCCAGTAGGGATGCTGCAGCCACATTGCAGAGTACTAATGATTTTGGCATTTCACCAGTTACACATTACTACTCAGCTAGGTTGCTGTGCATGACTGTGCTACTTCCTGTCTCTTTACATTGTTGCGTTAAAAGAGTAAAATGGCTGAGGATTGCAAAACCCCCATCCAAAAGCCAGGAGTTTAAACACAACACATAATTAATCGCTATCCAGTTCAACCAGGGAACATTCTTAAACATGGGGCTGCTGTAGTGCTCTCAAGACACAAGCAAGCAAGACACATGCAGTGCTTAACATACTAAATCAGTGTGCTAAGTGTCTCTGTCATTAACACACATGCAAATAAAGCCACATGCGAAAAATGCACACAACGTGAACTTATCACAGATCCTATCAGTGCCATAATCCCTCGCGCTACTCTCCATGTATTATCACTTGCATGGCAGCACTGATCTAATACTGTGGTAAGGAAGTTTAGTGTAACCTCCACCACTTAGTATCTCTCTGCCCTTTGAAAAATCATATTAACTACAACTGACTGCACAACTAAGACTGTATTAGTTAAGGTCTGTTGGTGCAACCAGCCATTAGTGACAGATTGTTTTTGCAATAGTGAGAATATGCTTACAGTCTGTAAAGAATCTTGAACAAGTGTGTGCACCGTTTTTCATTTTCCCTTTTGTTTCTGTGTGTGTGTGTGTGTGTGTGTGTGTGTGTGTGTGTGTGTGTGTGTGTGTGTGTGTGTGTGTGTGTGTGT
>JBBIGC010000041.1:33625257-33637366 GCA_037576955.1 Lepidarchus adonis | reverse complement strand
ATACTCAAACACAGACACAGACAGACACACACACACAAACACACACACACACACACACACACACACACACACACACAAAATCCACACTGACACACTCAACTCCCATGTCATAAGTTTTTATTGTCTCTGTTTTTTTTCTGCTTGCACTTTTCCACATCTTCTGATCCCTCACTTTCTCGGCACTTCATTCATCAATCCATCTTTTCATCTATCTACCTATCCATTCATCCATCCACCCATTCATCTTTCCATCCAGCCACCCATTCATCTAACGAAGAAGCCGCAGACAACGCTGCAGGTATTGTCTTCAGTCACCTGTTTGTTTGTCTGTTTCTCGCTTTTTCTTCATTTCTTTCTCCCCTTTCTTTTTCCTCTTTCTTCTCCCTTGATCTCTTCTAATTTTGGTGCATCGTTGTGTCCCTTCCTGTTTTTCCTTTTGCTCTTTTCTTCCCCTCTTCTATTTTTTCTGTCTGTCTGACTGTCTATCTGTCATTGTGCAAGTGGAGCTTTAGACTTAATTTTTTTTTAAAGCTTCGTTCAAAGCAAAGAACTTGAGACGAGTGTAAGTTGTCATTCTCAGAGGACAGGCCAACTTGGGTCTGAGTGATGTGAAATATTCTCTCGGGTTGAAGAATAAGTGACAGAATCTCAGCTTTTATTTATGACGCTTGCAGCAGCACTGACAGAGGAAAACAACTGGGCTGTCTGTGTTAATGTGCCTCTGCAAAACGTGAGCTTCACATATTTAGTTTCACTGCAGCAGATGATTTTCTTCTACAGCCCAATCAGTGTGATGGCTGTGGTGGTTCTGATATGAAACAAGCTGCAATAAATTGTTAAATGCTGCGTTAATGACTGTCAGTTGTCCACCATGAATGTTAAGATATATCAAGAGTCAAAAATTCAGCAGAAATGCAGTATGATAATTATTAAGATTTGCTTTTTACTCTATTAATCCTGATTTAGAATTTAGTCTCTGCATTTTTGCCCACCTGAGGCAGTGATGACAAACACCCGGAGCAGTTGGCAGCCACTGTAGCATCTCAGAGGGAGCAGTAGGGGGTTAGGTGCCTTGCTCAAGGGCCCTTCAGCCTGCTGGCTGGTTACTGGAATAGAACCCACAACCTGAGTGAGTCAGAAACCCACTTACTAAATATTAGGCCAAATTGCCTTAAATAACTGAATTATGATAATAGCATTATAATAAATACATAAAAATATATGATTAAAATAACAATATAAAAGGAATCACATCTCTTCCAATTTTTAGTAACAATTAGATGAAAAGAACAATACCAAAAGAAAATAACAATATGAAAAATACCAATGAAAAGAACAATACCACCGCTTTTCTTATTTTTTTTGTGGTTGTTAGAATGTGTCACTCTCATGCTAAAGCAAATGTAATTAAAGTCACATTTTGGAGTTTGAACGTCATAACATGCCAACCTCATGCACCTCTTCCCAAACGTACAGAATTAATTTAATTTTGAAACCCAGTGTTGAACACACTATCTACACTTTCAAACCCTTTCCTCACATAAAGGCCTTAGAGGCTAAAGGCTAATTTTATTATTTTTGTTTCTTTTTTAACAATGTAAAACATGCTTCTTTTAGGGGAAGTTTTATAGCTAGTTTGGTTTATCTTGCATTCCTTCCTCCAGCACACTTGAGTCATCTCACTGACTAATTAATAAACCCTTACTGAGTTTAAAATGAGCCTAAGCAGATAAAACACTAGTCTTTGCACTGCAGGCATACCAGGACTGGGATAGACTGACCTAGATAATGCATGTTCTCCAAACTATCAATCAAGAATATGTTCTTTAGCTAGAAAACAAACTAATCGTCATCTAAATATAAAATATATTTAATGTTTTAAAACTATATGAAAGGAGGACATTAGAGGAATGTGCTCTAATCACAGCTTTTCCTTGACTTGTTGTTTCACTATAAATTGTGGAAAACTGAAGACAGTAATTGATGTAGAATTGTTTCAATTGTTTAAAAACTGTTGATGTTAAATATACAATTCTAGAGAAAATACAAATTTATTGCACAGTACACTGTACTGGTTTTACATTGGATTACACAATTTTGGAAAAATTGTTGATTAAATAGGTTAGAAAATGAACAAATACTTCTTTCAAGTATTAGTATTTTTGCATGTTGTCTGTACATTAGCAGAGAAAATGTACTTTTTCATTTTTGCCATTGGACTCCTAAATGAGCCTTAATTAGAATCAGATTGACTGCTGTTGGCTATGAGCTAACATAATCATTTCAAAATTGGCCTTTAATAATTCAGAGCAGGAATTTTGATTCAGTGGGAGGATTGGATTGAGTTGGTGAGCCCACTCATTCAGATCAATTAAATTATATTTGTTTAAACTATTTTAGTATAGAAATTCACAGAAACACAAAGATGAGAGAAAAGGTGTCAGGAAAAACATATACTAACTAGTACAAACTGAGAATAATTGGTATTATCCTAACATACGCAGGTTAACGTATCTAGGTTGCTAGTTACCTCTACGATGCTAATGTTATGCTTCATTAAAGCGGGTCAGTTTAAAGTGTAGTACTTCACACTCACTGTTTTCATAATTGAAATGAATAGTAAAACAAATTAGCAAGCCAGCTCAAGCTCTTTGGTCAAATCTGGCCCCTCCTTTTATTCAAAAAGTAGAGGAATGAGACTGAAAAAATTGTGCACTTTCAATACAACAGGACAAGTTAATAATGTCAAACACTGAAGGAAAAAAACTAATGTTAAAAAAGTCTCATTTGTGATGTACTGATTGTATGATAAATGCTGGGTGAAATGTTTATTTACTCTTTTATTTGCTCTTGTGGTCTTCTATATACAGGTTTCCATTGAAGTTTTGCTTAGAATAGAAGCAATTCTTGCATTAAAATAAATAATGAAAGAAAAGTAATCAAAACCAACATGTGAATGGTCTATTTCTATTAAGTGATGTTATATGATTAAAGCTAGGTTTGCTCCTCTCATGATACCCAAGCCACTTTGGCGTGGTGTTTTCAATCACGGTCACCCTAGTAGCTGTGGTCGTGTGTAAAGGAAGGTCATGAGGGTGTGTGTTGCAAATAATAACACAAAGACAACCCTTTAATAACCAACAGCAGCTGCTTAACAAGTGTTTCCATTTCAAATTTGCAAAACAAAGATGTCAAAATGTCTGAAACACAATATTTTTGTGTCATTTTTACTGTGTTTCTGTCATCATTGTATAGAATACTGTATGACTTGTTACATTCATTTGACATTACATTTTATATAACAAGTTGTACTGCGGTTTATATAAAACAATAATAAAAATATAGTTCATATTTAAACTGGTTCATTAAAATGCATAACATTTGCCAGAAATTTGTTTTTAAAATAATTATTACTTTAATTTCAAACCATCTTTGGTAGGAAACCATGTGGAACTGCAAAAAAAAAAAGAAAAAAAAGGCAAACATCACATTTTTCAGGCCTTCAGCAGCTCAGTGTCGCTGCAGGGTGGCATTGGTTGAGAAAAATACTACGAACTGATCAAAATGAACCTGCCGTGTGAGGTTGGAAATCTTGATCTGATTTATAAAGACACAGTTTGAGCAGAAGTACACTTTCTGACCCTTGGGATTTCCCTGCTGCGTCAAATACAGTAGCTGTTTCTTTGTTCTTCAGCTATTCTCTGTCTTGCTCTCTCTCACACACTCTCACTCTCGAAGTCACTCTCTCAGGGCTTCTTGTCATGTCATGCAGCGCTGTCTCCTTTGTCTTCTCCTCTTCTCATCTTGCTTTCCTCTTTTTCTTTCTTTTCATTGTTGGCCGTTTCGTCTGGTCTCGATCAAGTAGCTGAGAGATCCAGATTGTGATTATACTGAGAGAGAGAATGAGAATGAGTGGTGTGTGGTTATGAAATCTGATCCATTCCCCTTGCCCCCCCCCTCCCCTTGTCCAGGCAAAATGAAAGAAGTTTTTGATAAACTATTCATATATTTCAAACTCACTGAAACATCCATCTCAGTGTTTCAGTAGAAGCCTGTGAAGCCGAGATGATCAAAAAGCAGGAAAATCCAAGCCGCAGACTGAAGAAAAAGTAATAATACCGTGTGCATACATTCTTCAAACAAGCAAGCAAAATGGTGATGGTGGTAAATCTGACTTATGTTTCATATTAATATGTAGCTACAGGGCAGCTGCAGCCATAAACAAAATAATACAAGGGATGTGTCATCAGCTATAAAATAAAATTAGACCCAAGACAATTAAAGAGTTGCAGAGATACATGAGATTAAAACTATACAATTAGTTTTAATTTTAGTCATTAAAAAACTAATTCTAAAACTAGAAGAATATAATTATACACTAATAGGGAAAAGGACACAGATGATAGAAGAATGCATTAAGCCACTTTAGAGCCCACCAATGCGAGAGCCTACTCAGATTGGCATTCAGAGTGATAAGAAGATTTGTGATCATCATGATTGTTACAAACACATAAGAGGGCTTTAATTCAATACTGATTATAATGTTTACAGACATAGGGGCAGATTGTAGGTGCAAAATCCCATTTATTTAAAGGAGAAAGACAAAGAAATTTACACAGAGCAAGACTTTCAAAAATGACAAAACAACAAAACAGGACCAATAAAGACGGACACTAACACAAGAGTAAATAATGAGTTTACAGCTGAAACTGCTGGGTGATGGTGATAGCTAAGGATGCACTGTAATATCGTAATCATATCAGTATTGGCAAATATTTGCTGGAAAAAAAAATTTTGGGGGTGATTTTGTAATTGAGAAGATGTTAACACAGTCTCTGTAGGACATGGAAAAATATCAACAATATTTTCAGTAAACATTGATGCATAGTTACTTTTTATGTCATAAAATGAAACATTATTATGCACTGTGTAAAGGTGTGGGCACCCTAAGAGTTCCAAAGTCTCAGATTTTTCTTTACAAGGTTTCAGACCTTAATCAGCTCGTTAGATCTGGTGCATGGCAACAGCTGTTATTAGTAGATGTCAGAATGTGCCAAGCTTTACAAATACTGTTTGTAAAGTACTGTTTGCTTATTTCACACCTCAACAGCAGCGTGTTTCAGCTGCTGAAATCAGGCAGGAGGCTGAGGAGTATAATGGCCAGAACTGAGAGACTTAAGAGGAGACTCCTGAACCAGGACATGCCTCCACACACTCCTCCCACCCCACACACTGAACAACTGATCATCTGAGCGAAAATTGCGGACTGTGCACTGGCTGGCAATCACTCTACAGATCATAACACTGGATACTGTACAATCCTAAGTAGAAGAACTGAAAGACTTTTAGCTGCTATAAAAAAGCATTTGTAAACTGTGATATCTGCCAGAGGATCTGTTACTAAGTACTTTTTATGTAGGGTGCCCAAACTTTTGCACAGTGCCATACTGATGTTTTTTATTTTTGTTCAATTTATGGCATAAAAAGTAACTATGCATCAATGTTTGCTGAAAATATTGTGTATTTTCTCCATGTCCTAGAGAGACTGTGTTAACATCTTTTCAATAACAAAATCACCAAAATCTTTTATTTATCAAGTGGTGCCCAAACTTTGCACAAGACTGTATATACAGTGTCGCCCTTTAGTTAAAGTATACTTCTGTTTGAGAGAGAGATGCCGCTGTGTGGCCTTGTCAGTAATTTTATAAGTTATAATATATAAGTTAATAAGAGGCCCCAATCCATGTTACAGCAATGTCTGCCATTAATAAATCCACAGCTGAGGCTTGAAGTTATTCATCTGAAGTTCACTCCTTCATCTCTAACCTCTCCCTGGAAATGACCTAAATGTCTACATCATGTTTTAACAACAGCCTATAAAGGAGAATTCTACCAAATTCTGCCAATATGTACAGAATTTGTTTGCTGAATGTTTCATTGTAGAGAAATAATTCAGACTTCTTTACTGAAGGTGCGGGGAGAAACCTATGGTCAGAATGTTCAGTGTAGGTGAACTTCATATGTTAACATTGAACAGCCAGAACATTAAAACCACTGACAGCTGAAATGAATGGCACTGATTATCTTAGTTTCTCATTACAGTGGCACCTGTGCAAGAGGGGAGATATATTCGGCAGCAAGTGAACTGTCGGTTCTTGAAGATGATTTGCTGGAAGCTTTGAAAAGCTTTGAAAAACATCCTATTGTGATGGCTAGAAGACTGAGTCAGAGCATCTCCACAGCAGCAAGTAGTTAGTGCCTTTCAAAAATGATCTAAGGAAAGACAACAGGGCAACCCAAGGCACATTGATGCACGTAGGGAGTGAAGACACTGTCAGTTGCATAAAGATCAGTGATGTTACTCACTACGCTGTACCAATTTTAACCATAGAAATATAGTAAATGCAAAATTCAGTTGCGTGTGGTCACACGTGTATGTGGAGAGTATCTGACATCAGCTTTAAAATTAGAATTAGAACTAGCCATTAAAAAATCACCATATTGCGTGCCCCTTCAATGCATATTGTACATTATTATAAATATGCTTTATAATGATGTATGACATGAATCAAACTTTCTATTAAATTTTATATTTTAACAACTTTGATTTTGCCTGTTTTTACAATATTCACTACAGAACTACAAAATTATATTGTGCTCTCTCTCTTTCTTTCTTTCTTTCTCCATCTCTGTCTCCCTCTCGCACCCTCCTCTCCTTCCCTCACCTTTCCTCGTTTTATATCTTATGGTTTCTCTCTCTCTTTCTCTCCCTCAGACCCCACAGCCATGTCCACCTCTTCAGGAGACCATGCTGTGATTGGTGGAGTTGTGGCTGTCATTGTATTTATCATGCTCTGCCTTCTCATCGTTCTCGGCAGATACCTCATCAGACACAAAGGTAAACAAACACACATACGCACACACTTGGGCATGAGTACCACAGTAGACACAAAGGTAAACAAACAAACAAGCACAGACATAAATAACTTACACACATCAGACAGGGGGGTGGGGTAAATCATGCTTAAACACAAGCACATAATCTATGCATACATACTGTATGCAGCTCAACACACATTGTAACAAAACTCAAACAATACTTGAACGTTCACATGCAATGTTCTGCAGCCCTGTGTAGGAAATGAACTGAAAAGAAAAGGAAAGCTTGAAAAGACAATGTGCTAGTCTTTACCCTCCCCGTGCTGATGGTAACCTCTGACTGAGGAAGTCCTAGCAATAAAGCCAAAACGATCATTTGTCATTCTGAACACACTTCATCACACAAAGTGCACCACCACGAAATGTGACCTCTGCATTTAACCAATCCATATGTGGAGCAGCGGCAGCTATCAACAGCACCCAGGGAGCAGTGTAGTGGGACATTACTTTGCTCAGGGGAATCTCAGTGGTGATTTGGCCTGAACTTGAACCCAGTACCCCTCCAATCACAAGGGCAAGTTTCTAACCATTAGGCTAAAATTGGGGGGAGGATTGCAGAAAAAAGTTCTCAGGAACATTATTAGACAGTGGTGTAACTGTGTGAGTAAATATTTATCTCAGACTAATTATAAGGAAGGTAAGGAAGAAGCCAGCTGTCACTCAAAAAGAGTTGCTGGTTACACAGGCAACTGCCCCACAATCATCTCTGTTCCTGCACTCTACAGAGGGGCAATAGATCTATAACTTGAAGCAACAAAAAGGCACCAGTCCAACAATATTGCTTGTCTATAGAATATAAAATATAGAATATAAAAACAAGTGTCTGAATACTTATTTCCCCTTAATGAATGTTGTTCATGACACTTTGTGATATACACCAATCAGCCATAGCTATTTTATTACATATTTTATTATTATTTAATAGCACCTGTCAGGGGTGGAATAGTGAAGAGGCAGTAAAGTGAACAGTCAATTCTTGAATTTGCTGTGTTGGATACTGAAAAAATGTGCAAGCATTAGGATCTGACCCATTTTGACTGATAAGTAGATGACTGAGTCAGAGCATCTCCAAAACAGCAGTGTTCCAGGTGTGCAGTAGTAACTACAAAAAGTGACCCAAGGAATTAATGCATTTGGGAAATGAAGGCTTGCCAGTCTTTCTGTATAAAATAATATGGCTGATTGGTGTATTAAGTAAGTGTTGCCTATCATGTATCTGTGACTATTTTAAAAATCATGTGACAAACAATCAGACTGCTGGGGAAATATGTGGTGTCTATTAAAAAAACAGTATCCTGAGAAAAGAGAAGTGTAGTGAACTTAACACCATATTCTTATCTGTATTTGTAGTATGGAAACAGTTGTGTCTTTATGGCTTTATGTTCACATCTCTCTTAAAGATCAAGTCTCTTCATTGCTAGTTTCTCACCTTTCCCTTAAACACTCTTCTGCCTGGTGTATTTACCAGTGCATTCTGCTGAAGGCCTAATTTATCTGGCGTAGCCCACGTTGGGCTTTTGTTACAACCAACTAGTTGTCAGCTGGGGAGTAATTTACCAAACACACAAATGTCTGTGAGATAGCCGGGTGTTTGTTTATTTATGACGTCTCTTTGACAGTCTGGCTCATTAATAAGGCAGATCACCAGCTGGCAACATATACACAGGTTCATTCATCTTGTTGCTCAAATAAAAGGGGAAAAAACAAACAAATAATAATTTATTCTAAATAAATAAACAAATAACTCCCCTATGAAGCAGGGCTGATTTTACGGTGGTGGTACAATGAATCTAGGCTACTGCAATCCATATCTTAGATTTATCAGAAGACAAAGTCTAACACTACGCCATTGTGACAGTAAAGCAGACTAGTTTCAGAGAATCAAGTTAAATTTATTTAATCCATTTAGGATTTTTTTTTTGTACAGTTTGGTCAATGGCAAAGTTTACAGCCTGCGTGTGTGTGTGTGGTCCATGCCCAAATTGGCATTCCCATAATAACACTGAAATGCAAAAATTATTAGGCTTTATTACCTTTCTTCAAATCCTTCCAAATCAGATCCATAAACGTTGTCAATTGCGACCTGTGCTGTTTTTCTGTCGCTGATTTTGGACACATGTTCATCTCGGATATTGCAGACATTGTGTGGAGGTTAAATTCTGCAGTGTGGTTCTTGTGTTGTGGCATGATATCTGTAAGTTCCAAATTTGGGGTGGCTGATCATAAAACATAAATGAGCATTTTCTGTGGCTTATAGAATGGGGCGGCGTAGAATGTGGGGCGGCCTATCGTTGGGGAAATACGGTCTTTATGGCTCTAACTCTAACCCTAATTCTCCAAACATATGTATTACGGTAGCGTACATTAATTCAACTGCCACTCTGGAATTAATCCTGCTTCTGTTTTAAAAATTTATATTATATTATAATATTTAAAAAAAAAAACATTACGTTTATTAAAATATTTTTTAAATACTCATTCTGCCCTGTGTTGGTTTCCTGTACATGATATTCAACTGGGATCAGCTCCAGCATCCCTGCGTACTGAATTAGAGACCTAGAGCCATTTGTAGAATTAATTAATAAAAATAATAATTCAAATAGTCTCACAATACAGACTTGTGATGTTCCTCTGCTTTGACAGGAAAGGGCACTGACATGCAAATCGATAAACCACTGAACATTTTAAAGCATGTACCTGTGGTGGGAGACTTTTGTAAAACAGTGCTGCAACGAAAATAGTTCCATGAGAACATGAGATATATACATAACTGTGACAGGACCCAACACAAACGACACCAACAAGGCGGATGGCAGGTAACAAATACCCCGAAGTGAAGATTTATTTAACAAAAATAATAGTGAGGAGAGAGAAAAGGACGGATGTAATCAAGGGGAAGCTCAAGGTAGAATGGGAGATCCGCGTGGTGGTGTCTTTGTGTTTAGCCGTCTGTCTCCTTAAAAACGAAAACAAACACAAACAGACAGATTAGAGAAAGCAAAGGATTTAAGGAAGAAATACAGAAAAAAGGTGTAAAGATGTAAGAAACACACAGGCTAGAAAATGGAAGAGGCTCAGACAGCTGGCAACCCTGTGGTCAAGCTAAAGCTGAGCACACGTGTCTCTGCAGGAGCCCGTTAAGTACACGTCAGCGTGACCTCTGATTAGCCTTGACCCGGCGTCAGCTGCGTGCACTGGGCGGAGACTCGCAGGGACACACGTGCTCTGTGCACGAAACTGACCAGTCCTTACTGAGCGAGGGCAGGGAGCTGTCCATGGTGCTGAGACCTGGCATAGATCTGTCCTCGCCATTAGAGCAGGGTAGTGACACGCGTATGCCCGGGGCCGTGTGACAACAGCTTACTAGCTTCTAACCACTTAAAAACTCTTAAATAACTTGTAAAAGGGAACTTCAACCTTGTCAATAGTCCACAGACAACCGGACATGCCACTGCATTGTTAATCCAGCTCTGCCAATGTTTTATTCAGCCATAACATTAAGACCACCTGTCTAATATTATATAATATTATATAATATAAGTAGATCTTCCTCATGCTGCTCAAGTAGCTCTGACTGTGGTGTACTGTGTGATCTGACTGTGTCAATAAAAGTTCACCTCAGTACTTTGTAATGTAACCTTGGTTGGCAATGACCGGGGATCACCAGGTTTGCACACACTGTAGTTGGTATTTTGGACCATTCTTCCATGCAGACTTTCAACTCCCTCCACACATTCACTATTGGATTGAGGTCCAGAGACTGACTAGGCCACTCCATAACCTTGAAATGTTTTTTACGTAGCCACTCCTTTGTTGCCCAGGCGGTGTGTTTGGGATCTCATGATACATGGCATACATGGCCCCATTCATCCTTTCCTTAATACGGATCAGTCGTCCTGTCCCCTTTGCAGAAAAGCAGCCTCAAAGCATAATGTTTCCACCCCCATGCTTCACAGTGGGTCTGGTGTTCTTGGGATGCAATTCAGCATTCTTCCCCTCCAACACGATGAGTGGCATTTATACCAAAAAGTTCCATTTAGGTCTTGTCTTACCACATGAAGTTCCAGATGGGCCTGGACATGTGCTGGCTTAAGCAGGGGGACCTTTTGAGTGCTGCAGGATTTTAATCCATACGTAGTGTGTTACTAATAGTAACCTTTGTCACTGTGGTCCCAGCTGTTTTCAGGTCATTGACCAATTCCCCTGTGTAGTTCTGGGCTGTTTCCTCACCGTTCTCAAGATCATTTTTATCCCATGAGGTGAGATCTTGCATGGAGCCCCAGGTCGAGGGAGATTATCAGTGATCTTGTATTTATTCCATTTTCTAATAATTGCTCCAACAGTTGATCTTATTTCACCAAGCAGCTTGCCTATTGTAGATTGGTTCATCCCAGTCTTGTGCAGGTGTACAATTTTGCTCTGGGGTCATTAGACAGCTCTCTGGTCTTGGCCATAGTGGAGGTTGGAGTCTGACTGTTTGAAGGTGTGGGCAGGTGTCTTTTACGAGTTTAAACAGGTGCCATTAATACAGGTACAACAGATTTATAAGAGCCAGAATTCCTGCTTGTTTGTAGGTGCTAAATACTTATGTTCTGCACCATTGTACAAATAAATTCAAATAAAACAACTGATTTGTGTGTGTGCGCACATGAGTGTGTGTGTGTGTGTGTGTGTGTGTGTGTGTGTGTGTGTGTGTGTGTGTGTGTGTAGGCTCTAAAGGGTTAATGAAGTTAACACACATTTCATTTGTCTCTGTCAGGTACATACCTCACCCACGAAGCGAAGGGTTCGGATGATGCGCCAGATGCCGACACGGCCATCATTAACGCAGAGGGAGGCCACTCCGGCGCTGAGGACAAGAAAGAGTACTATATCTAAACATCCCACCATCACTCCATCCTTTCTTTCTTCCCTCGCTTCAGTTCCTTTCAGCAAGAGGAAGTGAAAAAACAACAAGGGGATGATGAGGGGGAAGGAGGAGTGAAAGAATGAAGAAAACAAAAGAAAAAGTGGAACTGAGGAATGAATTAAAAGGAACAGTTTAAGCCTGTTGGTGAACCGGGAAGAGAGTTTTGCACTGACACAGAGGATTCATTTTTACACACACACACACACACACACACACACACACACACACACACACACACACACACACACACACACACACACA
>JBBIGC010000041.1:33576968-33588167 GCA_037576955.1 Lepidarchus adonis | reverse complement strand
AGAGCCCTGTGGCACACCTGAAGTGACAGGGAAAGACCGGGATGTGGAAGATTTAATTTGAATGAACTGGGTGCGGGATGAGAGGTAAGATTTAAACCAGGCTAAGGGGATGTTAGTTATACCGACAGCAGATAGTCTATTGAGGAGGGTGGTATGACAAATGGTATCAAAGGCTGCACTTAGATCAAGGAGAATAAGAATAGTGAGTAAACCTGAGTCAACTGCCAT
This sequence comes from Lepidarchus adonis, assembly GCA_037576955.1. Classification (NCBI taxonomy): domain Eukaryota; kingdom Metazoa; phylum Chordata; class Actinopteri; order Characiformes; family Lepidarchidae; genus Lepidarchus; species Lepidarchus adonis. Next base: position 33,587,939 of record JBBIGC010000041.1, on the reverse strand, counting down.
GAGGAGGTCATTGGTGATTTTTACAAGAGCAGTTTCTGTACTATGAGAGGGGCAGAAAACAAGCCTGGAACTTCACTAGCATTAGCAGGAAAATCCCATATTTGAGTGGGTTCTTCATCATGCTTCATGTACATACGGTCTCCTAACATTTTGAATTTGACATGTAATTGTACTTATTTGCAGTTGAAAATTTCCATTGTTTATATTGGTTCATACTGCATTTTGTGTAAAAAAAAAATCTTATTTACCAAAGGCCACAATGATTAATTATTATTATTATTATTGTTATTATTATTATTAATAATAATAATAATAAATTATACATAATAAATAAATTATTATTATTATTATTATTAATAATAATAATAATGAATTAATTTATTTATTATATAGCAAGGGTCAAGTCATGTGACTCAGATGATGAAATTAACACCACTATTATGAAGACCTACTTCAAGATAGTTGAAAATTACATCAGGGATGTAGTACATTTGTAGTGTCTGTTAATAACTAAATTTCCTTACTATGTAAAAGACAGTTGGTGTTTCTGAACAGCATAAAAAAAATCAGTATGTATCTCTTGAGTGAAACACAAATTGTTCATGAAGTTTCCTCCTGTCGACAGTACTGACCTGCAACGCTCACCATGTACTTCCACTTCACCACATACGCGTCCCCCTCATGGAACTGGCCAATGCTCTGCTTGGGCAGCCGACTGTAGTCAAACTCAAGGATGTGCCAGACATCCACACTGACCGTGCTGATCTCCAGGGAGCGCAGACGGTCCTCAGAGCCGCCATTAATTGCCCCGTGGCCCCGACCCACATCCTGACCGTCCAGAATCATGCTGATGGGTGACTGGAGGACCGGCAGCATCAGAGCCACGTCATACGCGTGACACTCTGACCGACAGTCGTTACCCGGAGAGAGCTGATGTGTGTCATGGGGGTGGGGGTGGGGGGTGGAGAGGTGGTTGTTATTGTACCACAATGTATAGTTTTGTTCATTATGGTCAATTGTGACCAAACGTTGACCCACAAACATAAATAAACCAAGAAACAAAATGGAAAAAATTATTGGAACCTTAAATTTGGAGCATTCAAATTCAATGCAACACCTCTAATGATTGCAAAGACTGTTATACTATTATAATTTTTCCAAAACATAAAATTCTGAATATATAACCACCAACAAATGCTTTAAAAATGTTCAAAACATGTGTGCCTTTATCTTACACATGCAATTTAAAAATATATATATTGCAAACTGATTACATTTCAGCACATGCCATAGAAACCACATTCCTACCTTCTGCTCAAAGGACTGTTCATTGCCGTTCTTTGGCGATGAAGTGGTGGTTTCGCTCCAGTCCAGAAACTTCTCTTTGAACAAACAGGTTTCGTTGTGTTCCGTCAACCTGCCGAATATGGCCCAGTCGGGACGGCCCTGACCTTTTCTGAACACACAATAAGTAAGGAGTCCTCGTAAGGTGCAATATTCTGTGAGAAAGCAGAGATGTGTGAACCATGGCAGCTTCCAAACCTTGGTATGAGTGAATTGCATCCTCCAGGGTCCAGGGGGTTGATATCACAGTTGGTGTAGTCAAACGTTCCGTTCCACAAGTGCTTGGCCAGCTGAAAGGCCACCTTCCTCTGAGCCAGTGTTACTTCCTTCCCGTGCCAAACATACACCTCACTGCCAAAATCCAACACCACAACCTGCCAGACACAAGAAACTTTGTGATATTCAGATCCAAGAACCTGGAACATCTAAATAACTGCAGTTCCAATAGCTTCACTGCTGTACACAAGCTTTCATCACCATCAGGTACATTTGTCTTATTACTTATGAAAGTATATTAAAAAGTTATCTAGGAGTGGGTGATGTGTGTGTGTGTGGGGGATAAAACACTAAGACATTCTGCATGATATGCATCAAAATTTAATTTTCTTATTCTGAACTGTACAAAATCAAATTAACAAGTTCTAATTATACTCTCTTAGTAAGAAAACATACAGTTAGCCAATATAATATGGTTCAGGAAATCAAAAACCAGCTTTTCATTCTGACCACCCTTACATTTTTTGTGCTTGGTTTTAATCTGTCAAATTTAGGAAAGAAAATAATTGTGCCAGAACTGTTGCATATACCACTTTGTATGTATTAACAAAGTAACCAGTAATTCGGCATTAAAATGTGCAGATTTTATTGTCCTAAATTCTAATTGGTTCAAACAACGTACTTTAAAATATTTAGTACACACAATCCCAAATGCACACACATTTATTAATTCTGTATTAATGCACATCAAGTTATAGTCTGGGATCAATATATTACTGTTAAGTTAAAGAAGAATCTATTATAATAATGCACACTGATTGGCAACACAACAAATTGTTGTGATTACTGATAAATGTAGTTATATATTGAACTCATCCATTTTATCATATGGCAAAGACAAAATGCATGAGTATAACAACAATTTTTCCCCACTTTGCACTTGGCACCACCCCTAATCAAAACCACCATTTTAAAATTCATTTTTAAAACACTTATAGCAAATTGAATAATAAACAGTGACTTGTTTCCGACCTCTTTGGATCCCAGCAATGAGCTCCGAGGAACTTTTCCCCAGAAATCATCATCAGGTAGTAGCTTATCATCAACCAGACGGAAGACACAGTTCGTCTCCACGATGGCATTCTCAAACAACTCGTCCTCATCCGGAGAACCCGCCGCTGTAGTGGTACAAACACCAAGAACCTGCATTCAGATACAGTTTTATTTAATAATATGGGTTAATGTGTGTTGGTGTTACACATACACTGGTAACTGGTTTGTCCCCCGAGAATTTTCCAGAACTCTGCTGCTGCAGGGCTTTGAGAATTCACCCCCTCCTCGATGGTCTCCACCTGCGTTGCACGGCAACCAAGGTCATGGTTCAACTGGATGAAAGTGGCCAGCTCGGAAGCCTATACAACAAAGGAAAAAGAGAAAAACTGTAGTTTTGTACACTACTGTGCAAATGTCTAGGCGCCTGAGAAATGTATATGTAAGAGTAGTTATTGTGTTTATTGGCAGTAAGTGTTTATTTTCAGGTCACTAAAATTAGAATCAATACAAATAAAATTAATACAGTGGAAAGTACATGTTTGTCAATGTGTTAAGTTACCGTTTCAGGAGCTCTCTTCATGAAATTATTTGTAGAAACTAGCAAATCACTGGTTTGGCCTCAATCAGTAGTTAAATCAAGTGCTGCTGCTGAGAGTCACACATTCATGCAGTGGCTGGAGGCAATGAGGGGGAATCACCAAACCTGAGCTCTTCTAACAGCTCCCAACACTTAACTATTTTTACACACAAAACTCATTTTTTTTTTTTTTTATACTGCTTTTTTATTTGTGTGTGTTTTTGCTGCAGAAAGACACACTCTGCTGAGATAAATGTAAAGAAACAATATGCCTACAATACACGCCACTTCATTTCACTCCACCTGTGGGTTCACACCAAACACATACTTTTATCACTAGTGTGATGTGTCATGTATTTTCAAATGCACTGTTATGTCTGTACTGTAATGTCAATTTTACTCCAAGTTCAACTATTTTAGACTGTACCTTTGCCCTCTCAATGACGTTTGCAAACTCTCCAATCCAAACGAAGCAGCGCTCCGGTGTAGCCAATAGGAAACAGTCACCACTATTCAGAGAAGATATTCTGGGTTCCACCAGTCTGGTTTGGACATGTCGCCGACCTAAGCAACAAAAATGACCTGAATTCCTCTGATAAGGTCTGTTTGAGGACATACTTCAATGGCAAAACAACAATAGACAGAGCTGCATTTAATAAATAAATCAAAGCCATAATATCTATGGGTGTTGGTATGGATGGGACTGACCTTTGACCTGCATGAGCATGAGCTTTTTGTAAGGAGCCGCACTGTTATTGGTGACCTGCTCAGAGATGCTGACGCTGCGTAAACTCACGCTGCTGTAGTTTTCCTTACTGGCCAAACCAGCCAGAGTAGCATCTGAGAGGCTGGAGCTTTTACTCACTGCAACACATAGAAAGGTCACGTTAAAGCCTGTAGACACATCTACATCCACACTGACCAGCACTCAGCACATTAGACCACACTTTGATTTACTATGGCAAGCACATCATATATTGTGATTATAGCAGGTATGCCATGGTCTGTGATCAATTTTACAAAAACATCTAAAACATGTACGAGCTACAACACATGTGACTGTATAAAGAATCAGAGTGACAAAAGCTAAAGAAAAGACAAAAATGGATTTGTGTAATTCATAGAAACAATTACCTACAGTAGGTTACAGGAGTAAAACATGAATGAAAGGCAGTGGGAATCAATAACAGTCCCAAAACTTACCAAAGAACCAGTGACCCATGGACACTGATGCTCCACCAGGAATCCTGACATTTGTTTTTAGGCCTTATATTTTATATAAAGCACTAATATCAGGTATATATCACGGTCAAGAAACCTGATTTGTGGCCACATGCCAGTGTCCATATACCATGGGTTCTGTCAATCCCAACTGCCTTTAATTTAAACTGGTAACTTAGGTTTACTCCCAGTTTCACAGTTTCCTTTCATAGAGGCAGCCATGTTGCATGTTTGCCACTCAGTTAGACTGGGGGTGTATTCTGAAGGGAAAGGGAGATTGATGCATACCCTCAGGCTACTGTGATCACAACAAATCTTTCAAAACGACTTTAATACACATTAGTGAACCATTGGAAAGATGGACAAACAGGAATTCTAGTTTAAATCTTAAAATCTATTCCAATGCAGTAGATTAAAGAGCTTATCAATGGCTCATATGCTACATTTATCTATTCCCCCTCAAGGTCCATTATAATATATAAACTTCTTGTCTGGGCCTCAGTCTCATTAGTGGCTTCTTTACTATTAGTCTGATCTTATCCATTGATCCGTCCTTGCATCTTCTGCTGGCCGCCCTCCTCCTCTTAACTGTTCTTTTCTCCAAAGAACTGAGGTTCTCTTATGTCAGTTTGACTATGGATTTTACATTTAACTCAAAGAATCTTGAATCATCAGAAATATTAAAAGGTGTTGACCAACACCAGTGTTCAAACGCTTCAATATTTTCCCAGTCTTGCTTTAAAAAATGATTGGTCAAATTGTATAAAAGACTCAGTTTGGCTTAGTTTCTCTGGTTGAAATCACAAATACTGTAAGCTCTCTGTCATTCGTTTTGTATTGAATAAAAGAATAAATTTTCTCTTCTACCATTTTGTTCAGTATCCAAAAGGAGTTTGCTTCTCCTCCCAACAGAGCAATATTAATACATCACATTAACACATTAAAACAGATACACAAACACACAGCTTATTCATTTCAACAGGCACCTTCCTTGTCCTTGGATCATCTCCCACTCACTCCCTGTTTCTCTGAGCACATTTCTCTCCTTTTCGTTCTCCTCTTTGATCCTCCAGCAGGACCATATCGAATTTCTATTCTAAGTGCTACCTTTAGTCACTCTTTCCCTCATTCCCCTTCCTCTCTCCAACAGCACAGTTCACTATTGCTTATGGAAACATTGATTTATTTTCTCTCACAGGAATTTTAATACTAAATATTTGAAGATTGCTGGAGTATTTGAATACATTTGAGGTCAAGAACTGATATTTGGATGATAAGTTCTGTCACTCATGTTCATCTCGAAGTTATTGGACAGAACTCCATCACGTCAGAGAACACAGCCCCATAGTCCAATCCTGTAGCTTATGCTAGGCATTAGTCATTGTAACCTAAGGCTCATGTGCGGCTGCCTGAGAAGATCCCATTCTTATTGGCAAAGCTTTTCTAAGGAGATTACAAAAGCTGTGTGCACACTGTGACCGCAAAGAAGGTTACTTAAAGTAGCTAAATTCGCTCACAGAAAAAATGTCTGGAAACTTTTGCACATTTGGATTATGTAAATGAGCTGGTGTTGGTTTTGTTTTACCCCGAACGGTGGGACAAAAACAAATACTGGCCGAAGACAATCCTTACGAATTCAGTGTGAATGGGCGGAGCTAAGCCATCAAAGGCTGAGTATATTGGAATATGTAAATGTATTGTTTTTTGTGACATCACAACAATTAACTCAAAACTTGCAATTTTGGTAGATTTTCCTCCCATATATAGACTTTAGACTGGAGGGTATACAGGCCCTTTAACTATTCAGCATTACAATGCCACTATTCTCTCTACTTCCCTTCCTCCATCACTCACTCTTTTCCTGTTTGATCCTCTTGCTCTCCAGAAGGCCAATGTTAAGCCGTTGTTCTGTGTACTCGTGTCTTATGTCCTCTCTTGCTGCGAGAATCTTCAGTGGGTTGCGAGAAGCCTGAACATTACGTGATGGACGCACTGCCCTCTTGTGCTGCACCATCGCTGACGTCAACCTGTGGTTGAAAAGGTCAAGAATGAGGTAAAAAGATGAATGCATATGCAGACATTTGGAATTACTAGTCATTAATTTTCCAACTTTTTCCCCCAAAGTTTGACTCTGATATATAAGTAACTAAATAAGTAACTAAATAATGATTTATTCTTAGGCTTTAGCATGGTGTGTTTATGAAGCTGTTTATGAAGTTCCTCTGGACAGTCAGTCTGTTATGCTGTGGCAAATTATATATTAATGAATGACATGTTTTTGAAACCGTCACCAACACATACATGATAAATTAAAAAGACCATCCACGCTGGCTAGCATCACCCTAAGTGATGGGGGAGACAGAGGGCAATCCTCTCTGAGAAAGCAAAGGAAGTTGCCCTCTCTGTATCGGTACCGGGTCATACAAAAAATGACAACTTTTTATTTTTTTTAAATCTCAATCCATAGCATCTAAGTGTGTTAGAGACATCTTTGCCAGTATTCTGGATGAAAATCATGGCAGAAAACCCTGAGATTAACAGCACTGAAAACTTCTTTTGAAAGAAAAGTTTACGTGTTACCATAGCGACCACAGTGAGTTAGGGAAAGAGAGGAGGAAGTTACCGGCGCGTTTAAGGAAGATGCTGCTAATAAAGTTACATAATTACACAGTTGATTCACGTTTATTATAATATTTACAAAATTCCACAGTTTTTGTGATGGTCGTATCATTTTATTCTGTTGTTTTTATCCACGACACCTTAAATGCTGGTCTGCCAAAATATTGTCTGACATTAACCCGGGCCGTGGCGCGAAAAAGGTTGGGGACCGCTGCTCTAAAGCAATACCACAGAAGAAACACTTTTCCCGCTTAAAGAACCCATGAAATCAGGGAGTAAACATAAAAAGGTGCAACCACTGAAGAACAATTAAAGGCAAATGGTGTCCAGCACAGTTTAGAAGCTTCTCTGATCAAACACACCTGGATCAACTCACCTGTTATTTGGCAGGTTTAGTGGGTGCATTTGAGGAGAGGATCTACCAAACTGTGTTGGACAATGGCCCTCCAGGACCGACCCAGCTTTAAGGAAAGTGATTCAAGGGCCCTTTTTGGTAATTTTATTGTTTAAAGTAGAATATAGACCAGCATACATTAATTATACCTGGTCCCACTTTATATTGCCACTAATACCCATTACAAACATACTTAATGGAGCATGTTCACTGTACATTCATAGTACAGTTTTTATGTAATTACACAAACCATTTTGCTAAAAGTATACAGTTCGTATTAAGTGCATTTCATGTACGTACTTTGGTGCCTGTTTACCGAAGATAACATCGAAATCTTCCTCAATTGGTACTCGACTGGTCACGGTCCGAGGAATGTCCACCATGTGACGGTAGAACTTTGAGAAGATCTCATCATCAAATCGCATTACTTCCTTCACTGCCTTTTCAGTGACTGTCAGAGTTGTCTCCTGCAAGCCGGTCACTATGAAATAAAGTGAGTGAAAAAAGAGCAAGATAGACCATCAAATCACAGAAAAGCATAAAAAAATGACCAGAACATATACACAATACTCACCTTTACTGTTCAGACGATCCAAAAACGTCTCTAGCTTATCCAGTTTCTTATCTGATTCCATATCAGCTCTGGCTTCAAGCTCTACAATAGGGAAGATGCCTTATATAGCCAGTACTGTTTGCACATCACACCCACCTGAGCTGAAGACGCAACTACAATAGTACATTTAGTGGTGATCTAGAAGGTGAAGACAATGCTTAGCAATTTGCTGAGGCTTTGTACAACATTTACCATCCTGTGGTTTGGAGATGGCTGGTATGCTGCTCTTTAGCTTAGCAGAGACTGGAGACAAAATGGGACTGATCACTGCAGAAGAAGCAGCCAGACCTGAGAAAGAATCAGATTAAACCTTTATTTAGAGAAAATAAAAAAGGAAGTGTACACAATTATCCCTAAACAGTAGAAGTGTAAAATGTCCTGCTTTTATATGATTTAATTATTATGTTATCCTTTTAAACTTAAGTTAATACTTGATGTTTTTTGCTTATTTAAATTATGAAAATACAACAGAATATTGATTAAATGTTTTATTTGGTGCAGTATAATCCAATATATCTGCATGCATAGTATCAAAGAGGGAAAAATATTTGCTTGTTCAAAAAATTATAATAAAGTAATAATATTTTACTTACTAAAAACAGAATTGTTAAATGCATTATTAATCATCACTCGGAAATATTGGTCAAAAATAAATTGTATATTTTAGTTTTGTCCACTTTTTAATTAATAACGTCTACAAATACTGATCTCCTTTATCTCCATGCATCTTTTTTCTAATGTGAGATTTGTGCTTAATGTACATCACTTTGCACAGAAATTGGGGGGAAATTAGGTGAAAATGTTTCTCCTCCCCCACACATCACACACACTTCATGACATGTCTGACTTAAGTCATGGTATGAGGACTTCAAACCTGATAAATGGTAATGTGAATGATTGTGTTTTGTCCCAACCTTTCTTCATCATCCGAGCTGCCACAGTGTACTGGACGGAGTCATTTGCTACACCCTTTCCAGAGCTTTGCCACTCCTCATCTCGTGTAGAGATCATCTTCTTCCTCTCCTCGATGGACATCTGCCTCTCTCCTTCTTCTCCCAGCCTCTGATTTGAATGAGAACAGAACATGGAGATTAGAAATAGTCACAAGGTTTACATGTTCCACTGTCTTACTAGAAGTGGAGTAAAAGTACTGGTTTGAAAACAGGGCTGGAACCACATCACAGTCTTAAGACTATTATTACAAAACTAAATATTAACATGAACATTAACATCAGGGAAAAAGAAAAGTTAGCTATGACAAAAATTCATATTGACCCATAACAAAGGCAAAAAATTCATAATAAAAAAATGTATCATGTCTTCAGTACATTATATCCAATTAACTCAATTATTTTTAATTCCATTCAGTCATCATTAATAGTACGGGCAGACTGATACTACATAAAAGAGTAATTACAGCCTGAAGCAATTTTTCTTCATTAAAAACTCCCATGCTTTGTAATAAATGTTATTAGCCTTATTGCCATTTTAATAGTATATCTAACTTTCAAAAGTAATTTCTGCAGTTAGTTTAGTTTAAAGTGCCCCCTCTAGTTCAACACTGCTACTATATAAACTTGAATTAATCGACTGGAGTACAAAGCTCCTTCACAATAAAGCAGTTAACCAATGCACTCGGATTACTACAGTTTCATGGCTGGAATGAACAGCATTGAACTTTCTAAGAAAGATCAGACATTGAGCTTAGGCAGAGTTGGGCAATTGCAGTGATGGAGGGCTGGTGTCCAACCCAGTTTGGGAGTTCCCCTCCTCAAACACACTCACTAAGCTTGATGATTAACAGCCAAAGTGGAACCAGCTGTATTTGAGCAGGAAAATCACAAAACTCTGGACACCAGCCCAGCAGGATTGGAGTTGCCAATCCCTGAGTTAAGACCTCAGTAATATAGCATTTTTCAAAGCTAAAGTAGAGGTTGAGTTATTTTAAACTAGAGCTGCTCCATTCGTTTTTAAGGAGCTAAGAAGCCTGATAAGAAATAAAATCAGACCTGAGATTCTGATTTTAGTCCCTAGTTCAGCCATAACCAACCATGGTTCTCCAAGAGAGCACAATTGACTTTACTCTCCATCATGTAGCTTCCCCCCAGTGAAGACTGTGCTAGCCTTTAACCTCCCAGAGTTTGTGGTATTGTGAGACAGGGTCAAAATAAAGAAAATAAGGCATGAAAAGTGCTCAACACACACTCACCTGTCCTGGATGCTCAATAGTCTGAGATTTTTGTGTGGTAGGATAAGGAGGGGGAGAATAGGTAGAGGCAAAGACAGGTTCCTATAAACAGCGGATGAAATGAGGAAGGAGAAAGCAGAAAGAAAAAAGGAGCAGTAAGAAAGGTACAGGACAATGGGAGAAAATGGTTCAGAATATGGGTGAAGAGTTGAAGAGAAATGAGAAAGCAACAAAAGAATCTAGGTCAAGACTCTTCGAAAGCTAAAACCAGGGGTCGGCAACCCACGGCTCTTCAGCCACCTTGCTGTGGCTCTGTTTGGCCTTGACTATTTTTTTTTAATTTATTAATTAAACCTTTAATTATATATTTTATTTTTGTTTATTTTGTTAGTTATCTTGGAGTTTGAGGTGATACTTTAACATTGTGTAACTTTATTAGCAGTGTAAATAAAGTGAAATGCGCCAACATTTAGAGTAACGCCCCATAACGCGATCTGGTCGCTATGGTAACGGGTAAACGTTCTTTTCAGAATAAGTTTTCAGTGCTGTTGTGATCATCTCAGGGTTTTCTGCCATGACTTTTATCCAGAATATCAGCAAAGCTGAGTCTCTAACACACTTAGATGCTATGGATTGAGATCGTTTTTTTTTTTTTTTTTTTAAGTTGTAATTGTTGGTACAGCCGGTGGTTGAGGACTCCTGAATGTTTCCAAGTTTCTAAGATGTGTTATGTTTTTCGGCTCCGG
>JBBIGC010000041.1:33544741-33560888 GCA_037576955.1 Lepidarchus adonis | reverse complement strand
ATGTTTATCAGTACATTGCAGAAAATAATGAACTTTATCACAATATGCTAATTTTTTGAGAAGGACCTGTATTATAAGGGAGGGGTGTCGAACTCCAGAGCTGGTGTCCAGCACAGTTTGTTAGTTCCCTTCCTCAAACACACTCCCTAAACCTGTCAATATACAAGCGATTTGAACCAGGTGTTTGAGATCAGGAAAATTGTGTAACTGTGTAGAACATTGGCCCTCCAGGAAGGAAGTTTTGACACCCCTGTTCTAAGGTAAGAATGTTCTCATTTGTGAAACATGGTGGTGATAGTATTACGATTTGAGTCTATTTTGCTGCATCTGGACACAGCTTTCCATTTCTGAGGTTCTGAATGAGCAATTTAGGGAAAGCACCATCTCCCAGTCCAAGCTGATGTGGGGTCTGATCCACCGTCACTGGAAATGTTTAATTGCAGTTATTGAACAAAGGGGCCACACCAGATATTGGCAGACATTTGTACCACTCATAATATATAATACTGGATTTTTTCCCCTAACAAATTAGAATATTGTGAAAAAGTTCAATATTTCTTGACAATCCTATCCGAAAGTGAAATTCATATGTTATATAGATTCATTATACATAGAGTGAGACATGGCTTACAGATAATAAAACCCAAAATTCACTGTCTCAGAAAATTTTAACATTGTGAAAAAGTTCAATCTTGGAAAGTCATGGTGTCGCACCCTAATCAACAATTAACTCAAAACACCTGCAAAGGTTTCCTGAGCCTTTAAATGGTTTCAGTCTGGGTCAAGAGGATACACAATCATGGGGAAGGCTGCTGACTTGACAGACGTCCAGAAGATTCATTGTCATTGAAAGCCACAAAATTTCATTGCTAAAGAAGCTGGTTGTTCACAGAGTGCTGTATCTAAGCATATTTATAGAAAGTTTAGAAGAAAGAAAAAGCAAAAAACCATTCAAGAATTTGGGGGAGCTTCACAAGGAGTCAGCGAATCACGAGCCACTAGACGAATCCTAGACATGGGCTACAAATGTTACATTCATCATGTCAAGCGACTCCTGAACCAGAGACAACGTCAGAAGCATCTTACCTGGACTAAGGAGAAAAAGTACTGGACTGTTGCTCAGTGTCCAAAGTTCTCTTTTCAGATGAACGTAAATGTTTCATATAATTTAGAAATCAAGGTCCCAGAGTCTGGAGGAAGAGCGAGGAGGCACAGAATTCACATTGCTTGAAGTCCAGTGTGAAGTTTCCACAGTCATCTGCTGGTGCTGGTCACTGTTTTCTGAAGTCCACAGTCAACGCAGCATCTACTAGGAAATCTTAGAGCACTTCATGCTTCTTTCTGCTCACAAGCTTTATGGAGATGCTGATTTCATTTTCCAGCAGGACTTGGCACCTGTCCACACTGCCAAAGGCACCAAAAGCTTGATTGGCCAGCAAACTCACCTGACCTGAACCCCATAGAGAATCTATGGAGTATTGTCAAGAGGAAGATGAGAGACACCAGACCCAACAATGCAGACGACCTGAAGACTGAGATCAAGCAACCTGGGCTTCCATTACACCTCAGCAGAGCCACAGGCTGATCTCCTCCATGCCACATCACATTGATGCAGTAATTCATGCAAAAGGAGGAACAACCAAGGAATGAACATTTCCAGAAGCTTGACATTTCTGTTTTAAATATCCTGTTTAAATTGATCTTCTGTGATTTTAATTTTCTGAGACAGTGAATTTTTGGTTTTCTTATCTATAAGCCATAATCTTCAAAATTCTAAGAAATGAAGGTTTGACATATTTCCCTATGTGTAATGAATCTATATAATATATGAATTTCACTTTCTGAAAGGAATGTCAAAAAATATATAACACAATATTCATTTTTTTCTTTCTACGAACCTGTAATTTACCAAGTAACCTTGAGGTCAGTACAGCATTTCTGTCGAGAAAGATAATTTAAAACCCTGTTTCTGCACAGAAAGTTGAGCATCATTGTGACTAAACAGAGGAGGCAATATTTGAGTTTAGAAAGTTTCTGAAATATGACTCTTTGGGCCAAGTAAGACAAAATTAGGTTAATCCTTAAAACAATCGCATGTTAAAAGGCACAATAATTTAGATTTACTTAAAACCTTTCAGAACCAGACCATTTTGACCACAAAATGAACAAAAACAGGTGCTACAAATTTTTCTGGTTCCAAAAGATTTCTGTAAATCTTAAGAAAGTGGTGCACCTTCAGTTATTGCTCTGTAGCAATGTTAAAATCAAGGCTTTCAAATCAGTGCTACTCCCTCCACACTAGAAGCACAAGACAAGTGAGCATCAGTGTTAACATCATAGCAAACAACACGTTGGCGTACAGTTCAGGCCTGCGTCCAGAGGCGTTCTCCAGGTAGGAATGTCTAAGCTTTGCCACAGAAACCCTTGTATCCAGGGTTCCCACTTCACCATTAGTGGTTCCCGAATCCCTGGCTTGAAGGCCTATTCCTATAGGCAGAGACTCTCGACTTGTGGCACGCTCGAGACTGCGCAATGCTGCGGATCGCTGAGTAACTCCAATGTCTGACATGGAGCGAATCCGGATTTTAGGCTTGAGGTCGCCACCATCTCTGCTTTCTCGGTGGCATGCCTGAGGGAGGTAAGAGCCTTTCTGCAAATACCCACCTACTTCTGCCACTCTCTGATTTGAAGATTCATTGGCCTGCTGCTGTGGGGGCAACGTATCCATAGATTCTGCCAGGTTCTGTTGCAGCTGGTCGTTTCTGGGATCTTCCACCTCTTGACCACCTGACTGGCCAATTTGATCTCTACCATCCCACTTATCAGACTGGCTGATTCTATGTACCCTACGTCCTTTCCAATCATCTTCTGACTGGCTTATCCTTCTGCGTCTGACTTGCTCCTCGTCGTTCTCAGACTGGCTGATCCTCCTTCGTCTACCATATCCCTCTGACGTTTCTCTCTGGACCTCCTTATATCCTTCATTATGAACTTTATCCAACTTGTCTTTCTGATCTGGGCCATCAAACTGTGATATTCTTTGCCCAATCTTTCCATCTTTCTCCTCCATTTGGCTCATTCGTTTGCCTACTTCCGATTCTCTGACTAGGTTTTCAGCTTGCATCGCTGACTGTCCCGCTCGCCTCATTTGCCTGCCATCCCAAAGCAATCCGTCTTGTAACATTCCCACCTTCCCATCAAACTGTGCATCAACGCATTGTTGAGCTTCACCTAACCTGCTCATTTTACCACCAGCCTTCCCCTGGATCTCTTCTAATCTGTCCACTTTCTTGGGAGAAGGCTCAAAATTTTCACCCATCATGTAATTTCTGCCATCAGGTAATCCTGACTGACTGATTCTTCCAGCCGCTTCACCTGCTTTCTCTTGCAACAAGCTGATCCTCTTTTCTCCTCTGCTTCTGACTTCGTCCCCCAAGTGTCTGACTCTTTCATCGTGCCCTTCTCTCACCTCCTTGCTTAGCCTTCGTTTGCCTCTGTCCACACCCTCATCTAACTGCTTAATTCGCCCTCCACTTTTTTCCTTAGTCTCTTCTAATTGGCTGATCCTCCTACTCCTTCGACTCTCCAAAGCTTCTTCAGTGCCTCTCTGCATGGTGTCATCTACGCTCCTCTCCCTGCGACGGATTTCAGAAGGTAGTACAGCCTTTCTGCTTTTCAGCAGGCCTTTTGAAGGTGGATCAGCCCTAGATGTTGCTCGGCCTTCCCTATGAGCAGGTTCAATTAGTTCAGCACTAGCTCTACTCCTGCTTTCTACATCTTCCTTCCTGGGTACCAACCTATGCAAGGCCAGATTGCTCCTGGGGTCTGGAAGCTCAAGTGTTTTAGGGGGTCCAGGTGAAGAGTGAGCAGTATCTCCATTCAAAGGTGCAGGCAGTTGGCTTAGATGGTAGGCCAAACCTGGGTGGAGAGCTTGCCCGTAGGCAGGAGGAAGATCCTCTCTGGGACCATAAGGCACAGGCTGACCATAGGTGTACCCAGGTACAAACTGCTGGGTCTGCCCATACAATGGAGACACATGCAAGGTATGTTCATATTTGGGTGGAAGTTGCTTTGCTGGTTGGTGAGCAACGCTGCCCACATTCATTGGTTGGTGGGTGTCTCTGTATCTTGGTTCAGATTGTGGTACATTCCCAGTGCCAGACAATGGTTGCTGAAAGTCTTTGTATCCATAAAGAGGCTGGGGCGGTTCATGTGCTTGAGAAGATTGTTTATTGTCCACATATCTTGATAACAGCTGCTGAGCTTGCTTATAATCAATCTGGTGACCCATGGTGCTAGGATGAACCCCATGAGGTTCTACATCAGGTATTTGCTGGTTCTTCAGAGGTTCCCCTGAGGCTATGCGTTGGTTACCAGTTGATTCTGTACTGTGAGTGCTATGGATTCGCGGGCGCTCAGCACTCTGTGCTCGATGGTGACGTGGGGATTCTGCATTGAGATTCTGCTGTTGTACTGGGAGTTCTGCACTCCGTGTATGCAACTGGTTTGTGGGTTCAGAGTGAGGGGCCAAATATGGAGGAGTAACTGTTGTGTGACGTCTGACAGAGGATCCATCTGATCCTGAATCAGATGCCCGTCCTAAGCTGTCCTCCCTTGTTCGTCTTTCTCTCACTCGTATTCTTTGTGAGGGGACAAAAGAGAAATTTAAGCATATATCCATATAAAATAAATGCATCAACTCAAAAAAGCCTTCAAAATAATGGCCATCATCCTTATACTATTAGCTAACCCTTAATTGTAGATTCTCTAATGCAAAATCCAGTAAGAGGATCCATGTATGAGGAGATTGACCTCATACAAAAAGATCAACTATGTAATGAGTGTAAAGAATGAAACCATATTGGATGGAAAATACCTGCTTACCATCCATTGTCTGACCAAACTGACACAGACTTATATAGCATACATACATACCCCCCGATTATTGTGCTTCAACATGAAATTCAAAATTAAATGTAATTTTACTGTATATCTCTTTAAGTAAAGTCAGATAGGAAAAATACATTTTTGTATAGTCCCTCAACTATAGTCATAGATTTTTTTGCCAGCTGCTGCGTCCTGTTAAACTGATTAAAAGGGTGATTCAGAGTGGAGTGTTTTAAAGACAGCCATAAAAAAGTCAATCAGAATTTACAGCAACAAGAAAACTAATAAAATGTGCAACAATGAAAGTCCAGATTTCACTAAAAATGCATAAATTGTACAAAATGTCTGCAACATTCTTGCAGATGGGTAAATGGATCAAGCATTAATTTAGACATGGTCTGAATAGCATTTTACAGGCTTACATTATTTATTAGTATTACCAAATCCTCAAGCTCACTCACAAAAATCCTCCTTAAATCATATTTACAATAAATGCATAGGAGTTATAATTTTAAGCATCACTATAGTTCAAAATACATCCAGCAATAATGTAAAGTCAGCTAAGTCAGCTAAAGCACATCTTGCCCACCATTTGATGTTTTTACAAATGCAGTTGTAGCTCTTATATAATCTACCTTTTATGAGTCATTGAGTGAATTAAGCCTCATTCTCTGCTTGGGGGTACATAGTTTTAGAATTTGACACACAGGAACAAATTTCAACATAATGAAAGTATTATTCTGGCCAGCTTTAAATGTAACAAAATGAAGGAGCATAGGATTGTAAGTAAAATGACGACAATAATAATAATAATAATAATAACAATAACAATAATAATAATAATAATAATACCACCAAGAAAACTAGTTAATTTGTGAAATATTGCAGCAAAGGCATGTATGCCTACAAGTGAGACATGATCCTAGTATAAAGAGCATCATCACTTAAGATCCAAGCTAATGCTTCTTCAGTCAGAGGATGGTGTTGTATCTTGCATGTGTATGAAGCACCAAAACCACACAAGAGCAACAACTGTGCTTTCTAGTGTCAGTCACTTAATTGGCAGATGGCAATATCTAGATGATTTGTTTAAAAAAAAAGACCATTCAAGACAGTATGAACAATGGGAATATAAATTATTATCACCTGAATGAAAGGAGCTTAATTCCAAATGGTTACGATTCCCAGGTGCATAGATGCAAATTCACCTCAGCATAATGGTTTCATTTCAGATCTAATATGCTGGAATAAAACTGTCCAGTATACAGCTACACTATCTTTGCCTACCTTTATCTTTCACAAAGTGTCTATAATTTCAAGCTATGAATATTTATAACCACTCCCAAATAATAAGCATCAGGACTCCTCCTGCCAAAAAAAAATCTAAACTTCTTTTTATCAATACTGAGATCAAGATTACTTATAGAATTTAGAAATATTACACTTTTATTAAACTTTTCAATAAAATAATAGCATCTAAATGAGAAATGTCTTATCTGTACTGAACTATTCCCACAGCAAAACCTTATTTGATCACATAATTTAAAAACTTAAATTTTTAGTGTGAAAAAGCAATAGAGCATGTAGTTAATCAGTGCTCAAACTTCAGCTAATTCATCCCAAGTGAAAATGGATTTGTAATCATATTTTAAATAGGTGAAGGGAGAACAATGGGGGTACAGGTTGGGGGGCAGGGAATAGTGAGCTGGATATTAGTTGTTCTAGATATGAAATGTTTGTCAGAATGGAAGAACAGGTCATATTGAGTAAGGAGGCTAGATTAGGAAGGAAGACTGTCTATGATGCATATGTTTTGTACATCTCTTTGAATGTACACAATATAGCACAAAGGGGACAGATGGAGTTAGAGAGGCCACGTTAGCAGCTCCAAGGTTTAAATGGGTTACACACCCTGCACTCCGGTACCTGGAGGGCCAGCTGATAACTGAGTTTGTGTCACCATCCAAGCCTTTCAGGAGAGACCACTCACTTTGAGAGCGGGACACCAAGCTAAAGAACATCAGCCAGAACAGTGCAGCTTAGAAATACATTTTAGCGCTGTACCTTTGTAACAAAATCCAAAAAAAGGTTAAGGTAAGGCCAGATTGACATTTTTGGGCCAACTGTGATTGCTTTTGGATTGTAAGGTCAGATGTTTGATCACGAGGGAACCTTCTTGAACAGCGACTCTAAATGAGTCTTAGGGCTGTTAAATCAATCGCTAGACGCCAACATGTGTGAAACCAATTCCATGTGTGAGATCACCACCACTTTATTTTTGGTGTTCTGACCAAGAGTGCAGACGTCCACCTCTAGTATATCAAAAAATAAACTTGGACCAGCATATGTAGATCTAGCAGGAATAATAAACTGGGCAGGGGCCATGATAACGAAGGTGGTTCACCCAATGTGAGCCTTGGCCATTGCACTTTCACTACACTTTTCCTAAGCCTGCAACGCCTCAAAACAAACGTGATTGCAGAACTAGTGCAGGTTTGAGGTTTTTCCCCAATCGTGCCTTTAATTAACTGACTTCTGTTTTCCAAAAAGGAATGGTAGAAACTCTTACAATGCTTCAAGACCTTGCTGGAGCACTTGACGCTGTTTTGAGACGATTTTGAAGTGATTTAAAAGCATGAATGGACAATCACAGCTCATCTTATACTGAATAGTTGAGCCAGTAAACACATAAGGATGTAATATAGCACAGATAAAGCTGTAGTAGTATTAGGTACTACACTTACATACACCATATCATTCCCTCTAGTGTATTTCAGCACAGCAACGTCTGAAAATACCAATTGAAAAACTTCAGTGATGTAGAAAAAGAAGGACTTGCTGATTACAGCTCTACCCCTTCCACTCCAACACTCTCCTCACAGAAATACACCCTATTCAGCATATACCCACATACTCACAAATACATACTTCAGCATTACCCACCAAAGAGCAGCTGTGCAACAAGTGCTCAATGTGCACACTGCGAAGAAATCATTGTTTATTGATTATTATTGCAGTTTAAAGGGGGAGGCAGCTTAATTTCAATTACTTTAAAAGGAAATGAATTTGCAAAATAGCCACAATTATATTGTTTGCTTCCTTCAGTCTGGGCCCTGATATCCAGCCATTGGGTTCTTTGGGTTAAGGGTAAAGTGTGACTGAAATGTTGGTCCGAAATCCGTTACTGTGTGGTATTCCAGATGACACACCTGGCTAACTTTCTCCTGATCTCCAGCCCTAATTTCACAGCCGATCTTACATCCTAGGCCAGGGGTGTCCAAACGTGATTCATTTTCATTTAAAAGGTAAGTTCCTGAAAACTGTGGTGATTTTAGAGGGCAGTTATGTAGTGTCCATAGCTCTATAGGTCATTTAAATCCAACAAAAATGCTTTTGCAGTTCTCCTCTAAACTAGTGAGAGTACCTACTAGTAAAACTAGTAACAAGGTACTTCTGAAACACTAAAATTTTTTCTTACTTCAATAATAAATCATTAATTTGAGTTAATTCTTTTTCTGAATATCTAGGGTTGTGGGTTTGATTCCCGGAACCTGCCAACAGCCAGAAGTGCCCTTGAAGCCAGAAGGCACCTAACCCCTACTTCTCCCCAGTCACTCCACTGCTCCGGGTGTGTTCCCTCACTGCCTTGGATGGGTAAAATGCAGAGAATAATTTACTCTCAGCGATTAATTCAGAAAAGAAAAATAAATAAATGAAAATCCCAAGACAAAGTAAACACAATTTGAAGGGAATTTACACGTTGAACATCCTTGACCAATGCTTCCAGTTGCCTAGGGTGCTGTTAACCTGGAGAAACTGTTCTCACGCATTCTTGACGTAATAACTCACACATGTTAACATGCGTTTGTAGCCCTTGCTTGTCTTTAAAAAGCTTAAGACATTTATCTTCTCCATCACAGCTAAAGCAGGAGGAACTGAATTAAGAAAGCTTAGGGGTAAAACGAGGAAGCTCAGACTCACCCCTGTCGGCTAAGGATGTTCTGAGCCTGTTGCTCGATGAACAAGTCTCCTGGAGAGATGCCAGACCGGGTGGAGGGCAGCGAGGCACGGCGGGATGTCCGTGGGGAGCTGGATACTGCCGCCACACCAACACCTCTGGCCGCTGGTTGGGCAGGAGCCATTTCCATGGCGACGGAAACATCCTGCGACCGCGTCTTAGGACTTCTGTCCGGCGTTCGCCTGTTGTTCTCCAGGTTCATCGCCCTCTCTCTCTCTCGCTCTGTACCCAAGCTTCGCTGCTCTTTCTCTTGGGAAGTGTGAGTGCTCACCCTCTCCTTGGGAGAAGGGACGGAGACGGCAGACGAATCCGTTGACATGGATACCCGCCCCATCCCAGAGCTGCTGTACTTCAACCTGCCGGTGCCTTTATCAGGGGCCTCCTCCTCGCGCCACACCTCTGGCTTCTCACCCCGCCCCCTGTCAGGTGGAGCTGGTTTGTCTGACAGGTCAGACTCCCTCCGTGCCCGCGTATATCGTGGTGTGTAATCCATATCGGCTTCCTGGTCCAGGAGGATCCCATAACGTTCCGATAACTGCTTTCGTCGTTCTGCCTTGTAGCGGGCAATCCGTTCAGCTTTGGAGCTCAGACTGGCTGGATCAGGTCCTCCAGGGTTGGGGGCTGGATCGGAATGGACAGGAGGCTGATGGTCAGGTCGCGTACGTGGCCTGGATTGTCTTCCTGGAGCCTCCAGCTCATCACGACTGTAGCGTCTCACTGCGGACAATAAAACACAGGCGTGAATTAATTGCCAAGTGTGTCAGACAAGCAGCTTGAGGTGTGAACTTGTTTTTTTATAACTTAAATCTATTTGGAGTATTTACATTTCATGTAAATTACATTACCAGAAATATGTTCTTTTTCAATTGACGTCCAACATGCTTGGTGTGTGCTCAAGTTTTAAATCTCTGTGACAACGTGTTGGGACACATGACTGGTTGCCACTTTTTGCAAGAAGGATGTCCAGAACAAGAAGGTGATCAGGGTACTTTCTAATGTGTTTTATAATCTGTTTGATATAAATTACTCATAAAATGTATTGTCACAAAACATGCATCAGTGAGACTTCAATACCAAATGATCCTTGTAGGTATTAACTACTGCAAACCTTTAACCCTCCAGAAGACCTGAAGATAAGGTTTAAAGATAATAGCCACAGCGTTACTGAATTTACCGACCTGAAGTAAAGGCATCTAGCTTGATACGTCCATGGAGATATTTGCAACTCTATTCCAGTAGTGACCTTATACCGTAGTTGAGCAAAAACAATTAAATTGATAAAATACTGAATTTAGCAATATCATGCCGAAATCCATTATGGACCATATAGTTTGTAGAGCGAAGAATGTGTGCTCTGTGCTGAGATAAAACAGAAATAAATAAAGTTGCGGGTCCCAAAACGGAACTCTGCCTGAGTGAGTGTCTAGGCTGGCGGTTTCAGAAGTTGGGGAGTTTCCCCGAGTGAGGTAGTGGGTCTCCGAACCAAACCACGGGAAAGGTAACATAAGCAATGGCGCTTTCCATGTTCCACGTTTTACAGTGACCCGTCACTATAGGGTTGCTTTTCAAACTGTTCATTGCTGCCATAAACAGTACACTTAAATTTAACTATTCATTTGGGGATGTCATCTTTTTAACTAAAATCAACGTATAAGCCGCGGCCTATCGTTGGGGAAATACGATACTCCATGTGCCAAGCAGTGTTAATGTTATGGCTGAACAGATTTTAGACTTAAGAAAACATTTGTTCTCCCACATAAAATAATTCTAATGGAAGCCTGTTTAACATATCTTACCCACAATGCCTGGTTCACTGGAGTCTGAAGCTCTTGTGTAGCGTGGAGTGTCCTCCTCTAGCAACCGATTGGTCACCAGGCCAGGGGTATGCTGCATGCTTGAAACCAGCGCAGACGGAACATCTGTCTCTATGCCCTCCAGCCTACGTGCAATCCTCTCTTTTCTGCAAGAGAATGTGGTATTACTGTATTTTTGGTATTTGTTCTGTGCAATCTGAGAAAACCAAAAGTGTAGTCTTCATGCCCAAAGTTGAGTTTTACTCAGTAACACATGGGTACACGAGATATCTCACCTGTTCATTTTTGGTTCGCTTTTGACTGTGGCTTCGAAATGCTTCCTTAACTCTGAAACTACAAAAAAAAAAAAAAAAAAAAAAAAAAACTCAGTGAGAATCTTCAAATCCACTCTAAACTACTTTGAGTAAGTGGTTTGGGCTCAGCATTGCTCACCTTTGGGCAGCACAGCAAGGAGTTCAGCATCAATATCTGTGACGCTCCTAGCCAGTGCGTTTTTGTCTTCTAAGGAAACGTTTTTTGGAAAGCTGCAAGTGAAGGAAATATTATAAATATTTCTTTACATTTTACAGACCACAAGTGTCCAAGTCCTCCAATTACCTGGTAAATTCTAGGCTTTGATAAGTTATTTATTTTGCATAGGAATCCAATTTATGATCTGTAGCGTGATGCCCATATTTTTTTGTAAATACAGTCTTGTGCAAAAGTATGGGCTAATGAATATGGATAAATAACAGATTTTGGTGATTTTGTAATTGAAAAGATGTTAACACAGACTCTCTAGGACATGGGAAAAAAAAACAATATTTTCAGCAAACATTGATGCATATTTACTGAACAAAGAAAACTCTGCAAAAGTTTGGGCACCCTACATATTCAGTACTTAGTAACACCTCTTCTGGCAGATATCACAGCTTGCAAATGTTTTTTAAAGCTTTAAGTCTTTCAATTCATATACTTAGGATTTTCTCCCATTCTTTCTTGCAAAAGGCTTTTAGTTCTGTAATATTCTTTGGTCGTTTAAAATCTACCCATACATTTTCAAAGATGTTTAAATCAGGGGAGTGTAATGGCTAATGCAAAACCTTCAGCTTGTGTCTCTTGAGATCGTCCATGGTGGATTTAGAGCTGTGTTTAGGATCATTGTCCTGTTGTAGAAGCTCATCCTCTTTTCAGCATCACCTTTTTTACAGATGGTGTGATGTTTGCTTCTAGAATTTGCTGGTATTTAGTGGAATCCATTCTTCCCTCCACCAGTGCAATGTTTCCTGTGCCACTGGCTGCAACACAACCGCAGAGCATGACAGCTCCACCCCCATGCTTAATGAAATGAAATGCTGCTCCTTTTTTCTTCAGACACGCCTTAGCTGATTGTGGCCAAATTTAAACTTCAGTCCAAACCAATTGTTCCCAAAATGCATCAAGGTTCTGTAGATGTTCTGTTGCATACGTCAGACTTTGGATTTTATAATGGGAATGCAGGTAAGGTTTTCTTCTGCTCACTCTCCCATGAATGTCATGTGGAACAGTGCACCACCACTCCTGTTCAATCTTCCTTCAGGTTTTTTGCAGTCAAATGGGGATTTTGATTTATCTTTCTGACCAGCATATGAGCAGTTCTGTCTGATAGTTTTCATCGTCTTCCAGATCTCATCTTGACCTCCCCTGAACTACCATCTCTTAATTACATTTCTTATTGTGGAAACTGCAAGCTGACAATGTTTTGCTATCTTCTTGTAGCCTTCTCCTGCCTTGTGCATAAATAACTTTCATTTTCAGGCTTACACAGCTGCTTAGAGGCACCCATGGTTGTTGAGTGTCCACAAGTGTGTGCACAAGGTTTAAAGCTTTGATATTGGCACCAGCTGACATTTACTAATGATCTACATCGAACAAGCTGATTAAGGTCTCAACTCTTGTATAAAAAAAAAAAAAATCTGAAGCTTTGGAACTCTTACGGCGCCCAAACATTTGCAAAGTGCCATAATAATGTTTTATTTATTTAAGTAGTTTAATTTATGGTATGAAACGTAACTATGCATCAATGTTTGTTTAAAATAATGTATTTTATTCATGTCCTAGACAGACTCTGTTAAAATATCTTCAATTACAAATTCACCAAAATCTGTTATTTATCAAGGGGTGTCCAAACCTTTGCATAAGACTGTATGTGCTAGTATTGACACCAATGCTAAAACATGGAACAGCAATTACCTGAATTTAAAAAATTTAAACTGAATATAAATTCTATTTCAGACATTTAAATATTAAAGTATAAAACTAAAGTATTTTAGCATTGTATTTCAACTGTTTAAATGTTGATGTTATTTTTATCAAGGAAAGATCTGCTGTACCAAATCATTGTTCATCCCTAATGAGAAATTTGTGAAACAAGAACTATAAACTACGTATCAAACAACCAAACGGTGACATGGTTACTTCCAAGTCATCGACACATACCATTTACCCAAAATGTCCAGGTCATAGTATTGCTCAAGACTACATTAAGAGTAATAGATGGGGATGTTTTGGAGTCCTGTGTCAGTCCCGTGCTCCTGTGCAACATTAAAATGAATTAGCAGAGGGAGTCGAGGAATGTTCTCTCAGTCAGCCACAGGAATAGATTAGTAGCTAAGCTATTAATACGGCATCACTCGAGTTCCACCTTACCATGGCACCTTGCTCGCCCAGTCTAAACAAGCACTCCAATTACTGCACACCTCAATACACAGCTCCCCTATTTAGCCGCTAATAAAACATGAGACAACAACATGTCACAAATAATCTTTGGAGGATCACACTAATTAGTGGCCATGTCTGATTTTCAGGTCATAATATGGTTTGGTCCAGGTTTAGAGAAAAGTGGCAAAGCTAAGCAGACACCGTTAGACAGCTAGAACGAGGTAAATTCATTTTTCCACTGGGTTAGTTTAGCAAGACTTGAACAAGGAGTAAAGTGGAAAAAAAGCTTCATGCCAAGATGTTCTTTGTGGTACAGGAGCCAATAAAATGTCACCATCAAAAATAAATATGCTTTTAAACATTTATAGACAACATGCAATTTATAACTGAACAATAAGAGTCTTATATTCATAATAGCTTAATTTGATCGAGAACAGCAAGTTTGCAAAGCGCTTTGCAAAAGATACATCATCTGCACTTTCACTCACATTCATGCACATTTGCACCTGTTATATAGTTTTATTAAATAAGGTTTTTATATTCTTAAGTTTAAAATATTTTTGCTCTATTTATTGTTAATGTCTTAAAATTACTTCTTGTTTTGTATCCCGAGGTCACGGGCGGTCGCCAAAGCATTTCACTACACATCATACTGTGTATGATTGTGTATGTGACAAATAAAAATTTGAATTTGAAAGACTAAATATATAATAAAAGAAAAAAAGAATAGTTTAAAAGAAAAACTAAAAAGTAAATAAAATTAAATACGGCAGTGCTTGAAAGTTTAAAGTTTTCTATATTTGACTTCTAGTTATCCTTGTTAAACAAATGGGAAAAAGTGTATTTATTTATTTACAAAGAAAAAGACCAAATTACGGGTGTTGCAAAAATAAGTGAATCAGGCTACCTCTATTTACTTAAAATGATGAGAGTCTGTAAATGTTCATCATAGGTTCACTTCAACTGTGAGAGACATAAAAAAAATCCAGGAAATCACATTTATTTGTATAATGGTGCAGAAAACAAGTATTTAGCTCCTACAAACAAGCAAGAATTCCGTCCCTCACACACCTGTTACTTCTTATTTAAGAAGCTCTTCTATCCTCCACCTGAACCTGTGGATCTCAGGGGGCAATGTCCTAACCACTAGGCCACCACTGCCCCATGTGGTCAGATGAGACCAAAATGGAACTCTTTAGTATCTAAGCCACTTGCCCTGTTTGGAGGGGGAAGAAAGCTGAGTTCAGCCCAAGAACATACCTACTGTAAAGCGCTGGGTGGAAACATTATGCTTCGGGGAAACTTTTCTGCAAAGGGGACAGGATGACTGATCCGTATTAAGAAAATGATGAATGTATCATGTATTGTGAGATTTTTTGCAAAATCTATCAGTGAGAGCATTGAAGATGAAACATGGCTGTATCTTGACGACGATGATCCCAAACACACCGCCTAGGCATCGAAGGAGTGGCTACATAAAAAGCATTTCAAGGTTATGGAGTGATCTAGCCAGTCTCCAGATCTCAATCCAATAGAGAATCTGTGGAGGGAGTTGAAAGTCAGTGTTGCCCATTGACAGGCCCAAAACATCACAGCTCCTGGGAGGATCTACATGGAAGAATGGGCTGAAATAACAGCTACAGTTTACATAAGGTTACATTACAAAGTATTAAGGTGAACTTTTGTTATTTAACAAATAATTATTTTCTCTACCATTATACAAATAAATTCTTTTTTAAAAATCATACAATGTGATTTCTTGGATATTTTTTACATTCTCTATCACACATTTGAAGTGAACCTATGATGAACATTACAGACTCATCTCTTTAGGTGGGACAACTTGCAGAATCGGTGGCTGCCAAATACGTTTTGCTCCACTGCATAAGTGTTAAATACACACAAAACTGGGCAGTGGTGGCCTAGTGGTTAGGACTTTGCCCCTGGGACCAGAAAGTCGCAGGTTTAAGTCCCAGCCCGGGCACCACTGAGGTACCCTTGAGCAAGCTGTTGATAGCTGCCCGCTGCTCCACGTGTGCTGGGTAAAATGCAGAGCACAAATTTTGTTGTGGTGCACTAAGTGTTCACAATGACAGAAAAATCACTTTCACTTTTCATAAAAGATGCATAGAGCTCTTTCTACACAAACGTTGTGATCTATAGAAACAAACCTGATGTTAAAATGTGTGTATTTGTATGCAAACTCTGACCCATGCATAAGAACATTTTGGATAGAAAAATGCAACTGCAGTGAGCAATTCCTTGTGCTAGTGAGTCATACAGTGTACATTTAATTTCAATTATTCAGTCACACCTATAGTAGTGAATACATCTGTAAAATATAAAAATCTGACTCATATCTGAACTTAATCTACACCAGGGGTGTCCAATACGTCGCTCGCAAGATACCGGTCGATCGCAAAGGCATTCAAATCCCTCATGGTGCCCTGCCTTTCAAAATAAACTCTACTGTGCATGTGAGACTGCATAAAAACAAGTGAACCACTGAATACACTACAGTACAGGTAGTGTGGGTAGATTGCATGTCAAGGGTGTTGGCCCATCATCCTTCCCCACTGTGTGGTTCAGCAGTTGATTGTTTTACACCCCTTGAAGAATCAGATTTTACATCACTAATTTCATCATCAAACTCGTGTACATGCATCCTAGATCCCTTACCAACGCACTTTTTAAAACAAATACTACCAAAAATAGTTGTGACTCTTACGAACATAATAAACTCCTCCCT
>JBBIGC010000041.1:33513848-33536062 GCA_037576955.1 Lepidarchus adonis | reverse complement strand
AGTGAGTGTGTTTGAGGAGGGAAACTACCAAACTGTGCAGGACACTGGCCCTCCAGGACCGGAGTTTGACACCCCTGCTCTATGGGATGGAGATGTGTTGACTGTGTAGACCACTGGAGCACAGGACTAAAAAAACTACTGTCCCACCTGAAGCACAGTACTTAAAAAACTACTGTCCCACCTGGAAGAGAAGAGTACTTGGAAAACAAACTGTGGGCTTGTGCCCAAGGAGGCCACTAGTTTTATCCTCCAACGATACTGCACTGAGCAGAGACCATATTAACTGACAGCACATATTCAACTGGTTTTTGCTCTAATAAACCAAAAGAAAAGAGGTAAACGCCTAGGCTGCATGGGTTCACTGCCCTAGCAACTTGCATCAATACACAGGTAGTCGGTTGGCGTGGTGCATTATGGGTAAGTATATGAGGATAAGACTGAAGAAATAAAGGTTAGCTTTACTTACCTGCCGACTTCGACTTCCATGCATCCCTAAAACACCCGAAGCGAAGTTTCCTGACTGGAAACGATTAAGTTCTCTTGTGACACAGTCAATTGGAAGCAATGTCAATATCCCTAACGTCGGAGTGAAGTTATTAACCGCGCGCGAGCGGCAGCTGATTTAAAACTTACGTCAAAATCCGTGACCAATCAGAAAGCAGTATGTGTAGCATGTTAGCCAATCACTGTACTCATGTTCAATAAACACGCGCACGCGCAGTGTGTTCTGACCCCTTCTCTGTCAAAGGCAGCGCTAACTGGAGCTCCTTATTGGGATCGGATCAGAAAGCCTGGCCACTATTACCCACATGCATCAATGAAGCTTGGGTTTCCATGACTATATTCACCAGTTGACCTTTCTTGGAGACCTGAAATACCTAGGAAGACCTGCTGTTTTGGAGAGGCACTAGCATAGCATCACAACAAGGCTATTGTCTAAGTGGCTCAGATCCTTACACTCCTGTTTCTAGCACATTAACTTCATGTGTGTACCGTAAATGTGCTTTCCTCACGGTCAAACACTTTCTACTGAGCCAATGTGGTAAAAAAATATTGTTTTCCAATTTTCTAACTGAAAATTTCATATTGACATATTGCATGTCAGTTGAACTTGCAGGTTTGAAAGTATGAATTTGTGGCCTGTAGTCACGTGGCACCACCAAAGTCCAGTTGGTGTAAATATGTCATAGCTACAGAGAACTTTAATCCCCATGAACTGTTGTTTCAATTGGCTGGTTATCGAACTACACTCCATGGCCAAAAGTATGTGGACACCTGAACTGAACACTATGCAGCTCTCAAATTATACCTGACACATCATGAGGGGCCACAGGGAACATGATCTCATTTGCAGAAGTACATGTACCTGTGAGTCCTTGTGTTTTTTGGCGAGTGAGCGAATGTGTGTGTGAGAGAGAGTGGGCTAGAGATTGCTACTAGTGATTTGACCGTTTTTTCTCACCAGACTGCCATACGGAGTTCAATAATTTGGACTTGATTGTTGGCAGAGTTCTTTATCAATGGACCATAGCACTGGGCACTGGCACAATGTTTCATGAATGAACCAGAGCACTGGAGCGGTTTCTGAATAGAGGCTAACATCCTCCCAGCATGCTCTGGGAAATTTGGAGGGCATCCATCCATCCAACCTGCTATAAAGTTTCTATGCCAGATTTTTTTTCTCTCTCTCTCAGGTTCAAAGAAGTAAAAAGAAGTAAAAATCCAGTCTCAGAATTTAGAAAACTTAAAGCTGTTCTGTTGTATAATAGTCTGAAATAATTTAGGTGCTTGGAGAAGCCAGGAGATTCAGATAAGACTTTAATGGGGCAAGAATATTCCCTGATCCCAGAAGTAATGCATAATTTAATCATACATCAACTTTTAATACGTTAATACAGGTTCATATAACAACAAAGAAAATGTACTTGGGGAAGTTGTTGCATTTTCAGAACATTTCTTGAAGATTCTGTCAACTATTTCCGTTTTCTTAAAAAGCTATATGGTACATCTTTGTGTGTGTATACAATACATAAAGTGTATGTAAATATATAATCGCTGTATGAACAAGCCGTTTAATTTCTACTTGTAATAGTTTGTTCAACTGTGACTGTGTAAATAGTAGATAGTATTTTCAAATAATGTAAATATAAAAATGACTTGCATGGTTTTATTCTAAAAGTGATGAAATAGCATATAATATATACATACCTTTTATCTACAAAAGTACCAAAAAAATCTTAAAGAATAACCTAAGTTAAAGTAAAACATTTAAAAAATTTTAAAAAAGAAAAAGTTTTATTCCAACAGTAAAAATGCTAAAATGCTAATTAAAAAATGAATGAATTAATAAAAAATTGAAAAACATTTGCTTTAACAATGATGATAAATAACATTTACATATGAGTGTGTATGGCTTTATGTGACAATAACTTACTGCAGAATCTCCTAAGTTGAAAATGTTGAAAATGTAGAAAAAAGTAGTCTATAAAAACATATCCCGATGATTAAGATCTAGGCTTAGAACTGTGTATTCTCAAAATGCACTCCCAAAATGTCAATTATCATCAACACGATATTCTAAAAATGTATCAAGCAAGTAAAATAAATACACAAGAATAGGAAAGTATATTTATAGAAATATATAAAAATAGGTCATGGATGCAATGTTGGTTTTTAGTTCAATCCTTCAGATAAAAGCAAAACAATTTTGCAACATTTTCAGCATTTATAATTCAAACATTTAACCACAGAGTTAAATTGTAGAAAATGTTTATTAAATTTGACTTTTTTTTACTTATTTAACATATTTACATTTCAATGCCTAACCATTTACAAACATGGAACCAAAAGTCAGTAATGTTCTGCTAAATGAATAATGGTCCAGGTACCTCAAAGACATGGAAAATTAGCATCAAAATGTAAATCATGTCACTCTTGGCACCCCATAGCATGTAGCAAAATGTAAAGAGCAGTTTATGCTTTAAAGGTATACACTGCATTACTGTTATGAATTCCATAAAGTCACAACTTCCAAAAAGAATGATGAATTTCATCTACTTTTTCCACAATGAGCGTTCTCCGTGTGCTACAATGGTGAAAAATGCTACATCGTCATGAAAACAGCTCAAAATAATAACAGTTATGGGCCTGTTGGATGAGGGGGATAAAACAGTTCCAGTCCACGTGCTACAAATGTTCCTTTTACCAAGACAATAGCTTATCATACAAATAAAAAACAAGCTTCAGCATGACTGCAATATTTCTTTTTTCATGTTATGAGTTAATGAAAAACATCACGATTCAGAATCAAAGACATACAGATGCTCAAATTAAATAAGGCCACATTTAGCTTAAAAAAACATGTTAAAGAAAGTAATTACTAATGCTGCACTTGTTTGCTTCATCATATACACAACTCTGATTTTCAGATTCAACTCTGCAGATGAAATCTAACCCTTGCTTTAGATTCAGTCCTATGTTAAAGGAGAATTCCACAATTTCTTCATTCTCGGTAATTTTGTATGTGATGTAACTGTTCACTCAGAGTGGTTTGATGTGAAAAGCTCTGTTCAAGAGAAACTTCTGAATAATTCTTTATTTGGAACCAAAAGTCTGCAGTTTTAGTGCACCTCTAAAACCTACATAAAAAGTTCTTTTTAAAAAATCAAGTTATAAATTTGTTTCCTGCTGCCTGAGATGCTTCATAGTTCATCACTTGTAAAAGAATACCTTCAAAAAGTAACTTTGCAGGTGAATGTAAAATATTTTTAACAAAATTTTATAAAGACATAATTTGGGGTCACTGTCATGAATTTTTATTTATTTATTTATTTATTTAAATTTAAATAACGGTTTTAAAGCGACAAATGGTCTTTGTAAAAAACTATTGGCCTAAAAAATATTACTTAAAATTCATTCCTTGACAAAGAGTAAAATTCTGGAAATTTTAAGGCAAAACAGGCCCCAGCGCAATTTTTTTTTTGTGGATTTACAACAATTTCACCACCGTCAACATTTAATGTCTAAACTTAACGATTAAAGGTTCACGTAGTAATTAAAATGGCTATATTTTTGCTGTAGACCCCTGGTTCCTATCGCCACCATAATATAGAAGTGTTAACCCATTTTTCTATAGTGCAGCACTTCACATCAGAACACCATGAATGACCTTTGTTTGAAAACCAATGATAAAATAATTTTTTAATTTTTGAAAAATTGGAGAAATTCCATTTTAAGCTTAGCTTTGAAATGAAAGAAAATTCACTAAATGCCAATGTAATATGGACCCATTTATACAGAGTACCAAGGATCGACTGAGGTGCTTACATGAATTACTGCAGCAGTGTGATACAAGCTGAAATCCTCATCATATCAACGTATACAATGACAACCATATCATTCACAAATTTCCGAGCAAGTACAAGGCATACTGCAGGTGTCTCAACAGAGACATTCTTAGCTCAATTAAATTGACCTTCTTTTTTAAAGCACTAGAAAATTATATACTCTTCTTCCCGCGCTATATAGCAAAATGACACTGCCAACCGGATCCAAGAGCGAAGAAATAAAATATAATGTTAAATACAAAATATCTCTTAAAATATTTAAAATATACTTTTATTTTATACATTATGCGGACTGGTTAACAATTTCAATGATAACAAAAATAAATAAATGCAGTTTTTCTTTTGCAAATACACATGGGATGGCATGGGGAGCAACGATGGAGGGTGGGGGGGAGGGGCGCAAGCAAACATTCATGCACACACACTTTCCTGTTGAGCAACATTAAGACAGATGACACTTTTACACATGAATCTATCCTGGTTCTCACATTTTCTACAGCCACTGAGCTTCATGTTGGACAATATTGCTCTAGCTATCATACACTATCATAAGTCTTATCACACCATACTCTACCATACCATATCGCACCATATGCTATCAAAGACTTTCTGTCTCTCTGGCCACTATTAGCAAAATGGTATGTGTTGTAATGTCACATTATGTTTTATCATGTTTTGATACGACCTATCGACTTTTTTCCCTACTTAAATTCCTAAAAATCTGTACATCCGTTTCATCGCAAACACTTATTGCTCTCGGGAGTTGCCGACACACCGTGTGAAATTAGGGAGTTCGTACATGTGTTCATATCTGGACCCTGTTTTTAAAATCGACATTGCCTGAAAAAAAACCCCAGTTAATGGCATTTGAGATACCTGACATATCCCAGACATTCATGAACATACTGATACTGAAATATCAAACATGGTGTTGGTGACTCCGCATACTTTCTCCACATTGGCTTATCGTTACTGGTGTGTTTTTTATTTTTTATCTTTTAAAGGCCACTCCGTAGCTCTAATTATCTTTGATTTTAGCAAAATAACATTTACGATATAACCTTTCGTTTTCAAGGTGCTTCTCGAAGTTGATTCATCGAATACTAAAATGCTCATCCTACCCAGGCCTCTACTATTTAACCTATAATACATCTTAATCACGCAGCACTGCCCGTACTGCAGCTCTCTATGTTCAGGGACAATATGTTACAGTGTGCTGAAAAGTTCTGCTTTTAGGGCACTATGGATCCAAAAGAAAAAGCGATGAGCGTCTTTGATCAGTTAGAGGAAAGGAAAACAGTTCTTGAGCCACTGATCTTCACTTGCTACTATAGTTCCAGCTGCCCATCTGAGATGGAGCTCTCGTTTTTGGAATTAAATAGCTCAGGCAAAGCTTAAAAAGTACGAAAGCAAATGCAAACAGTCCTGTAAAGTCTGACTACTGGTTTCAACGAAAATGTGAACATGTAAAAGCGCTGACGGGACGTCCAGACAGACATACTGAAATACACCGGACTACGAAAAGACCACAGGTTCCGACAATTGACATAAGTTCCATGTCAGCAGAGGAGAAGCACTGGGGGGAAAGAGGACAGATGCCGCTACGACTCGCTCCCTGGAGGGAGGGCAGGGGAGGAGGCTTCCCCTATGAATGGAACTGAGGTGGGTTGAGAAGGAAAGTGATTTTGTTCTGAGTGGAGGGGCATAAAAAGAGGCAATGGCTTGGACGAAGGACACAAGAAAGAACTTCACACATGACAAGTCTAGGAACTTGAGGTCAGGTTATAGTGTACAGGGTCTATGAAGGGTTTTCCTGGAAAAGGCATGAGTTTTGATGCTTTCACAAGCTTCTGAATGGGACAATTCAACCAAACAATCCTAATTCTAGCAATTCTAGCAATGAATAAATGCCAAGGTTGCAAGCTAGGATGAAAAGTAGCACTATTTTGGTTAAATTATCCCTTTAAAGAGTCTGGCCCACATGGAAATGGAATATATAGCAATGTGTTGTTATATATTACAAAATAAAAATAGATTATATTGTAATATATGTGAAATATATTACATTTTATGTAGAGGAGATCAGGCAACAGGGAAGGCCTGAGGTTTTAGACCCTTTCAGACTCTGAAAACACCCAAGGGACAGAAAGAAAGAGGTGAGGGAAGGTAGGAATGGCTGGGAATTGCCTCCTTCTGGCAGTGGAGCAGCAACATTAAGAAATCCAGCAGAGCTGGATCAGAGCGGAGGTGGGTGGAGTTGATAACACAATGCTCTTGTCGGAGAAGGCCATTTTGTGTGTCTGTGTGTGTGTGTACTTGAATGCATGTACAATGTGTATAAATGATGATGAACTGTGTTTGTCTGCATGTGTGTGAGTTGGTTTACATGTTAACGTGTCTGCATATGCATTATGCAATTGTTTAGTGCATGAATTGTTTCGGTCAGTGTGTGTGTGTCTTTGTAGTTTTGTGTAAGCGGCATATGAAAATGAAGGCATTTAACAGACAGCCAGGTCACAGTGTTGGAAGCTGGCCCTTAGTGACAATGGATGACCCCCTGATCCAGTGACCTTTGACTTCAGGGGTTCAGCTATGACTTCTCCACCTGGGTGAGCTCCCGCGACTCTGAAACATAAGAAGAACGCCATAAGAACCTTGAAGAACTCGCAATGTACCCATATCCGCAAATGAACAAACATGGTGAATTGTATTACAGTGGTGTGAAGATAAGAAGATAGAAGATAGAAGATAAACCATAACACTTAAGCTGAAACCCCTGAACCTATCCCAACATCAACCAAGGCCCTACAAGAGTCCAGTAACATTGCAAAAGAAAGAGTGTTGCTCCCTCTAGTGGTTACCCTGCATCTTCACCCTGACATCCATTTCAGATACATGATATTCGAGGTCAGAGCAGGTCTACCCAACGAGGGAACCACACTGATAATGTCACATATTAGAAATGTGATAAAGATAAAGCTTTTCTGCCCTAAAGAATCCACAGAATTTATTTTTTCATAAGCCTTTCACTCCTGGATGCCTCTTAGATTTCAAACGTCAGTCCACCTGAAGGCAAAGGAAACGTTAAGAGCCTCACAGTGATGAAACATATGCTGGAATAACGGAGTATGCTGGAGTTATGGATCCCATGCAAAAACATCTTCTCATTTTCAGTTTTAATCAGGCTGGCTTGATAATTACCTGACGAGATGAATCAGGTGTGAAAGACCATGAAAAAAAAATAAAAATGCACCTCCATAGGGCCTGGGATTGAAAACCATCTAAAATCAGTTGCTGTTTACAAACCTACTCCCAGCTTCCATGCACAACATCTGTATTATTTCAGATTCCCCAAATGCATGTTACTTGATGGGGCTGGGAAGAGCATATGTTTTCAACGCTGATGATAAAAGAACCAACAGAAATGGCAATAAATATACACATGAACTTGAATTAGAAGTAAAGCAGTAGACTTCCATAATCAAAAACGTCCTCCTGTTACCATTTTATTACCTACTTAACTGAGCAACCACACTTTTCACTTTAGCAGTTATATAGTCAAGATTTTGGAAACCATCCTTTTCCTCTGATATATTGTAAGGATTTCTTTAGGCACTTCACTAGAGAACTATTGTCAGAACATTTAAAAATATGTGTTAGAACTCAAAAACAGAAAATATTGTTAAACCAACGCCTGGTACTAAATGGAGCAGAGTATGGATAGGTATGATGTTAACTGCTTTTGGTCCGGGAGAAATGTATTACCGTATTTCCCCAATGATAGGACGCCCCACATTACAGGCCGCCCCATTCTAGGAGCTGCAGAAAACGCTCATTTATGTTTTAAACTTTAAGATAAGCTGGCCCATGTTATTAGCTGAATTTTTCGACCTGAAGTATAAGTATCTAATTTGATTGGTGGCCATTGCAGATTTATACCAATAGTGACATTATACCGTAGTTCAGCATAAACAATTAAATTGATCAAAGTTGGAATTTACCGATATCACGCCACAACACAAGAACCTTACTGCAGAATTTAAGCTCCAGTTTCGAGAAACAACGTCTGCAATATCCAAGATCGCATGTCCAACATCAACGACAGCAAAACAGCACAGGTCACATTTGACCACTTTTACGGATTTGATTTTGAAGGATTTGATGAAAGATGAGCCTAATAATGTTTGCATTTCATTGTTGCTAATTTTATGCTGAAGAATTTACATATAGACGGATGATTGTACTGTAGTACCCTCACCCTCCAGTCATTCAAAAGATAATTAATACTCATCTTTTCCCAGCCAAAAATAAACTTTTGTTCCTTTTACTTCTGTTAAATTGAGCTTTTTCCAGCTTGTATTATACACTAGGATGTGATGTAATGTAGCAAAGGGCTGAAAAAGTGTAAGAGGCTGGAGGCGGCAGCGGCGATTAAGTAAGAACATCGTCAATCATCTGTCTTTGCTTTGTGTTGCTTTTCGAACTGTTCATTGCTGCAGTAAACATTACATTTAAATTCAACTAATCATTTGTGGATGTCGTCTTTTTCTACTGAATTATACTTTTAGCAAATGTGTTTTCCTGTTTTTAGAAAGGCCGTCCCATTTAAGAAAGCCGCACCCAATATCAGGTTTGCAAAATCAATGTATAAGCCGCTGCTTATCATTGGGGAAATACGGTAATCAGATTTTTATACATAAAAGAAGGGAAAACACACATAAGCTTGTTGCTGCCTTATGTTCTGGTTATGGCTGTATGTGATTTCTATACTGGCGGAGCTGTACACAAATGTAAACTTTAAATGACATTTTAATACACGGTATACGAAAGCATATGCACACAATCACATGATATCCATTAGTCGACATGGAAATAGTACATGATATGTACAGCCTGTCTGCCAGGTAGTTTTTTATTTTATGTAATATTGTAAAACATAAATAAGTTAATGCACACAAACTTGTTCTGGACTGAAAAATTGTTTGAAAA
Organism: Lepidarchus adonis; assembly: GCA_037576955.1. Taxonomy (NCBI): domain Eukaryota; kingdom Metazoa; phylum Chordata; class Actinopteri; order Characiformes; family Lepidarchidae; genus Lepidarchus; species Lepidarchus adonis. The sequence goes on along the minus strand of JBBIGC010000041.1, from coordinate 33,526,727 downwards.
AAATGAAAACAATTGTTTTCTAAATCAGTTGCATATTGGTTTCAACATATTTTATGTGGCATTTAACATTTCATATTTAATGTACTTTGATTACCGTATTTACCCAACAATAGGCCGCAGCTTATACATTGATTTTGCAAACCTGGTATAGGGTGCAGCTTGCTTAAATCTAAAAAACACATTCACTAGAAGTATAATTCAGTTCACAGAAAGAAGATAGTTGAATTGAAATGTACTGTTTACTGCAACAATTAACAGTTCGAGTAGCAACGCAAAGCAAGTCAGTGATCAGTGATGGGTCAGTATAAAATGCGGAACACATAAAGCGCCATTGCTTATGTTACCTTTCCCATGCTCGTACCGTGACTTCAGCTTCAGGGCTGAGTGGCAGCCTCAGTCAGGGTAACTCTCCAACTTCGAATGCACTTCTGAACCAATCAGTGGTTTATTTATTTATTTCTGTTTTCTCTCAGCATAGAGCACAATTTTTGTGCCCCATTCCCAATTGAAAGCTGCTCCAACGTGCGCTGCTAACCCGTGCTCTCTCACTAACAGGCTACAACTCTCCGCTAACAACAACTCTCTTTCCACCTTTTCCACACTACCCACCCATTCTCTGCTCCACACACTACACAGTCAATTGCAGCACTGCTCTGCACATAACGATGTCAATCATCCATCTACATATAAATTCTTCAGTGTAAACTTGGCAACAGTGAAATCCAAAAATTATTAGGATTACCTTTCTTCAAATCAGATCCGTAAACATCAGTTGCAACCTGTGATGCTTTGCTGTAGCTAATGTTAGTCGTATTCATCTCGGAGATTACAGATGTTGCATAGAGCTTAAATTCTGCAGCGTAGTTCCAAATTTTATCAATTTCGTTTTTTATACTCAACTACGTTATAATGTCACTACTGGTATAAAGCTACCAAGGCCTCCAGGGGCATAGATGCTTTTACTTCAGATTGGTAAATTCAGAAACGCTGGGGCTAATAACATTGGGCAGCTTATCTTTTCTAAAACATAAATAAACATTTTCTGTAACTTATAGAATGGGTTGGCCTATCTTTGGGGAAATATGATGATAATAATAATAATGCAATAATAAAGTGATTTGTTAAATAAAACAGTGTTAATTATGTTCTCATATTTTCTTCTTCAAAAAGTACTAAGAAGAATAGTGCTAGAGTACCAGATTAATAAGCAATACTGGTAAGAGTAGTAGTACCATTAAAATCTCAATGCTACCCATCCCTATTTAAAGGAGAAGATCTGAAGATGATAAGGTTTGGAAAATACAACAGCAACAATGTTTTCTCAAGCACAATCTACCAAATTGATTTTGTAAATATTGTACCTGTTGGGATTGGCTGGTCTTCTTGTGTTTCACCAGGCTCTTTGCTTTCTGTACAGGGCACACTGCTTTCTCTCTCTACCTTCTCCTCAGACTTTGGAAGCTCCTGGGAGGAAGGAAGGGACTGTTCATCGTCCCTCCCCACCTCTTCGGCTTTAGACACGAAGCTCACCCCGTATAGTCCGTCCCATGAATCTGTGCTACGGAGGCTAAGGCGTCTCATGCGAGAGACAGTGTCCACCTCCCTCATCCGGGCAAGTCTCTCCTCTGACCCATGTCCAGGCGGGGCCATAAAACGATCATGCAGGGCTTCGATGCGCTGAGTAAGTCCACGGCCCCGCCGTCCTAAACTCGATGCCTGCATGTCTTTAACACCTGGACTTATGTCGGCACCTCGAATCCGTCCCTTTTCTAGAGTGTTATTTTTGTCTCCGTCTAAGTCTTTGTTAGAAGGAGCAATATTTTGATTTTCATTTTGATCCTGTCTTTGCTTAGGGCTCCACTGTTTTATGTCCGCACCCCGCCCTTCGTCATTTATGTCCTTAAGCTTCTTATCAATGTCTAAGTCCCAGTCTGATTCATCAGCGCCCTGTCTGTCAATTCCACACCCACGCCAACCACCCAGACCCCGCTTTTCACCACTGTGTTGCTGTCTATCTCCATCTAATCCCCACCTGTCTCCACCTATATCCTGCCTCTCAGCATCAAGGGATCGCCTCTCTCGTGCCCACCCACCTCCATTGTTCCACCCTTCTCCTTCCCAGCTACCCCTTTCCCAATCCAACCCTAAAGAAAGCCTACGATTTGAATAAGCTACCACAGACAGTGGTAGGTGATCAGGAGGAAACTCTGGCAGTAACCCTGGATCTACACCTGAATGAGTCCACATGGCAGCCTTGTTTGGTCTTAAAGTCACATTGGGTTCTTTCTTGGGCACAAGGGTTTCCTCGCCCTCAAGAGGCTGCTCCTGTACCTCAGTACATGCAGTTTCTTCTTGTTCACTCTTTTCTGAAACTATCTGTGTCCTCTCCATTGTATTATCACCATTAGCCAGTGTTTCATTAGGCAACTCACTTTCAGCCACTTGTGTTGATTCAGCATCTTGCTTTTGTGTATCCTGTTCCTCACAAGTAACAAGGTCATCGTGGTTTGCTGTATTAGTTGCTTTATCTTCCACCAATTCGTTGGCACCTTCTGACCATTCAACCATGCTCATTTCATCAAAGTCCTCAGCTGACCCATGCTTGGACACATCCCCTGTTATAAGGGTAGCAATATGCTTCTCAGCTAATGATAGCTGCATCTGCCAGTCAGCCGGTACTTCAGGGTTTGCTTCTAAACCTTTGTCTCCTGTCGACTTGCCAGTTGCAACACTACCCAGCATACCCCTGTTACCAAGGAATTTGTTACTCTGGCTTGTCACTCTTCTAAAGCCTGAGTTTCTCTCATCCCTGAATAACGAGATTGGCTCCTGTCTTGCTTGCTTTTCATTCTCTAATCCTAAAGAGCAGCAAGGCTGCTCCGAATCTACTGCAGGTCCACCAGGCATGGCCGTATGCTGCGGGGTGTCAATGTTCATGGCACTACCCGGCTTGGATTTTACAGAAGCTCCTCGACTGATTGCCCCAGTGTCGCGAGCCATTTGGAGTGTCTGACAAATGTGCTCATAGTCAGGAGGGCTGGTTAGTGTGGAGGCATCCTGCATGGGTTGCCTGTCTGCCCAAGGGACCTCAGCTCCCATGGACGAAGTGGAGGACGTTAGTGCAGCCAAACTGTCATCTTTGACTGAAGCTTCCTTTGGAAACAGAAGTTCCAGTTTTACGGATCTACAGGCTTTACGGTGAGTTATCTGCGACATTACTGTTTTGTAATCTCTGAAACCTGTTTCTGCTGGAGGAGGTGCAGGACAAATCTCCTCCCTTAGCTGTTTGCTGAAGCTGACACTCTTCCCAGTTGACGGTCGGGAAAAGGCACTCTTAACCTCCCTGTATTCCGGATCACTCCCTGGGACCAGGCTGGATCGAAGTGTAGTTGCAGGCAACCCCAGGGGATCAGTGGACAGTCTTGCTTTGATGCGATCAGGGATTTGCATGGAGGAACGGTTGGGGAGGTTATTGCTGGCAGTGCTGAGCTCCAGGATGTCTTTGTAGGCCTCATTGAGATCTTCAATACACTGGTCCACAGTAGGACGCTTACTTGCTTGCTCTTGCAACTCTTTATTAATGGATTCAAGCTCTTCAATGGCATCCCAGGACCTTTTGTTTATGGGCTTCAACAGGAATTGACCAAAGTTCTCTGGGTTAGGGCCAGCATCCTCAGCTGGGTCCAAAGGGGGCGACTTGGTTGGGGGCTGATTTGGAGGTGGCGGTGGTGGCTGTGATGGTGGTTGGGTTGGGGGCGGAGGTGGAGGGTGTGGAGGAGGATGTAATGGAGGTCTGTGTGAACCTGTGCTCTTGAAGGTACCAGTCCTTGAAAAGGCGCTGTTGCTGGATGGTTTCAAGCTTTTCTGACCTTTCATTGGATACCCATAGGGAGTACTTGGGTCTGAAGCCCCAGGGGCACTTGAAGCCCCTGTGGTCCCTGTAGCCCCTGTAATCCCTGTAGCTCCTGGAGCTGCTGGGACACCTGGAGCTCCTTGGGCTCCTGCACCCCCCGTTGATCCTGTAGGTGCAGCGCCTGTAGCACCCGGAACTCCTGATCCACATTCTGCAGATGCCTCTACTTCTGGGACAGCAGGTAAGATTTGTGCTTCCACTTTATCAGGACCAGGATGCTGAGCACTTTTTGCAAGTTCAGGGCTAGTTTGGGTTTCCTGATCACGATACTGGTCACCTGGCCAAGCACCAGAATATCGCCTCAGCTCATCATGGGGGTTTGGCTTAATGATCCTAGTGCGAGAGTTCCTCCTGCGATGAGCTCTTCTTGTGACTATGCTACTAGATGCACTGCCAAGTGTGAGTGCTTGTAGTTCCAAGTCAGTGGAGGTGGTGGATGTGCTTTTGAGGCTTTGGTTTGGCAGGGAGCCAAGGGTGTTGCTGTTCTCACTGGAAGAGCTTGGTGGTGGGGGAGGAGGAATTGGAGGGGATTCTGGTTCTTTCTCCTCATTGTTGTTTTGATCTCTGGACTTTCCACTGGATTGTGAAAGAGGGACAGACACCAAGCAGAAAATAGTCTCACTTAGCTTCTTTTTCACACTCTTTTTCTCAGGCTCCTGGGCTGGTTCTTGGGTCTTTGCTGTGGAAACACTCTCTGAAGAACCTTTGTCCATGGACTTGTCTGCTTTTGTCTGTTTGTCAGTGATCTTTTCTGCTTTTATCTGGTCCAGACTAAGATCTGCTTTTGCCTGTTTCTCTGACTTAATCAGCTTATCAGCTAATTTCTCTGATTTACTTTGTTTATCTGCCAGTTTCTCTGCTTTCAGTTTTTCTGGAATTCTGTCTACTTTTCCTTGCTTGTCTGGCACTCTGTCTGCTTTACTTGGTTTGTCAATAATTCTGTCAGCTTTGAGAGACTTGTCTGGAATTCTTTCAGCTTTGACATCCATTTTCATTTGCTTTTCAGAGTATCTATCAGCTTTGACCTGCTCTGGAATTCTATCTATTTTTGTTTGTTCTGGTTTAATTTGTTTGTCAGTAAATCTGTCTGGCTTAACTTCTGTAACTCTTTCCACTTTGCATTGGTCTGCAGCTTTGTCTGTCTTCAATTGTTCTGTGATTTTGTCTACTTTGCCCTGTTCTGCAGCTCTGTCCACTTTGGCCTGCTCCGTTACCCTCTCTGCTTTGAGTTGAGCTTGGTCTGGAATTCTGTCGACACGAACCTGCTGGTCTGCACTTCTGTCAACTTTGATAACTGGTTGTGAGGGCCTGGTTGGAAAGGTTGTAGGATACTTGGGAAAGCTCTGGTCTGGTGCTACAATTTCACTGCCTTTGTTCAACCCCCTGTGCCATCGACTAGCATTATCGTGTTCACTAAGAGCTGGTTTGTGAGTGTCCGTGCTCGGCCCCTGGGTAGTGAGGAAGGCACTATCATGTGTGGATTGTCCTAAAGCTGCAGCGCAGGGAAGCTCTTTGTTGACGTGACGGATCTTGTCTGCGTCTGTGAGTGAGTTTCCACCGGGCCCCCCTGAGATGTGCCTGATGCGTGGGTCATCAAATGGGACATACTGCACATGCCCTGGCCGATTTGGTACAATGGGTCCTGGATGCACTGGCCTTCTGGGGACTACTGCCATACTCCTGTCTTCCCGGCGCTCTGACCATGACATGCCTGCTGTCCTGGAAAACCACTCGCCCATCTCAGCACTTACTGGTTCTCGTTTCCATCGGACGAGGGCAGAATCACCTCGGAAAATATGTCCACCCCTAGAAAGTGGAAATCTCCTGTAAGAGGGGGGTGGGATGTATCCAGGGGGCTCCATACCAGTCAATTCCTGATAAAGTAGATCTGCCCTATATGCCTCTGGTCTCAGTAGCTCCGCACTCTGCGAGTAACAGATGGACCTGTCTCTGAGTAGTTCTGCACTCTGAGAATAACAAAGTGATCTGTCCCTTAATAGATCCGCACTGTGCGAGTGGCTTAAAAAGCGGTCTCTTAACAGGTCTGCACTTTGTGAATGAGTGATAAATCGATCTCGTAGGGGTTCGGCACTTTGAGAGTGGCTCACTATGCGGTCTCTTAGAGGCTCTGCACTCTGTGAAAAGCAAATGGACCGATCTCGTAAGGGTTCTGCAGTCTGAGAATAACAACCGGACCTGTCTCTTAATGGTTCAAAGCTCTGAGAATAGCAAAGCGACCGGTCTCTGGGTTTGGACACGGGTTCAGAGGAGAGTGTTTCCCAACTCCCCCTGTTCTGCTGGTGAGTCTCATAGGACGGGGGCTTTACAGGGCGGCTGAACCGTGGCTTTGGCACAAGTGCAACAGGACCCTGACCATGAGTCTGACCACTCCACCGCTCTCCTATCGGCCATTCACTATGATAACGACCATATGGCACAGAGCTGTTGGTTCTCTGAGTAGGGGCCTGGCTTGGGGCACCTGTTTGGGGACGTTCTCTGTACTGTGGATCTTCTGGAGAGAGAACACGGGGAAGCGACTGAGACTTCATCCTGACTGTGGCGGGCACACTACTTTCGGCAGGCCGAAGACGGTGCTGCTGTTCCTGAGACCATCGTTCAGCCTCCCCATCAGACAGCTGCCGACCCAGACCCACAGCAGGGCGCCACTCCTCTGTGCCTAGACTCTGGCATTTCCTTTCCCCAGTCACCCGCAGAGTCTCCGGGCCTGAGTCTATGGGCTCCCGTATCCATGACCCTTCCTCCCATCGGGCCAATGGCCGTTCAGTTCTCAGTTCCTCAGCAGCCAACACCGGGCCTCTCCATAGTCCACCAGACACACGCAGTTCCCGAGGGTCACCATAATCCAAAAGGGCACTGAAGTCCTGCCCTCTCCTTCTCCAGTAGGCAATATCTCGTTCATCTGTATGTTCAGAAAATGTCAGGCTGGGGGCATCATAAAACCTGAATACAAATAGCTTAAATCATTATTGGGCTTTAATATACATATACATATAAATACATTTTTATTCCATAAATTTCCCAATATCAACAGATCTATGGCTAACTTGAATAATCACTTAAGTGTTTTCCCTGCTTGAACATGCCCACTTCAATTTACCAATGACAGGGAAAACATCAAAATAATGCACACAGGAGTAATCTAGTACTAGAAATGGAAACCACTTCCCTACATTTCAGGAATTACAATGGCAATTAATTGAAGATGTCAATAAGGTCACTATACGTTCAATGTTATGCATTTTACCATGGAAAACAACAAATGACAAAGTGTCAAGGGCCAAGGTTGTGCAGTATATACAAACTGCATTTTCAATTTCAGTGTTCACATAAACCTACAGACATTACATTCTGATACAAGCTATATGTTACATTCACAAAATTCAATACAATCATTATATAGTACATTTTATTAGTCAGTAATCTGTACACATTAATTTACAGCTAATTACAGCTAATTATTGCAATGTAACTTTTCTTGATTTCAATATAAGACATAGTCGATATAATTCCGACCATGTTTTGACAGACAATGCGAAAAGCCAATAATAAAAATAGTGCCAATCACGTGGCTAGAACAGAAGTACCAATCACGTGGCTGGAATAACGTTACAACAGCCAGGTTAGATTGATGCATAGGTCAAATAGGAGCCAGACGCAGCTAATGTTTGGACTACTTCAGCCGCTAATGCTACTTCAGCTACACACACCAGTTCGTTAGGAGTGGGAGTGAGATAAAAGAGAAAACGTCAACAGAAAATGTTAACGAAAACTTAAACAACAGCATTACTGATTACCACATGCCATTGGACATGGCCTGAAGCTCAAAAACATGGACTTTGTTGAAAGGAAGGGTTAGAGGAATTCAGCAGTGGGAAGATATTTTGGTTGTTCACAGTAAGAAGCAGAGAAGCGCGTACTGCACACTGTGTCTAAAGCAGTGGTTCTTAAACTGGGTTCGATCGAACCCTAGGGGTTCTGTGAGTCAGTCTCAGGGGTTCGGCAGAGCCTCCACCACGGAGGTCCGGACACACCCGAATTATGGTGTAAATACGTGATGACACACCCGCTTGGCCATCACTGGCTGCAGATTATCATGCTACACTGTTTGGCCAATCAGTGCTGCTGGGAATTTAGCGCTCAGTAGTCAACGTGTGACTGTTGTGGTAGTACTTTGTGTGATTTTTTTGTTAATATTTTAACCCATATTAACTATGTCGGGCAATAGAAGAAAGTGGTCAGACGAATATGTACAACATGGATTCACATGCATTACAGAACGTGATGGAGTGAGCGTCCTATCTGCATGATTTGCAACTCTAGTCTCGCACCAGCAGAATTCTATTGGTTTTGTTCTTTGAACAAGGTGATGTTCATGCACGGCTCATTTTGTGCACCAGTGAAAAACATATCTATGTCTTAAATTTGAAAAAAATCTTATTTTATTTTTCACTAAAGAGGGGTTCAGTGAATGCGCATATGAAACTGGTGGGGTTCGGTACCCCCAACAAGGTTAAGAACCACTGATCTAAAGCATGTTCCCACACAGAGACATGCAATATAGCTAACCTTTTTACCATCTGAAGCAGTGTCATCCTTTAGAACTATAAAAAGTTCCCTGACTGTGAACATTTCTCTCAGTCGGAACTTTACCAGCTTCACAATGCGTCGTATATGAACCTGCCTCCTTCAATGAGCAAAACTGAAATCTGAAAAGCAAATGTAGTGTGTTTTCCTGTAGAACCTGTAGTGTCTTCTGCTGCAGAACCTGAAGGCTTTTGACTGATCAGTATTGAGACTTTTTATTTTATTTTGCATTGCCTGTTATATTGGGAACTGACCAAAGAATGTAATTCTCCTTTCTTTTTGTGTTCTCCTGTTACACTATTGACTGGTCAGAATTAAGATTTTGGGCTATTATATCTCACTTAGGAGAAAAATGAACCTTTAAACTTGACAGAATTAGTGATTAGTTTTTTTGTGATATATTATGATATGAAAAAAATGATTGTGATAAGATTTTTTCCCCATATCGCCTAGCTCTAACATTAATGGCTAATGCCAATGTACTGGCACAAAGTAGATCAAATCAATCTTTCCACTTCACTGCACTGATTTTATTAGTCTAATCCATTAACAATTACTACAGTAAAACATAAACTAAACTATAAAAGTGACATTTCTTTGAAATACCACCATTCAAGCTGAAATTCTAGATCAGATTATTAGTAAAAGCCTTTGAATCATTCAGTTAAATTCATTAATGTAATTTATGAATATAACATAAGGGAAAACAGATTATTTATAAACACTGGGCAGAGGCAAATGCTTTCTCCTTCTCCCTCTTTGTTTTGTGGTTCAGAAATGACAGCTCCTGACGTCAGTGCAGTGCCGCACTGGTGTGCCACTCGAAATCCGCTTGTGCAGGGGTATTTTCACACCTACTTTGGTATAAAACTGCACTTGTATTACTGCCTTCTGGGACCCTCTCTTACAATAATGGCAAATGTGTATTTTTTTTTTTACTTCAACTGATGGTGCAAAGTACTGTCCCAATTTATTTAATTGATGTATTAAAGTGCTGTAATATAAATGGGCAGCATTGCTCAATTACTAAAGAAATACTATTATATAAATTTTTCTGCATGAACAAATGAAGACAACACTTTCATTATGGAAGCAAAATGTGAATTATTAGATGCATCATGACATAAGAGTAATCAAACAGGTCTATTTTTTTAAATATTAATGCTGCTTTATTTTGTTAATATTTCATTCAAGTAATACACCACAAGGTGCTTTGGCTTAGACTGATTTTAACACATATTACAAACACTGTAATACAAAGCCAATTGTGGCATATTGGTTAAAAATACCAGACTTGAGTAGAGTAGAGACAGAGTAATTAGACACTATGTTCTTCAGTGCTCACAAGGATGAACAGCCACAAAATAAACAACTCATGAACATAAAAAATGCTTTTGTTGTCAGCTATATTAGTCAGCTTCCTACACCTGGAGCTGATGTATCTAGATGGGACTACCACGTCTGCTATCATGTTAAAACCAAAGTTTAAAATTTCACATTCATATTAAGAAGAAGCAAATTATATTTTAGTTTGAGAATTGCATCCTCTTACATGTTATGATGAGTTAGGACAAACTAATCTGCTCAGCCAAACTTAATAATCACATGTCATATAAAGTCATAAGTCATATAAATGCATTTGAAAGTAAATGATAGTAATTTGATAGTAAATGGGCTTCATCAATAAGATTAGCAATGGTCAAGCTAAAACACTGACAGAAATATATATATTTCTATATAGGCTTCAGACATGTGTTTCCCAAAAGCATCTTTACTACCAAATTGATTCCTAAATGGTAGTGCACAGATCACACTAAATACTACTAATAATACTAATAATACATGATTCATAGTGTGAAACATCATTAAGAATGAAAGGAAATCGTAAAATATGTCCATGCACTGGGTGTAAAATGCACATTTTTAAAGTCTCTCAGCTGAGTGGCAGACATTAGCAGAATTCTTATTAAAGCTGCAGAATTCTGTCATTTAAATTCAAAAATGTAATTACAGAATAGTTTAGCCTCTAAAATTAATCACTGACCTCTAAATAAAAACACATTTCTTCAATAACTTATCATTGTCCAGCTTGTCCAGTTTAAAACAAGCTAACAAAAATCTAAAGGCAATTATTTCTAAATTTTGCCCATATTTTTAAACTGCCCATCTGACATCACCAGTAGAATTCTGAACAAAACCAGCAAAGAGACATTGTAACTGTGTCACTTGATAGTGTAATTGACAGACACTGTGAAAGGATCAATGAGAGTAAATCTTAGCAGAATTTATTAAATTTAATAAATTTGTCTCTCAAGGCTGAGTTCTACATGACATCCCTACATCAGACGTGACAAAATGAAGTAAAATAGCCAGATAATATACAAATATTTTCACGCTCTGCAAGTGAGCGGTTGGTCGCCACTCACTCACATTATATCGTAATTGAGCAAAAACAATTAAATAAATTTAATTTGGAACTTACCAAAATCATGCCACAACACAAGAACTATGCTGCAGAATTTAAGCTCCACGCAATGTCTGTAATATCTGAAATGAACACATGTTCCATTGTTCAACACAGGTTGCAATTGTCGATGTTTCCTGATCTGATTTTGAAGGATTTGAAGAAAGGTAAGCCTAATATTTTTTGCATTTCAGTGTTGCTAATTTTATACTGAAGAATTTACATATGGACAGATAATTGACATCGCTGTACTACCATACCCCCACCCTCCAGTCATTTTCCCAGCCAGCAATACACTTTGTTCCTTTAAGTCTGTTAAATTGAGCTTTAACCAGCTTGTATTATACACTGGGATGAAATGTAATGTAGCAAAGGGCTGAGAAAGTACAGAGGTGTGTCATATTCCAGCATCAAAGAAAGTGTTTTTTCTTCTTCTTCTCTCTTATTTATCTTCAAATTCATTTGTCGTATTTGCTAGAATTCGACAACCAGATTGTGAGGTTATACTTAGTAATGTAATCATATGCTGCATTTAGACAAGATCAACCCTACAACTGCTTTTATTTTACAATACACCGAGTGTCTGCGTATTTTGGTGGATTACCATGACGGCTAGGCTAACTGCTAACCAATGCTACTTCCTGTTTCCAGTGAAAAGTGGAGGTAAGCAATGGGGCTTTCCATATTCCACTGATCTATCTTTGCTTTGCTTTGCTTTTCGAACTGTTCATTGCTGCAGTAAACAGTACATTTAAATTCAACTAAACATGTGGGGACGTCGTCTTTTTGTGCTGAATGATACTTTTAGCTAATGTGTTTTCATGTTTTAGCCCCATTTAAGCAAACCGCACCCAATACCAGGTTTGCAAAATCTATATATAAGCTGCGGTTTATCACTGGGGAAATATGGTAATGGGCAACCGGTCAGTAACATGATTGGGTATTTTAAAAAGCATCTCTCAGAAGTAAATATGAACAGAGGTTCACCAATCATTGATAAATTGTTGAGCAATTTCAAAATAATATTCCTCAATTTCAAAGGCTGTTCACAAGAGACAAGGCTGAAAATAAATAATGGGTGCCAGTCTCTTCAGTCCCTCAGGTGGCACTGCATTAAAAACAGGAATGGTTTTGTCACTGCAAGGAACTATTCCAGAGATCATTGTCTTTGAACCCAGTTCACCAATATATTCACAAATGCAAATTAAGGTGAGATCATGCAAAGAAGAAGCCATATGTGAACATTTTCCAGAAACACTGCCTGGGCCAAGGCTAATTTAAGATGGACTGAGGCAAAGTAAAAAACTGTTCAATGGTCAGACTAACCAAAATGTAAAATCCGTTATTAAAAACATTGACACTACATCCTCCAGACTAAAAAGGTGAGAGTCCATCCAGCTTACTAGCACTCAGTCTAAAAGCCGGCATCTCTGAAGGTGTGAGGGTGCATTACTGTCTATGCAATTGGCAACTTGCACATCTGTAAAGGCACCATCAATACTGAAAGGTATATTCGGGTTTAAGAACAACATATGCTCCCATCCAGATGACGTCTTTTACAGGAAAGACATGTAAAGTCAACGCTAAAATGTTTACTGTAACTAATACAACAGCATGGTTTCTTATTGCCAGCCTGCAGTCCAGAACGTCCACCAATCAAAAACAAATGGCGAATCATAATCGTATGATCCTATATCAGAAAAGAATGGAACAATATTCCACCACAATCAGCTGGTCTCCTCAGTTCCCAGGCATTTACAAACAAGCAAAAAAACAGCATCCAAAGTAATTGAGTTTGTATTTTTTATTTAGTGTTCAATGTTATTTTTAATATATATATATATATATATATATATATATATATATTAAAAGTAGTTCTCAAACAGTCAGTCAGTAG
>JBBIGC010000041.1:33457189-33486445 GCA_037576955.1 Lepidarchus adonis | reverse complement strand
AGCAGCAAATTTACATATAATAAAAGAGTTAAAAAAAATTAATTGAAGATTTTAGCAGTGTTCACAAAGAGTTCCTGAAAGTTTGCCTGATATTAACATGTTAAAATTTCTATTTTCTGAGAATTAGGACATTCAACATAACTGAGCTATTTTACTTCAGCATAACCTTTACAACTCTGGTGGTTAGATTGCATTAGGCCCTGTGTCTCTTAATTAAAATACATTAGTGAAAGGCTTGGAGCTGTTATATCTGTCTGCTTTCAGGTCGTCTGGATGCCTGTGAGATCAAACAGTCCCTGGCTGAACTGGGAATGGACATATCTACAGAAACAGCACTGAAAATCCTACAGAGGTTTGTAGCCTGGATACTGACTTGTTATTTAAAATGAGAGACAGTATTTTAAAAAAATCAGGAAATGCCATTGTGTAAAAAATTGATTTGTATTGCACTGCTGCACATAAGTATTTGAACATCTGGCAAAAATTCTGTCTCTCAAAGATCTGGTATTAGTTGGAGTCTGACTGACTGTGGGGTGGACAGGTGTCTTTAAAGAGCTTAGACAGGTGCTAATAATTTAGATTAATTAGTGGAGTAGAATTAAACTTATTAAAGACAGAGTAACAGATATTTGAGAGGCAGAATTCTTGCTGATTACATATATTTATATAAATACAGTTGTTCTCATAAGTTAGAGTGTATAAAATATAGAGTACTTCACAGTTTTGCATTTGGTAGCCACTTGTTATCCAGAGGGACATAATATTAAAATATAATGAAGATGTTGACGTATGTCTTGTTTGGAGTCTTGCCCAAGGACTCTTACTGATATTGTGTAGTGTGGTTATCCACTACACCACACCAACAGCTAGGAGTAAGTTTACTGATGTGTCTGAGCAGTAAATACCTTTTCTTTAGTGAATAGATGTTTGACAAACTTGTCCCCATAATCTCTGTTCTCCAGCATTGACAGTGATGGCACCATGACTGTGGACTGGAATGAGTGGAGGGAGCACTTCCTGTTTAACCCCGCCACAGACCTGGAGGAAATTATTCGATTTTGGAAACACTCCTCGGTCCGTTACTCAGTGTGTACTTTTGTCTAGTTTTTGTGGAAAGCCATTCTGGTAGAGGTATAATTATATATATATAATTATAAGTATTATAATTTTAGTGTTGGAGATACATTCTACTGTACTGTGCTATTACATATAAGGGCCAGTATCATGGAAAACAGAAATTCTCACACCTCTTTTGAATAAAATCACTTTCTGTAGTATATAAACACAAAAAATGCAATAGTATATAAACTGTATCAGTCTATACAGCCGATATGTCCACTACAAAATCAGAGGCTCTGTAATTGCCTAGAAAATTGTCAACAACGTCTTTGAAGGCATTAAAGGCAATTTTGTTCGGCCCAAGTAGATAGATATATATATACGTACGTACGTACATACATGCATACATATTTTATTAATCCCAGACAAATCTTCTATCCGCTTGTCACTCATAACATGTCTGATCTGGGGGCCAACAAAAATGCCCTCTTTGATCTTGGCATCAGTTATTCTTGTGAACATCTGACTTCTTCAAAATTCTTCATGAGTCCCAGTTTTATGTGAAGAGGAGGCAAACATGTCTTTGCTGGGTCAACAAGCAATTCATGTGCCACATTGTTCTGTCCTGGAACTAACTTTTTATGATGGGGCCAGACAATAGTGTGACTCTTTGGCATGGCTGTCCCATTTGCAGATAAAACAACAGTATTTAGTATAGCTGAGCTACTGTCCTAGTAAAAGAGCAGAGACTTTAAGATCTACACAGATATTCCAGTTGTACCTGTTATACTGGATGTATGTCAGTAACAGTTCCATCTTCATATTATGTTTATTTCACGTTTATTTCACAGCAGAAACAGAGACTGCCAACTTATGGAAAAAATTGGGTTATATATATCATGTCCTGGTGACATCAAACACCATTCCTATAGCCTTCAACCCACAGCTCAGCTTTTGCTTTTGACAGACCCAAATCTTTCTAACCAAATCATTTCATTCAGAATGTGTTATTAGATGTGGATCGCCTGATGAGCAGTGTTCAAAATCTGAGTCAATGTCACTGTCAGTACCTTGCATTGCAGTTTCTTCATTTGGTCCAATGCTCTAGTGGTTTTAGAATTGGAAGACTGTGGCACGGGTCTCATTGCTGAATGCAGATTAGGATATTCAATTGACTTCATGTTTTTGGCAGAGACATTAGTGATTCCGATCGTGATTTCCGATCATTGTGAATACACCACTGCACCCAGTGCACCACAGCGAAACTATTCCTAACCATTAGACACATTAGTCAAACAGAAGAAACAGTCCATCACCTGGTCTTTCTGTTCTCGTCATATCAGCGGAACAGCAAAAGGCATCGTCTTTCGAGTGCCTCTGAGCCAGGCTCTCAGACTGACAGCACATGTCACACAGCAAATGCAGCCAAAATACAGAGGAACATGTTAAAACAGAAGCTTTCTTCACAAGAGCAGTCATCAAACATCTCTGAGATGCAAGTGTATATTCGCCACAGAGTATATAGTGGCTGTTACACTTTACATTACATTTACATTGACGAGACATATTGCCCAACACCAAAACATCTATAGCATCATGACTTTCTGTTATGTTGCTACAGATACTATACTATATCTATATATAGTACTATATATAGTATCAGTTACTATACTGATACTATATCTACATTAACCAAATTAGCAGGATCAGTGTATGCAAGCCATACCTTTATAGCATGCTGAGACAGTGTCAAGCTCATTCAGAGCTGCCCAGGCATGCCCAGGTTTTCATCTTCCACAGAACAGCTTCCAACCTGGCCTGATTCCATGCCTGGACATGCCCAAGCTGCATAAACCATTGTTGATAAGTCACTTACAGGAGCGAAAATGTTAGGATAGAAATATAATTAAAAAGCATGACAAAACTAAAGATTTCTCTGAAACGGTATGTGATACTTTCTACTTTTTACCAGTTTTTGACTTGAAATAGGTCTTAAATGTAACTCATTGAAACCTGCAGAAACCCTGTATTATTAATAATATAATTTATGGCTCTCCAAGGTAGCAGCTGGACATTGGTGACAATCTAGCCATTCCTGATGAGTTCACCAGTGAGGAGAAGACCTCTGGAGGTTGGTGGAAACAACTGGTTGCTGGGGCAACAGCAGGGGCAGTCTCTCGAACAGGCACTGCCCCCCTTGACCGAATAAAAGTTTTTATGCAGGTATATGGAGTTTAATTTCTAATGTGAAATACTTCATGTAGAGTTTATGTGTTATGACGCATTATTCATGAATATAACTGATTCATAGTATTTTGTGTAATTCTCATATGTCTTAAATTAAACCAGTATTTGAACTATATTGAATGTATTACCATGAATCTTGACTTAGTTGTACTTATATGGTGTGTGAATAGAGTAGTGGATAACACCACTGGCCTTCACCTCGCTCAGTCTGTAACCCTGAGTTCACACTGCATTGCTTGAGGTGAATGTACAGCTTTTGATTAGTCGTTGGTGGGCACCTTGATATACTACATACAGGTAGTAAGTTTGGTATGATTATGAAAACTAGATTTTGAAAAACAGCAAGCAGAAAACAGTGCTTAGCCAACACTGTTTTTATTCATGTTTATCTTTTTTAACATTACACCAAAAATAATTGAAAATGTATTAATTAACTAACCTATAAGTTCCCTAAAGTGCTATTGTGCCAGTATTGTATTGTCAAAAGACACTCTTCTTACACGTTTGCATTTTTTAAAAACCTTGACCCCTGAATTTTTGCTTTGTCCTTGGGCAAGACTCCCAATGCTACATTTGCCTACATTTGTAAAGGAAATAAGTAAGTTACCAAAATGTGTAAAATGTTTGTCTTGTTTGTCTTGTCTGCAGGTTCATGCTTCCAAGTCAAACCAAATCAGTCTGGTTGGGGGCTTCAGACAGATGCTTAAGGAAGGGGGAGTCACATCTCTGTGGAGAGGGAATGGCCTTAATGTGTTAAAAATGGCCCCAGAGACTGCCATCAAATTCATGGCCTATGAGCAGGTAGGCTAATATGGAGACTTTGATCTAGTGTCTCAGTTTGTAAAGGTGGCATTGGTTATGGTCTGTAGCTTTAATGGCAGAAGATATAGCACATGGAGGTGGCCCATGGTAGTTCAGCTTGTATGAAGATGATAAGCTGGAATCTCCATTGATGGACGATCTGGTCAAGTCGACTGGAACCCCGGTGATAGCAAATTATCATTAATGGCAGTGGAGAAGTTCCTAGTCTCCTAGTCTCCTCACTGATAGTACGTCAGGTTTTGTCTGTTCTACTACATTGATCATCTTGAACGATCCATTTACCCATCGGTGCCCATGTTCACTTCTTTTTGTCTCCCATCAGTATAAGAAGCTTCTGTCGTCAGAGGGAGATCAAATAGAGACTGCGCAGAGATTCATGGCTGGTTCTTTAGCTGGAGCCACAGCACAGACGTGTATTTACCCCATGGAGGTGAGAAAGCTGTAGATTTATTTGAGAGTATCAACAGTTTATTATATGTCTGCATGCAGAAAAAACCTGTGGGAGTGGACCAACTGAAACGATTTGTATGCAAACACTATTTTATAAACTGCTTTTTCAATGTCATTATACCATGTTTACCATATATACCATATATACCATGTATATATCAAAATAAAGAAAAAAGTTGGAGCTACAAGGATTCTCAGAGACTTCTAGCTAGGTCTGGGCCAATCACGAGGGGTCGTGGTTACGGCGCCGGCTCTTTTTTTTGTTGCAGCGTTGGTCTGTCATATACAGTAATAGAATGTAGTTGAACTCCTACTAACTGCTTTACTATAGAATTAGCACAACTGACCATGTTCTAGGCTACAGCACTAACACAAACCCAAGTTTGGCGAGCTATAGATGGAGAACATAGATGATGCATACACCTGACACTTTGCACATTGTGACAAGGGTGAGAGGCGAGGTTGGCAGCTTAATGAGGTAAATAATCTGTTCTGCAGCATTTCACGGCGAGAGGCGAGGTTGGCGAGATAATGGAGGCAACCTAACAGGGTTTGACGATACATTACATACTGTATATGCACAAGCATAGACTGGAAACAGGTGTAGAAGATGATATTGGACAAGTGCAGAGATTGTAATGATGAACTGAGCAAAGGCCAGTTTGGAACCAGGCCAAAAAAGGTTCCTGACAGCATCCAATCGGTGGCACTTTGCTAAATTCCTACTGTATAGAATACATAAATGCATATGCACAGACCTTCAAAGGTTTAGATGTAATATTTTAAAGCATATAAACATATTTTATTCACAATGAGTGTGTGGGTTTGTAATAACTAGTCATTTTTCTTGGCACAAGCAAAAGCCCTAAATTGGGAAAAATGCCAGGTCCCATGGATTTTTCCTTTTGTTCTGGCACCACTTCAGCTGTTTGAAAGCACATTTGGGCCAAAGACGTTTCAATATGTGCTTTTAACAATAGCTTGACTCCTAAGAAAATATAATTAACTGTTTCATGTCCTCCCTCTTACTCCAGGGCAGTATTTTTACTCATTATACATGCATTATTACTCATTAATCATGCAATATTAGTCAATAGTCAATTGTTCATTAACAACTCAGTAATTTTGATTTATGTAGTTACGAATATAAATGCTTTACTTTGAGAGTTTTAAAGAAAAGACAGGATTGAAAGTTGTCCCTAAACTGTGGATGTGACTGTAATTCTCTTATTTGTAGGTAATGAAGACCAGACTGACTCTGAGAAGTACTGGCCAGTATTCTGGAATGGTAGACTGCGCAAGGTCCATTTTAAAAAGAGAGGGGATCAAGGCTTTCTATAAAGGCTATGTCCCCAACATGCTGGGCATCATCCCTTACGCTGGCATCGACCTTGCTGTTTACGAGGTATATAGATAACTACATGTTGCCATCACTTTATATATCATTTTCTGGACTGGAGTTTGCATATTATTTCATCCTCAGAACATTTCCATTGGTAATTGAATCCAAAACGTTGTCTTATCCTGCACTGATGTTGTCAGAATCAGAATACCTCTGCAGTAGACAGTACAAAATATTGCTTTACATTGACATACAGCAGAAGTAAGGTGTTTTTTATGGACAAAGGAGTTGTAATCCATTTCTTGTGTAGTGAAAATGAACATGAAGTTTTTTGCATTAACAACAGTAATGTTTTAATTTGCTCATCGTGTTGAATCCTTTTAGGAAGAGGTCAGGTTGCCAAACTGATTTCAAAGATTTCAGAGAGATAAAATTAGTTACAAGTTAAACGTTTTGTGTAAAGTCAAAATTCTCCTGTTTTTGGGATCCTTAGGGAGAGAGAGTCTTTGAAGTCTGAGGACACATTGGAAGTGTGTGTCTGTGATGTTTATGGAGGTGGACATGAATGGGTGTGTTATGGGCGTGTCAATGGGAGTGTTCAGAGCCATGTGACACGACGCACACTGACGCATGTTGACATTTGTTGACATGTTTAAGTGGTGTTTGCTTGACGCATGTTCCTGTTTTGTGTGTGTGTGTGTGTGTGTGTGTGTGTGTGTGTGTGTGTGTGTGTGTGTGTGTGTGTGTGTGTGTGTGTGTGTGTGTGTGTGTGCTCTTATCTGTTTTTGTGTCCTTCATGGGAACAGAATGTTTTGCTCTTACAGTAATTCACAAATGTCTCCAGTTCTGTGACCCTGGAAACAGAAGTGATTGTCCCATTATTACTTGTCAAGAGATGGTGTATATTAGGCAGCAAGTCAACGGTCAGTTTTTGAAGGTGATTTATTCACCTGTTGGAGGCAGGTAAAAGGGTGAGTGTGAGTTATTGTCAGTGCCTACCAAAAGTGACCCAAGGATGTACAATTGGAGAACCAACGACAGGCACATGGGCACCCAAGGCTCACTGATGCGAAAGCTGGTTCGAAGAGCTACTCTAACACAAAATGTTAATGCTGGCTCTGGGTCAGTAGTGCACGACAGTCAGAGCATGATGGCATGATGGAGACCTACACAATATTAGGCAGGTGGTTTTAATGTAATGGCTGATCAGTATTTCTTTCACTCAGGGACCCTTGACACAGTCCACATGATTTGCTCTATATGTGTTAGTATGAGTTGTGGACTGTCTGGGGTTCTCTGAGGACTGGTGCACTGGCATAGCACTAATTTACTAATCTCTCTCTCTCTCTCTCTCTCTCTCTCTCTCTTTCTCATTCTCTCTCTTCCTCTCTCTCTGTCTCTTTCTCTCTTTCTCTCTCTCTCTCTTTCTCTCTCTCTTTCTCTCTCTCTCTCTCGCGGCTCATCCAGAGTCTTAAGAACTCCTGGCTGTCACACTACGCCCGAGACACAGCCAACCCCGGCGTCCTGGTGCTGCTGGGCTGTGGGACCGTGTCCAGCACTTGCGGGCAGCTGGCCAGTTATCCTCTAGCCCTGGTGCGCACCCGCCTGCAAGCACAAGGTAAGTCCTGTGCCCCTTCAAGAGCCCCAGGAGCACAGAGAGGCGTGTTGAATGCTTAATTGAGGACAAATCTGTCAGCATGCTGTTTATGTGCGTGTGAGGAAGAGCTGGCAAGAATGCAGAGATGTGTGGCATTTAAGGAGGCATTTAGAGACTTGGCACTTTGCAGGGAATGGACGCTAGCAAATAAGGTCACTTAGTGCTGGAGGGCCGGGGTCGAGCCTAGCCTTGGACTAAGATTCACCATTACTGGACGTCTAGTGTAAATCCTATCGGCCACCGCCTTTCTGAAGCGTAGATTTATTACTGTAGTTTAGCTGCTGTTTACCTTTATTTATGGAATTGCATAGTTAAGCAATGATTTGCATCAACATTCAATCTTGCTTCAAATCTGCATTTCTGAATTGTTCAGTTACATTTTAGTGCCAACAAATAGGAGAAACCAGCAAAATGGTTCAAGTGATGTGACAAAAAAGTAAAAATTGAGATAAAACTATAATAGTATGAAACTTTAAAGACTAATATAGAATGTAATGCAGTATAGAGGCCATACATGTCGGATCCCATGAGCCCACCAGTGGTTACCCCAGGTATTGCACAAATAAACTTTAAATAAGGCTTCCAAATATGGGCATTGCCATTATACAGTTACATATTGCAATTGCAATATTTTTCATTTTATTAAAGGGCCAATTTCTCAAATAAAAAAGTATAATTCCCAATGCATTCATTCCATATACGTTAGGGGTCACCAACCTTACACACTTCTTAAATAACAAGTTTGCTTCATTTATCTTTAGTTATTCAGTATATTATTAATTATTATGTATGTAAATATATATTATTAACAATACTCATCTATGTGAAGACACTGATCAGCGTTATGATTTAATAAACAATGACTTAACAAGGTGGTAAACAGATATCAATTTTCTACACATTATTCATATTAATCTCAGCAATTATTAAAATTTTCAAATGATCAATTCTACGACATTTTGAAGTGTCCGCACAAATGAGACTTTTGCAGTAGTAAAAAAAAAGACGTTATTCTCTCATTCACTGTGAAGATGATGCATTTTCTTTGTTTTTTCTGCCACATTTTACCTACACTTCCCTTAACTTTATGTATAATAAACTGAAATGAAAAATTGTCATTTTCAAATCTATATGAATGCAAATGTGATTAAAGGAGAATAGAATCCATATACATTTTAGATGCTTTTTACAGGTCTGTGGGCACCTCGTGTGGTCATTGGGGGCACCCTGATGCCTGCGGGCACCATGTTGTTGACCCCTGATATATGTAAACTAAGCTTTAAAAACAGCTTACTGTCAGATCATGTTTATGATTTTACAAAACCAACACATTCATATTTCTCCTTTTCTATCCTGCTGAGGTTCATTTGCATGTTGAAGGGTTCTGCGATATCGGTATTCCAGAAACCGATATCGCGATAATGAGGTACAGACGATATATTGTGCAGCCCTACTTTTAAGCTTTTCCACGAGTTTGACTTTGGCTCCTGTTTAATTCCCAATGAAAAATACATGTGTGAATAGATCCAATTGAGCTTTCTGAAGCTATCAGACTATGTCTGAGAACCATGACTGAATGGAAATGGTTTACAAGCCAACTTGAATACCTATTGTTAGCCTATTAGGATAAAACTGTTGCTTTGCCACATTTTTTACATCTAGAAATGTAATAATGAGTGTAATCTTGCTGTTGTTGTTGTTGTTCAGCATCTCTTCATAACTCGGAGCAGCTCTCCATGCGTTCGCTGGTGCAGAGCATAGTTGCCAAAGAAGGCTTCTTCGGACTCTACCGGGGCATCCTACCCAACTTCATGAAGGTCATCCCTGCTGTGAGCATTAGCTATGTGGTGTATGAATACACAAAGACATCACTGGGTATTTCAAAGTGAATGCCATGGGACCATGTTCACAATCTCCATAGTAGAAAGCTTTTTGTTAAAGGAATAGATCTTTAAAAAGCTTTTGAACTTAACCCAGAAGGTGGTCAGGCAAGAAGTATGAAGGTTTTTACTCTATAAATCAAATTGTGTCCATTTACGTTATCAGGTGTGCACCTCAGTTTAGTCCATTTGTATTGATGCTGTATGTTATACTGCAGGAGTGTCCATCTCCAGTCCTGAAGGTCTACCACCCTGTAGCCTGCAGATCCAACACACCTGACTGTCAAATTTTGACAAACTTGAAGGCCTTCATTACCTGCATCATGTGTGTTAGATCAGGGTTGGAGTTAAACTCTTCAGTGTGGTAGTTCTCCAGGTCCACCCATGTCATACAGTGTCAGAAACCACATACAGAGCCCTCCATAATGTTTGGGACTGAAACAATTTAATCCTCTGCTCCTCAGTGTAAAATGCTAAATCAAATAATTCCAAAAAATAATTAAAAAAATATGGTGAAACTAATATATATATAAAATGGTGCCTTCATTTTTGGGCACCATAATGTTTGGGACAACTTAATGGTTGGTCATGTTTATTACTTTGTTGCAGATGCCTTTTATGCAATGACTGCTTATAGTCTGATTCATAGACATCACCAGGTGCTGAGTATCTTCTGTGGTGATGCTCTGCCAAGCTTCTACTGCAGCCACCTTTAACACCTGCTTGTTCCAGGGGTTTGTCCCTTTAAGTTTCTTCTTCAGCATATGGAGGGCATGTTCGAATGGATTTAAATCAGGTGACTGGTTTGACCATTAAAGAATTTTTCCTTTTTTACCTTTGAGAAACTTATACATAGCGGAATGTCTGAGATGGGTTATTGTGTTGCAGAATTCATTGTTCAACTGCAATCAGCAGTTATATCATCAATAAAGATAAATGTGCATATGTGGCAGCCATAATGCACATGCCACAGCCTTAACACTCCCACCAGCATGTTTAACTGCTGAGCTGGTATGCCTTGGATCTTGGGCAGTTTCTGTTCATGTCCATGATTTTCTCTTGCCATCTTTTTTATACAGATTAATCTTGTTCTGTCTGCCCATAACTGCTTTTTCCAGAATTCTGTAAGCTCTTTTAAGTACATTTTGTAAACTGTAATCTGGTCGTCCTGTTTTTTTGTGGCCAGTTAATGATTTTTATCTTGCAGTGTGGCCTCTGGAGTTTTGTTCATGAAGTCTTCCGTGGATAGTAGTGTCTGCTAAAGACACACCTGCGTCCTAAAGACGAAGTTTGGGGATTTTTCTTTACAGTAGTGAGGATTCTTCTGTCGTTAGCAGTAAAGGTTTTCCTCGGCCTTGTGATTACAGAGTTCACCAGTGTGTTCTTTCCTCTTAATGAGATTCCATACATTTGGTTTTGGTAACTTCTGAGGTTACCAAAACCTCAAAAAAGGTTTGAACGATATCACAAATGGTTTTATTTGTTTTTTAGCATGATATTAGCTTCCTTGACTTTCATTGGCAAGGCAAGGCAAGTTTATTTATATAGCACATCATACACAAGGTCATTCAATGTGCTTTGGTACATCTTTGAACATGAGGAGAAAAGCTAGTATCTAGTCTTGCTTCACCTTAGTAGAACGTATATTTTCCCTGCGCTAATAAAGCAATGAAACACACCTGAGTATTTACAACAGCTGTGAAGCCAGTTGTCCCGAAGATTATAGTGCCTTGAAATGAGGGAGGCTGGTAAAAAAGTGTTGTAATTTCTATACAGTCAAACTAAAATGTATGCAACTTTAAATTAAGGTCTGGAATGTGCATTTAATCACACTGAGCAGAGGGGTAAATCAAACAAAAATGTGTCTTTGTCCCAAACATTATGGCGAGCACTGTAAACAACTGAGACTGCTTAACAACTGATAGTTTGGGTGGAGCGGGATGATTTAGGTATGCAGTTTGCACAATGGGCTGTATAGAAGCCTACATTACTTGTGTACAGTACATAATGTCCTGACACATTTAGGGTCAGCAATGGTTCCTCTTTGAAGATGTTTAAACACTTAAAGAACACAACTCTGCTGAGATAACTCCTGTGCTGAAAGGCTTTGTACATACATTATTGTTTTGAAGCACTTTGAATAACTCATATCCAGACTCAAACTACTGAATTCAACTTTTAAAGTCCATAGAAAAAGACCCTGATTACACCAGACTGGACACTCGCAGGATTACGCACAAGGTTTGTCAGGAATGACCAATGTTTTCAGTATCTCTACTTGTAGCAATAGGGAAGACAGGCCAAATGTCTCACTTTGCCTTATGGCCTGGATAGTTTTGTATTAATTTGGTGTCTATGCATGTGAACTTAAGATGTTTTTCCTTTTTTACACTATTTATTACACCGTCCCATGAATATAGAATTATATGTAAAATTCGAGCACCTCTGGTCAAGTTACATTAAGCTCATATCCACCACATTTAACACACACTTACTCTTTATTAGGTTGTGGATTTAAGTTGTGTGCAGATGTTTCCTCTAATTTGTTGAATTAAAAGCAATTTTTTACACTATATTTTAGTGTATTTGCTATAGGACATCCCTATATTTCACCTCATCAGCAAGATATGTCATTTGACTGGAGGTGTTCAAACTTTTGCATACTTAGTAACTCTTAAGTTCAGCTCAATAATGCTGTAGTACGGACAGTGAATGGTGGTTGGAGTATGAGCAGACTTTCACTGGTAGTCACATTAGCATGTGATTGGACTACCACTTTAACCTTAAATTCTAGAAGACCTCCCCTATAACTGGCATTAGAAAATGATGTAACACCTTGATTATTCTGAAATGTTCTCAATCTAAAGAAAGAAAACTGACTGTAACTGGTTCACTTCCTCATTTAAGCATGACCTATAGTTACATATCATTTAAACAAAATTCTGCATAATAAAAAATATTTAAAGATGGACACAAG
Source organism: Lepidarchus adonis (assembly GCA_037576955.1). Classification (NCBI taxonomy): domain Eukaryota; kingdom Metazoa; phylum Chordata; class Actinopteri; order Characiformes; family Lepidarchidae; genus Lepidarchus; species Lepidarchus adonis. The sequence goes on along the minus strand of JBBIGC010000041.1, from coordinate 33,474,011 downwards.
TCTTTGTTTACACATGCTATAAAATGGAAATACTAAACCAGGGGTCTCCAAAGCTGGTCCTGGACGGCTGGTGTCCAGCATAGTTTGGTAGTTCCCCTCCAGGACTGGAGCTGGACGCCCCTGGACTAAAATTAACAGCTTAAATGTGTTTTCTTTACTATGTTCCGCTGTAAGCGTGTGCCTGAACAAGTTCTCCTCCATGTCAGACTGACTGTTAGGACAAAGCTTGTCAAACGTTTGGGCTACTGGTGCTAGCAGAATGTCAGTGTTGTCATGGTAACAGGCCTGCCCTTTCAATCTACGAACAACTTTGTGTTTCAGTACAGCTGAAAAAGCTGTTCCTTCACTTCCATATTGTTCTTATTTTATAATAAAACACTGCATCACTGGCGGTGTCATTTATGCCAGCAAATATGAAATTCTGCAGCATGGATTTCCAGCTACATACTATAGGAAAAAAGTGTTCCCAAAGAAAGAGGGACAAACTCCTATTAATGCCCTTTTGAAATGTCTACAAACTATAGGACATGGTGTGTTTAATCTGTCAGTTAATAATGGGGTTTAGGTATGAGCAGCAGTGCAGCCATATTTTTAGGGGAAAATCTGTGCTAAAGCTCACTATACGCTGACCAGTGACCAAATGAATATAAAGACAATACTTCTGCATTTCCGAGTCCTTTATTCACCCCATTTGTTTGAATAAGGTGAATAAAGGCTAAAACAAGTCACCGGGACTGCTGTAACCATGGAAATGACACCAAAAGAAAAATCTAAAACCTTGATGGTCAAGTTCAATCTGCAAAAAAAAGTGAATAAAAGCCATTTAGACCCAGGCTAAGCAGGAGCATGTAGTAAAATTGGCTTCCAGGTGTAAGTGTTCATCTAAAAAGAAGAAATAGTCATTGTGAACACACATGGAGCAACAACAGTGTAGTAGACGGTACCTTGCTCAAGGGCACTTGGGCTGGACCTTGAACCTGCAACCTTCTGATCACAAGGGCAAGGTCCCAACCACTAGTGTATCTGCTTTGACCACAATCTAATTTCATATAGTTTACTGCAGACATGAAGATCTTCACTACAAAAGCAGAACTATTCTAATAAAGGTTTTTATTTTTCAGATTTAAATAGGCCAACAAACCATAAAAATACATACAGGTCAGTAAAATGATCAGCCACACTCATGTGTGTGCATCGGCGTTTAAGATTGTAAACCATCTTTGAAAACAGAATTGAAAGACTGGTTAAATCGCTGTTCACGAAGAAAATAAAGGTTTCTGTTGGTGCTGGGATAGTTTTTCGTATTTTATCCTGAGAGTCCATTAAAATGAGCTCACGTCAACTAAATAGGCGATGCCGACGTATATAAAAGCCTTCTTCAGTCTCCAAAACGCTCAAAGATGTGAAATAAGCTACAGGATCTGACGCTGCCATCATTTTACTGAGAGGAAAATCTAAACCAAACACATGCCCTTTCATAAGTCCAGGAGAAATCACCCCAATAGCCCAAAAAAAAAGAATTTATGTCGCGGTTTTTGGGGAAAAAGGAAAACAAATATAATAATACATTCTCTATAAAATAAAATTAAAACCTAGGAGCAGAATAACAAACTCATGAGAGGACGATACAAGTCGTAACTCAAGGTGGGGAAAAGTCATCGATCAGAGAACACCCTTCAGCCAATCCTGTCGAAAGCACTTTCTCTCAGGACATGAAAAAAAAACAAGATTATGATCATCTGAACCATCAGCTTGAAATATGTAAAATTTCACCTAGTGATGGGGGTGTGGTCATCTGCAGGGCAAACATCTGCACAAGGGTCCCCCTGTAGTCAACAAACGCAAGTCAAAAATCCTTCCAATGCCCTTTACTCCCCACACATTTGACTGTAAGTGACTATACTTGTGTATACGGCTTAAAACCAGCTATAACCAGTGTTCATCAGCCTGGCACCGGGGCCCCAGCACTACACCAGTTCCACTCCGTCATATTTGGTTCGGCTCAATAAATAGTTGGCGAGTTAAATCAAATTGTGTTTAAAAATGCATTTAATTGCACTCGCAGGCCAGGACTGACTAAACAGGGTCATAGACAATTCCATTCTTATTTCTGGAGCTCCAAAATAAGCCAAACACTTTATTGCTGAACTGGTCAGACCTGCAAACACTCCTCAAATGACCTACACAGGCTCCACCCACAAATGCATTCTTTCATAGCAACTGTTGCTAGGATGGGAGCATTACAAATCATCCAACATAATGAGAATCCGTGGTGTGATACTTATTCACTATGGAACTGAAGGGTCACACTGTTCACAGATCAGTGGCAAATTCTATGTCTGAATCTATTCAGTTGTTTCTGAAATCCTCATTAAAATTTGTCCAACAGTTGCTACAAAACACACACTTGTGGGTAGAACAAGGATAGGTCATGTTCGAAGAAAACTGGATGAAGGGACTAGAACTATGTAACTCAAAAGACGCCTCAGACTGAATAGGCATTAACAAATAAACTGGGTCCTCGCTCAATATGCACCAATTCATAGTCCGTCATTTATACAACCACTCCATCAATCATCCATGTGTCTAACACAGCATAGGGGTCCTGATTTCTGCAGAACAAAATGTTAAGATGATGGAATGAGGGGAAAAGGGGACAAAAGTATCTCAGTGAACTTAAAAGCTTATGGGAAACCAAAACGACCAAGTGAGAACGTGTTGCTTTCATTTTCCAGCCAGAAAAAAACAGTTCTTTTAAAGAAAACGGGGAAAAATAAACAGCTACCCAAGTGAAAGTGAATACATGCGACAGCTTTTCAACTTTTCAGGGTGAAGATGATGGCGATGAAGAGGAGGAGCAGGGCGGCGATGTCATGACTCCTCGTTTCCTGAGTCGTCCTCGTCATAGCAACAGTCATCATCGTTATCATCATCATCATCCAAGTCCTCGTCGTCACAGTAATCGTCGTAAAACAAATCGGAGCCCTCGTCGGTCGGTGGGGCGCGTGTGCGCACACAATATTCTGCCAGCGTGGTGGGAACTTTTACGCCATCTCGTTCTGCTTCTGCTTTAGTTGCCAGAACTTGTTTCCTGTAACACAAACACACATGTACATCAAAAACAGGAAAATTAATTGGAGTAATCATTTTTATGCTTTTTTCCCCCACTCCCACTTTCTCTTCATCTTGAAACTGGGTTGCCATGAGTTTTTCCTAATCCCACATATTTCCTGTGACAAAAGCTGAACAATCCAATTATTAACAAAGCAGCAATATGACAACATATACATGTGTGAGCCTTCTAACCACTAGAGGGCAGCACAACTCAATATTTGGAGTGTTTAAACTTTTAACAAAATCTGGTTACTTTATGTAACTGTTTCTGTGAAATCAGACACATGCCCGTTATCTAACTTAAGGCCAATACCATCTATTCTGGACGAGTACCAATTCACCTGACTGACATGAATGGGACTCTCAACACCCATTTTAAGAAGGAAGGCCATAAACTCGCCATACAAACAAATGCTGTGTACATTAAGGCTTTGCTTTTATCATTTATTGTTTTTTTACCACACACTAACTATGCCCCAATAATTTACATTTAAATTTAAATTAGTCGTCCCACAGTCTATTATGTGTTTAACAATGCCCCCGTTTACAGACCCATTAATAGCATCACTGACGCCTAGCTTGGTAACGATCTGTGATAATATTAGGTTATTGTACATGGATTTGTTGAAAAAAAGGTAAAACATTTTCTCAGTAGCTCACAAAAGTGAGTACACCCCTCACATTTTTGTAAATATTTTATTATATCTTTTCATGGGACAACATCGATGATATGACACTGACAGCTTTTACAGCACCTCCAAGATGACCACTGCCTTGGTAAAGAGACTGAGTGTAAAAGTGCTGGACTGGCCATCTGTGGAGAATCCTCAAACAGAAGATAGAGGAGCGCAAGGCCGTGATGTCATCATGGAGCAGTGGAAAATAATTCCAGTGGCAACCTGTGAAGCTCTAGTGAACTCAATGCTGAAGAGATTTAAGACAGTGTTGGGAAATAATGGTGGCCATACAAAGTACTGACACTTTGGGCACAATTTAGACATTTTCACTTGGGGATGAACACTACTCACTTTTGTTGGCAGTGGTTTAGATTAATATCGATGTTGAATTATTTTGAGGGAACAGCAAATTTATACTGTTTTACAAGCTGTACACAAACTACATTACATTATATCATATATGTCATATCCCATGAAGAGATAAAATATTCACAAAAATGTGAAGGGTGCACTCACTGTATTGCATAGATTGGTACTTCTGCTTTTAATAATTTGTTTTTTCTCCATCACCTCCTGTAACATTCCTTCAGTTGTCATGGTTTTACTGACAGAAGATGACAAACACTCGAAAGAAAGGAAATCGAATACGTGAAATCTCACCGAATAATCTCTGCATACTCCCTGTCCTTCCCTTTGCTGTCTCTCCATTTGCGGTACATGACAGAGGCGTCCACGTTAGCAGGAGAAAAGGTGTTGGGCTCATTCAACAAGGATATGACACTCAGTAGGATGGTCCTGGAAAACACCAACACACAACATGGTTAGTACCACGAAAACCAAGAAAAACCAAAAAGTGAATCTAGTTTCATTTACACTGATGTACACCAGTAGACGTCCAACGTTGTTTTCAATACTGTGAGCTTTGTAAATAGACACAAAGCAAATGAAACCTGATTGTTTAAGGAAAAGAATGTCATGACAGTAAATCACAACTCAGAGGTGGGTCATATGTTTGTTCTGAAATGAGAGCTACCAGACAACAACCATGAGTTCACCTCATGCCTTTAGAATAAAAACATGCTTCAGTGCTTAGTGATGGGTGCTCTTTAATAAAAAAAAAGGTGGGGGGTGTCAATTGACTTCAACTTCCAGGAAGGTATGAGATTTTCCTCTGACGCTACAGATGTGAAACCTGATATTAGAAGCCTGAAGCGAAACTAGCAGCAAAGAACTAGGGCAGGAAAGACTTGTTAGACACTTCCTACCACACAGCTAAAACAAACACACTGTTCTATACAGACAGTGAATGACAGGAGAACACAGATAAAGAAATAATCGGTTGCAACGTCAAACTGTACAAGACATAACAAGAGCTATGACTGGTTCCATATGACACTGAATAGTTTTGCCATAGCCCTGCCAAAAAAAGAAAAGAAAAAGAGGACAAACACAGAAGAGGGTGGGGGCACTGAGAGCTTATTTTCACCTGACGTTCTGGGTAGGGTTCCACCTCTCAGACGGTAGCTCTCCACTTTGCGGGTCATCTACTGGAGGGTGAAGGATAGAAATACACACGTCGCCATTCTGAAAGACAAACGAGGGTGCAGGCTTTAATTCACAAGGCGAAACTTTGTGCTATTCACACTGAGGACAAAAGCATATTGTCAGTACTGTAACAAAACCTCACATCTAGAAAATGGTAATGACATCACAACAGCAAAACATTTTAAGGAAATTTCATCAAATAAAATGAAATCTATTCCATTTAGAAATTATTAGGGTTTAATGTAAAACTTACCAAATAAGATTTCTTTACATTTGGTAATAGGAACCAGGAGTATCATTGTGTACCATGAAAACAGTCATTTTATCAAGGCATAATGAAACTAGATGTTTTTTTAAATAAATGCTGATGGTAAAATGATTTTTGAAATGATCTATAAAATTATATAGATATTGTTATTCAGAATCAGAATCAGAAAAACTTTATTGTCCCTAAGGAAATTGCTTATGTAACGACTGCGACATAGAGACAGTGACAAAAAATAAAATAAACATACATCTTATACTAGTAAAAATACAAAGGAAATAAATACAAAAGTACTAAACATGTCAGGTAGAAATTTACAAGGTCATAAAAAAGTAAAAAGTACCAAAGGATTGTATTTTTATTACTGATATATGTCCACGAGAGCATACAATAGAGGAAATAATTATTTGACCCTGAAAATAGCTGGTTTTGCAAGTTTGTGCACAAAGAAATTAACTATTTATCATTTTAATGGTATGTTTATTTTAACAGTGAGAGATAGAAAATTACATTATATAAAATATACAAGTTGATTTGCACTGAGGGAAGTATTTAATCCCTTTGTGCTTGCAAACTCTCCAGTGTGCGGTTGTTCCTATTGCTTGTAAACTTTTTTTCTACCACATTTCGTCCTTCCCTTCACCTCTCTATTAATGTGCTTGGACACAGAGCTCTGAACAGCCAGCCTCTTTAGCAATGACCTTTTGTGTCTTGCCCTCCTTGTGCAAGGTGTCGAAGGTCTTCTTTTGGACAACTGTCAAGTCAGCAGTCTTCCTCATGATTCTGAGCTACAGACTTAGACTGAGAGACCATTTAAAGGCTTTTGCAGGTGTTTTTAGTTAATTAGATGATGAGTGTGGCACCTACTGTCTTCAAAAATAAAACCTTTTCACAATATTCTAATATTCTGAAATACTGAATTTGAGACTTTATTTCTTTTAATTTTAATGATTATAACCGACAACTAATTAAACATTTGAAATACATCTGTCTCTGTGTAATGAATGAATCTAATATAAAACTTTTACTTTTTGAAAGGAATTACTGAAATAAATCAATTATGTCATGATATTTTAATTTTATGACCAGAACTTGTAGCTGAAGGATCTTTTGCCTTTCTCATGAGGTGAGATGTTGCATGGAGCCCCAGACAGAAGTTGATTAATGGTCTGTGTTTTTCTTCCATTTTTGAACAATTGGACCAACAGTTGTTGCCTTCTTACCCAGCTTCTTGCTTATGGTTTTGTAGCCCATTCCAGCCTTGTGCAGTACTACAATCCTGTCCCTGACATCCTTAGACAGCTCTTTGGTCTTGCCCATAGTGTAGATTTTGAAGCCTGATTGTTTGAGTCTGTGGACAGGTGTCTTTTATACAGGTGACTATTTTAGACAGGAGTCTAATGTGGGTGACGGGTCTGTGTGAGCCAGAACTAATGGTTGGTAGGGGATCACACTCTCACTTTATATATTTTGTGTCATGTGATTTTCTCAAATTTCTTTTTTATATTCTCTCCCTCACTGTTAAAATAAACGTACAATTAAAATTATAGAATTGGAGACTATAGAATTATAGTTCATTTCTTAGTCAGTGGGCAAACTTACAAAATTAGCCAGGGGTCAAAAAATTATTTCCTCCACTGTATGTAACCTTATATGCCAAGACTACATTTTAAAACAATCCTATGATCACTGTGAAAACCATTGTAGAACATCTTATGTATCAGGTAACAGTCTGTCATTTCATAACTTCGGTCATTTCTGAATTCAACTTAGTTTATTTAAATCTCATGTGCATAAACATTCAGATGCTTCATAAAAAGCAATAAAAACAAGAGTACGATTTGTAAACATTCTTGATCTAATAAAAGTTCAAAGAATAGATTTTCAATGTTTTCACTGATCAACTGAAATCCATTCTGTAAACAAAAATTGATGCCTGCAACACAAATAAAATGTTGGGACAAAGGTGTGTTTACCACTGCTTTTCCATCTTTCCATTTATTAATAATAATGCTGTTTAATCATTTTGGAAACTGATGATACTAACTGCTGCAGTGGGACTTCAGCCACTTAACCATTCATGGTGGTTGTTGTCTAATTCTCCTCATAATCAGGCCAGTCAAGTGATTGATTGATTAGTGATTTCCGATCATTGTGTATACACAACTGCACACAGTGCAACACAACGAAATTTGTCCTCTGCATTTTACCCATCACACGTGCACACGTGGAGCAGCGGGCAGCCATCAACAGGGGAGCAGTGAAATGGGGATGGTACCTTGCTCAAGGGTTACTTGAGTGGTGCCCGGGCTGGGACTTGAACCTGCGACCTTCAGATCTCAGGGGCAAAGTCCTAACCACTAGGCAACTGCCCCAAGCACATACATGAATGCCTACCACGCCACACTGCTGTAGCCTGCAGAAAGAGGCAAAAATGGCTGTATTGACAGCAGAATGTGTCTCTCTCAACTCCCAAAACATGCTTACATATATTTGGGACCTTCACACAGATGTTATGAATACTAATTGCCCCAATACCATGACAAATGCTGCATCTTTCAATGATACAATGAGGAACATAAGTTTTTGAACACCCAGTGATTTTGCAAATTTGAAAATGTTTTGGTCTAAACTTGTGTTTGAAAGAAAAAAAAAGGATGAGTTGCATCCGAAGAACACCAAGCATGGGGGTGGTAACCTCGTGCTTTGGGGATGCTTTTATGCAAAGAGGACAGGACAAATGCACTGTATTAAGGAGAGGATGAACGGGGCCATGTATTTAGATTCTGAGCAACAACCTCCTTCCCTCAGTCAGAGCACTGAAGATGAGTCTTTGCTGGGTTTTCCAACATGACAATGACCCGACGCACACAGCCAGGAGAACCAAGAAGTGGCACAATAAAAAGCATATCACGGTTCTGGAGTGTCCTAGCCAGTCTCCAGACCTAAATGCAATAGAAAATCTTTGGAAGGAGCTGAAACTCTGCGTTGCTCAGCGACAGCCCTGAAACCGGACAGATTTAGGAGATCTGTGTGGAGGAGTGGAGCCAAAATCCTTGTTGCAATGCTTTTAACACATCTTAACAAGGGGTGCCAATAATTATGGAGGGCACTGTAGTTGGTTGACCATTAGAAATATTCTAAAACTTTTCTTTTAATTTGTATCAGTTAAATCTTCAAGAGTTAACAACTAATCCTCGTCTTTTTTATGACAATCCTACCTTTTGTGCAAATGGGGTTTATCAATAAGAAAATACTTTTATTTAATGCACTTTAATATATTAAGATTAATTCTAAGTAAATGTATATTATTATTGGTCAATGAACATTTAAAAATGTACAGAAAAGCTGGTATTGTAAAATAGAAAATAAAAAATGTATTCCAAGAATTAAGCATGATGATATGCACATTATACAACAGCCAAATGGGAGAGGCATTGAGCACAATGTAAATACGTTATGGCAATGGTCCAAGAACTGTTTTTTGCTTGTTGATAACGTGTTGAGCAGTGGGAGCCAATCCAATTCACCCCGTCTGCTTTAACGGTGATGAACTGGACCTCAGAATGGTCAGTGACTGTTAGTTTGTTTGAGTGATTTTGATTGAATGCTTGGGCCATGGGTTGCCTGCGATTCCTTGCATTATGTTCAGGAGAAACACACTGGACAAACTCTTTCAGAAAAGAAGGATTGCTTCGGCAGAAATAGGTCACATAAACAAGATTTTTCTCCGGAAGGCCCTTTGAATGCTGTACATTCATATTTTTCAGCAATCTTAAAAATGCTGTCAGTTCAGGTCATCCCCACCCAGAGGCCAATGTTATGCACTCTATGCTAAACCTCCTCACTGCTCACTCTTTACACTACAACTGATGTTTTATATTAAAAATAACTAATTCTCCATTTTATATTTTAGTCCAAACAACATAAATACATCTATGATTAAAAAACACCTATAATAACTATTAATGTCTTACAGCTTAAATCATAAAATATAGAAATAACTTGTCATTATTTACTTAAGTATGCTGTCACTTAAATTCACATTGTTTTATTATTCTCGAAATCAGACTGGAAATTGGATTAGAAGAGTTTGAAGCTCAAAAAGACGTCCAACACCTGCCATGGGATAAGAAAAAAACATCAGTCATGCGATGTGAATTGAGAAAGACATACTCTCACCTCATAAATGTTGGGGTGCCACATCTTCGTGAGGAACCTGAAGGTGGGCGGGGAGTAGGGGTAGTCGATAGGAAACTTGATTCGCGCCTGCAGTGAAGAAAAACAGTTCACAGAGAGGACTACAACAAACAGTGTGACATGGCAGATTAAATAAATAAGCAAAGCAACTCCTGGCCCTCTCTCTGGGCATCAAACACCACAGCCACAGACCTAATCAAGACTGATTTTACGCCTTGCCCTGACAGACAAGCCAGTCTGACGATGCTGTGAAGATCTAGACCATTTCGAATCCATTAACACACCAATGGAACGAAGTGATCAGACACGGCCTGGCTCTCTAATAAAGAAACACTGGTTGGAGGGCACCGCTCCCTCCGCCAAGCAGGGCGATCGGGAGACACTGGGACAGCCGCTGATAATTGGATTGGAGATGCATTACAACTGAGGGAAACAATGCAGATGGGCCAGTGGGGAATGGAACAAACAAAAGCAAAAACGACAAAAGCAACTGGCCTCAAAACGAGGAAACGGGCAAATCGATGCTAGAACATTTTTAGGCAGTAACACAACTAGGTTAATCTGTCATTACATAAGAGTACTGCGCTCTGTTGAACTTGATCCAGGCCCAGTGCTTTCATAAAAACTCCCAAGCAACAGTGTGTGCGAAACAATAAAAGGGGAACAAAAAAAGCAGACAAAAAGAATCAATAATTTTTTTTTATTATTTTTAAAAGGCCCATCCGTGGTGCTACCTCAAAATAAAAAACAACCTTCTGGCACCACATGATTCGATTTAAGGTGACGATATTGTTATAAATCATCGTCTAATAATTGTAACCCATTGTGTATGTTCACAAGCTGAATTTCAGTGTGGCCTAATTGTTTAAAACATTTAAACTTTTAAGAAGTCACTGTATGCAATACAGTGTATTATCAGAAATATGGGTTCAGTTCTTCAGCATTTCAGGAACTCAGACAGTCCGTTTTCCCCGCCCCTATTTTCCTCACCAACGGGGATAGTGCTGTGGTTTCTAACAAAGCACCACTTCTCCAATGAGCAGGTGTGAACAGTTGCAAGCAGCATGACTGGTTCTGTCTCTGCACCCCGGAGGGGGCCCTGCAGGTCGGCGTGTGGGTGGGGGTGGGCAGCACACACGCCCCGATCTGTCACTGTTCAAGTCTGAGCAGGGCCCGGTATCAAGCCCCAGCAGAAGGCAATGACGACACTGTATCTGCCAAGCCCATGGTGCTCAAACAGGGTAAACAAAAGCAAGGACTGAACTTTCATCAGCCTGACCTAGTTTTTTATTTTAAATCCTTTCATTACAATACACTCACTTCTGCCATAATAATCCTGGGCCTATTTGGAAATGATTAAATAATTTACAGTCCAATCTAACCAGATGTAGCTGTAATTATATCTACACTGGAGAACCAGTGGTGAGACAATGAGCCTATTCTTCTGGATCCAGGCCTGACTGCTTGTGCTGAGGGTCTTGAACGTGTGTCACATGCTATGAAAACAAGAGAAGTCAACAAATGGACACAACAAAAAGAGGAAATTATCAAACGTTCGCCCATACCTCTATATAAAAAACTGAACGGTTGTAATAGTAGGTCACGGCTGCATTAGACGTAAAACTGCTCAAAAACATCAGTTCATATTGAACTATGGGGGGGTGAAACGGTGTAAATCCGAATGGCAGGATAATACGACATGTAAGCATTGTATTGTGTCATATTTAGACTCTGTGTGATTGCAAAAAGCCAGAGAAAAGATAAAAAAACACTGGCAGTGCGTAATACAGCTGCTTGGTGCTGGCATTGTTGACACAGAGAAAAGGAACAAAGAAGTGACTAGCGAGGAGACTAGCCACTAATCCAGCCCTGATTTACAAAGATTATATATTCCTTAGGCACTAATAATAATCCGAATGGTTAGAGGTAGCGTGGTTATTAGTGTTTAATAATAAATAACTGCGACTTTGGTTGTAGATACAGCTCAGGAGTCACAGCCATACAGCTAGCTTGGCTATGTGGGCAGCCAAGTAGCTACATCAGGCTAAATATAGGCTGCTAAATATAGCGGACTGAACGGCAGTAATCATACCCCGGTACGAATAACAGTGTATTTACAATACATACCTTGAAATAACCCCCTTCGTAGAGTGTATTTGGGGGTCCGAAAATGGCTACTTCCCAGTTGTACAAATCTGCCTCGTCCACCAGTGTTATTTTGAAGCCTTCGACTGGCTCCTCTTGGAGACTTTTCATTTCGAGCATTAATGCTTTTTGCGAACTCGCGACGTGAGAACTGCTGTGCTGAGCCATTTCTGAACTCGACGTGAAAAGAAGAAGTGTGTGTGGAAACGCCTGGTTTAGCTTAGCCGAGTTAAAGCTAAGCTTACGCTAGCTGGCTTTGTGTGCAACAACCCCCCTTTTGTTTGTTTGGTGTTCACTACACCAATTTTGCCAGCTATAAAGGAACAGAAATGGTCAAGCTTTTGTTAAAAACTCAACAACTTCCCGCTATCTATCATTATACTCGTTCTTCTCTGCATCCATGTAAAAAACAAGGTCAGAGTCTCGCGCGTGCCAAAATAACTAGCAAAACAAACGAATCTGTTTTTCCGTAGCACAGCTAATTCGCTATTCGCCCTCGCAAACTACCCACCCCCGTCTCTGTTTGCCCTTTTCTAAAAAACTAAACACTACTTCGAGGTTAAAGCTACTTTCGGGCAAACAAGTACATTTGCTGAGGCACTATTCGCAGTTGGTCGATTCGGAAACTGGCTCTAATGTGTGTTTTTTCCTCGGTTCCACTCGTCAATAAATGCGCAGTGCATCCTGGGTAATGTAGTTCACGGGTATTTAACTTCGCCTACGCTTCCGCGTTGAAATGTTATGGACGTAATAGAAGAGTCGATTTCGACGATTTTCGATTTTTTCCTTTAAATTCGGGTTCTTATCCGTTGTGGAGAAATTCTGGCGTGGATGAATCATACCTGACAGAGAAAGCAGCAGGACTGTACTTGATGATACTTGTTGAAAGTAACCTCGTTATGAACCAGTCCAAACGTTCTTGTCTAACTATGGATTAGTTTTACAATTAAGTTTTATTAAAAAAATAAATCAATCAATTTTAAGAACTTAGCAAACGCATGTCACAATTATGGCACCCCTAGAAACTAAAATACATTCCAATTCATTTATCACTCCATCCTGAGATTTCTGCAACAAGAAAGTGGTTACGTGTTTCTAGCATGTTCCGGCATTGGCAGAATGTGAGGAATGGTATTTTGTCTGTGTACAATATGTGACCAGAGTGTAAAATAAAAGAGTAAAGAAGCTGCACACTGTACTTTCCTGTGTGTGTGGTTAGATCTAGCGATTGCTGAGACTGCGCAAGGCTTCCTCATTTCTCAAATCGCTCTTGAATTTAAGTGAATGTTTGTAATTGTTAACACTCTGCATCTAACAACATGCACCACAATGATATGTGATCTATACATTTAGTCCATCCATATGTGGAGCAGCTTGCATCTATCAACAAGGAGCAGTGTAGTAAAAGGTACGTGGGCCGTGACTTGAATCTGCAATCTTCTGATCACAAGGCCTCTTCAGCATGTTGTTATTTACGGTGGTGCTTAAATGATTGCAGGCTCTTTCGATTTTTCTACTTTTCTCTAAGTCCTAAAAGTATATAAAGATAAGCCAGTTAAGACAAAAATATTATAATTGGTATTTTATTCATTGAGGAGAATGGTCCAATATTAAATGCATGTGGTTAGCAAGTGTGCGAACTGCTAGCATTAGCAGGTAAATTGAATGTGGGATTTGAATCAGACATGATGACATCAATGGGAAGACAAAAATTGTGAATGGGTGCTTTGTTTTATGTAAAAGATCTTGGCATGGACAAAGTAGATATTTGAGGATCTCAGAAAAAGAGTTGTTGATGAATTGTTGATGCTAATTGGGCTAAAAACGTTTACCAACCAACTCAGTTTGGACTATTTGGACCATTCACAGTTAGACAGCTTGTGTACAAATGTAGAAAATTCAAGACCATTGTTACCCTCCCCAGAAGTGCTAGACCAACAATTACTCAACAAGGATGGTCACAAAGGAGCTCTGGGTAAGTTCTAAACAACAACTATATGTCTCTCTCACACTAGCATATGATCATTTTCATGAGCCCACCAAAGCACTTATGCCATAGCAGTGGTCTGGTCAGGTTCAAAGTATATTGCTGCCTGTGAACAGTTTGAGTAGTTTCTACAGAGAATATGGACAAGCCAGAAGACAGAAGAAAACATAACAATTTAGCATCAGAACATTACCTCATCCTTGAAACATGGTGGTGGCAGTATCATTGTTTGGGCCTGTGTTGGTGCATCTGAGCCAGCACAGCATGCTATCTTAATATAATAATGAATTCTGAATTATAGTAGTAAGTTCTAGAAGAAAATGTAAGAATATCTGTCAATAAACTGAATTTCTAAAGAAAGTGGGTGAATAAAGTCTTGATTTTAATCCAGTAGATATGTTGTAGAAGCTCTTCATGTGAGAAGACCTAGCAACATAAAAGCAGAAACAGCTCTGTGCATAGTTTCTTTCATACTGTCTTCGTGTAATTATGTTTTTTTAATGTTCTATTCATAAGACAGAAGTATTATTGTTACCTGCTTGACATGTTTCGACTAATAATAATAATAATAATAATACGTTTTATTTTTATTGGCGCCTTTCATGACACTCAAGGTCACCTTACATAAAATAAATTCATAAAAAAAAGTACAAACTTTTGTACATTTAAAGATATACAAACAATAAAATACTAAGATATAAATCAATCAATGCTGTCAATATCATGTAGAAAAAGCAGATCTAAACAAATGAGTCTTTAGATGTGATTTAAAAGTAGAAAAGGAATTAATAGTATGAATGTGTTCAGGAAGGGAGTTCCAGAGACGAGGGGCAACACGACTAAAAGCTCTGGCTCCATAGTGGTTACTTCCTGTAGTCATCATCAGAAGCGGTATGTGATGTCATGTCATGATGCTTCTGATGATGACTACAGGAAGTAGTAAAACATGTCAAGCAGGTAACAATAACACTTCTGTCTTATGAAAAGAAAGTTAAAACACATAAGCTCTGTACATAGGAATGGGCTACAATTCCTCCAAGTCAACATACAGGACTGATCAACAGTTACCTGAATTATTAAGTTGCAGTTAGTGCCGCACACAGGGGTATAACAGATACGGGAAATTTAGCTTTTTTTCCCATTTACTTTGCCATTCACAAATCTGTATTATTAGAAAATGACAGAATAAGTAAATTAAGTATAATATTTTATCCCATTTGTTCAAATCTGTTAATTTACTTTTAGGACTTGTGTGAGAATCTGATGAGGTTGTATATCATATTTATGCAGAAATATAGTAAAGTTTAAAGGGGTCACACATTTTCAAGCACCTACTGTATTTATCTTATCTTCTTTTCAAACTGGATGGATGATCTTTTCAAACTCCCATACTAAAGTGTTATTATATTTGATAAAATGATTCAACCTAATATGACTCACTTGTGTATGTATCTTTGTAAATGTGATTTAGTTTGCAGTCTTTTATTTTCCCACAGCCTCACAGTGTATGATCCTAAATTACACATCAAATTAAAAATGACAGTATTCATTCAACCGATTACATGGCCAAATATTTTCAGTCTGATCTGTGGTTACCTCATGTAACCTTCAGTTCATGCTGTTTGCCTGAGCAAGGAGAGATATGTCAAAATGTATTTAGGAAAAATATACATTTTTGTAAGACCATAAAACACACATCTCCTGTTCAATAATTTCTTATAATTCATAAGTTCTAAAAAATTTTCAAGTAAAATATATTAATCTAAAAGGTAAAAAGAGTTAATATAAACACTATAGAAAACAATCACCTCTTTCAAATATTCCCCTTTTTTTGCTTTACAGCCTTAAAGGAAAACACACAAAAAATATTCCCAGCTATAGGCAATGCAACCTATAACATCCAACTGAAAAATATCACAGCTACTGTTCAGAAAAATTATAAAAAATCAAAAACAAGATATACTGAGATTAATAAAGGATCACTTTCCAATGTCAATATTTTGTTGAACCACCTTTTGCGTTAATGAAGGCCTTGAGTCTGTTGGGATACTTCTCTATCAGCTTTGCACATATAGATTGAGCAACATTTTCCCGCTCTTCTTTACAGAACTGTTCAAGTTTGGTCAAATTGGAAGGTGAATGTTGGTACATGACTATCTTAGCGATACATGGGCTGAAAAATACTGGCAGGCCAACTCTAGTATTCATGTGGTATTATCTCACGGGCCAAATAAAATTACACCTCGGGACAAATTTGAGTTTGACACCAATGTTCTACTCAAACAAGAGCCCCAAGCCCTGTGGCAGAGAAACACCCTCACAACAAGATGCTGCCACCGCCATGCTTTACTGTAGGTTTGGTGGGTTGTGAATGGATTTATTTCAGTTATACCTTTTGGTATTTCAATTTTAGTCTCTTCTGACCATAATCTTTCTGTCCATTCTGGCAAAGCTCAAACAGGTCTTAACGTGGCCTTTCTCAAAAAGTGGCTTTTTTCTGCAACCCTCCAAAACAAGCCACAATTGTGGAGCACTTTTGGAATTGTTGGCATATGCACACAACTCTTTGCCATAAATATTGTAACTCCTTTTAGCCTCTTTTACTAGTTTGCACCTCTTAGCACTTTCATTCAGTTTAGAGGGATGACTGGATCCGGTGAGTTCTAAACACTTGCCACACTTGGATGCTATAGATTGTATTCAGTTTGTATAGCTGGAAAAAATACAATGTGAATTTTGTGTCAATGTGGGGTGATTCTTTTAAACACACACACACACACACACACACACACACACACACACACACACACATACACACACATACACACACACACACACACCACTACCAGTGAGGTCACACCTCAGCAGAGAGTGGTTTTAGTAATGCTA
>JBBIGC010000041.1:33440537-33452088 GCA_037576955.1 Lepidarchus adonis | reverse complement strand
CTCTCACAGCTGAAGTGAACCTATGATGAACATTACAGACTCTCTCATCTTTTTAAGTGGGACAACTTGCAGAATCTGTAGCTGCCAAATACTTTTTTGCCTCACTGTATATACGAAGAACAGATTTATTTGTATGCAACTAACAAAGTTAGATTCGCCTTTTTATTTTTTAACTCTTGCCGTTTACTTTGGATGTCTTCTTTAAAAGTTCAGTATTGTTTTCTTCTCTTTGCATCCTTTCCTTCTTGTAAATGCAAGAAGAAGATGTTAAATTAATAACAAAAGTCTTTGCTAAATGAAATCTCCCTTATTCAGTTGTGTATTTAAGAAATAAGTCAATCCTCATTTGGGAATTTTCTAATGAAACATCTGGCCAAGCATCTGTCCAACTTTGTGACACTGCTGAATGGCAGTTCTGGTGTGAGCCGTTATGTCTGAATAGTTGGACTAATGGCTGGATTTCTGAATTAAAGGCTCACATTGCCATCTAGTGTACTGAAGAAGAACCTGTACTGAAATTAGACAGAGGACTCTGACACATTTTAATGAAAATGAAACTATTGATTAAAGATTGTGATGTGATTTTATTATGTATTGTTGTGTGTTTTTCATCCGTGGGGTCAACAAGTTTAAAATGTGTTGTTTTCTCTTTGTCTTCTGCTTTCTCAGCATTGAGAAGGTGTCTAAGATCACGTCTCCAGTATTGATCATCCATGGGACGGAGGACGAGGTGATTGATTTCTCTCATGGCCTGGCTCTGTTCGAGCGCTGCCCCAAGGCTGTGGAGCCGCTGTGGGTGGAAGGAGCCGGTCACAACGACATCGAGCTCTACAGCCAGTACCTGGAGCGTCTCCGTCGCTTCATCAGCCAGGAAGTGGCGGCTCAGTACACTTGAAGATCCAGATGAGCAGCAAGAACCAGCCTTATGAACACGGGCAACTTCTTTGACCCCTGAGGTCAGTATGAAATTGAGGCCTGTGTCCATTTGTATTGAAAATCCCTGTGTAAATCAGAGGAACCTCATTTACCTACATCACCCTCAGGGGTGAGAAATCCCTGCAGATGTGGATTCTTTTCTTGAGCTTTAAAACACCCAACAGTTTCACACCATCAATACTAAGCTTGGAGCAGGACCACAACATCTAGAATATTAGAAGAAATGTTTTCTATCTTCTGAGAAAAACACCTGCAATAGGGCTGTCTTAGGTTCTTCACATAGTTTTTTTTTTTAACCTTTTTTTCTGACTTGTTTAGTTTTTCATATAAAAGGCCAGAGGATATTTTTGTTGGCCCAAAGGACCAGTGTAACATTTTTTTTCTTCCCCCTACTTCCTGTGTAGAAGCTCTTTCTGCTGGACAGATCGAGTGCCTTCGTGTGGTTACCAGACTCGATGGAGGCTGAATATGAGTCATACATGTGCATATGTTATTAGAAAATTTGTGCATTTGTTTTCCCCCTTGTTCATTAGTCATTTAATTCATCATGTCCTTTATTCACGATTAATTTTACACCAGCTTGTTAAAAGTAGTGTTATCCATAAGCAATATACCTTTGATTAATGTGAACGTGACACAGTGAAATTGAATTTGGTTCCGCTCAGAAATGGAAGACGTGGTCAAAGTGTTGCTGACATTAGAACCGAACAGAATTATAAATGGAACAAAAGAGAATTAGTCCAATAATGTACAACTCCGTGCGTTAAGATTTGGTGTGTTTTCTGCAATGATGTTCCCATTATGGCATATTAGGTTTTTTTTTCCTTTTCTCCCCAAATCCAGTGTCTGTCTGAGTGCTGTTCTTTCAGACTGTTTTCTATTCTGTAAATATTTCTCTAATGATCTTTTCTCTCAGACTGTGTCCTGTACTGTCTCACTGTGACACCATAGCAAATTCCACAAAGATACCGGGCACTTTAAAAAGCACGTCACTCACGACACAATACATACAACTCTTCTTCTTGATCTGTTTCACAAATTCTCCATTTCTTTCTTATACTCGCTTTCTCTCATTTTACATTTCCTCTCTCTATAATGACGATGCAGATTTAGCCTTTTCAGCCTGGGATTCACAACCACCGTCCTTTTGTGATCTCCATGTACCTGTGTGGATATCGTTTCCAATATAAGCGCATGCCAAACCTCAAAAAATGCATTGCCAATTTGTAAAATACAGTTTCTCCTTTTGATATTTCTTACAGCAGAAGGGTTTGTATATTAAGCTATTTATAATATTACCATCCCTTGCAAAACACTCTGGATGTTATAGATATGCTTTACCGTGTTCTGAGAATATTCTGATGAACTTGCAAATCTATTTTTCTAAGAGGTCAAGTAATATTTGCTATAGCGTTTGTTTGAACTAGAGCCATTCTTAAAGGGGCAAGGTCGTCCATGTTCGTGTATTTGAATAGTGTGATTTGAACCTTTTGGCCGCCATCTTGAAAAGTTGCTCTTTTGTTACAAATGAAAAAAGAATGGTCAGACTAAAGGCCTTTCCATACCACACTAACCTTCCTGGTAAAATATCTGGACTTGTGACTAGATTTGCCTTTGTCTTCAAATTTAAACTGATTCTGGACATTAAAAAAATTCCAAAGTGTGAAGTTT
The DNA here is from genome assembly GCA_037576955.1 of Lepidarchus adonis. NCBI lineage: Eukaryota > Metazoa > Chordata > Actinopteri > Characiformes > Lepidarchidae > Lepidarchus > Lepidarchus adonis. The sequence goes on along the minus strand of JBBIGC010000041.1, from coordinate 33,449,481 downwards.
CTCACTTTGATTTCTGTTTTTAATCTCAAAAGCAATACCATCAAAAGCGTCAGATTTAAAGTATAATAGATGTTTTCTCCTTTTTCTAGTTGCAGCTGTGTGTAAGGATGTAATCATGTCTCCCCTTATGATGTAAGAAGCTTAATGGACGTTTATCTTTACTTTTCCTTTTCTTAGCCGAAGGGTGTAAGTGCTGTAATGTAATTGATAAATAAAGGAATGATTATATGGTGCCAGATTGTTCTGAAATTTTTTCTGTATTGAAATTTGAGCATAAATGTTGAAAGCATTTTTTTTAAATGTTTTTTTCAGGTCACAAAATGGTGCAATGTCCAATTATATAGAACAGCACTATTCACTTTTACCACTAGATGGCAACCATGTTTTTTTAATTCCTTACAGGACTGAATAAATTAATGAAGAAACTACGTGAATGGATACAATGTAAATGAGAAGGAAAACTGGCTCATGTGACGCACCTCACTTCTAAAACTACATGCAGATATATTGTTCTGTATAAACTGAAACTTTCTTGTATAGACAATTAACAATTAATCAGTGTTGTGGAAATTGGATATAAAAATCTTTGGCCTGAATCAGTGTCTAAAATATGTTTGTTTAGCTTTCACTATTTATTATTCCTGCTTTTTATGGCTTTAAGTGCTTGGTAATTACATTTTGGGTTGGATAACAAAAAGTGTTTCATGAAATTCAAAAGATTTGAGGCACTGAAATCCACTGATCCAAATGATAGTTATTCGCCAGTCAAATGTAAAAAAAAAAAAAAACATTTAACATTTATAAGAAAATACAATTAGTGCAATAGCAATTTGTGCAAACCAGTAATTCAGGAAAAAAATATTCAAATTTTATATATATAAAAAAAAAAATAATCCACAGACCCCATTTCTGAAGTATTTTGTAAAATGCAATAAAAATTGTGATTTGTTCATTCTCTTGACACGAGATTTTCACTGTCCAACCTGAATGTCTTCTGTAACTATAAACAAATGTTTAATCTGCAAAAAAGTTATATACATTCCTTTAAAAAAATTAAAACATCCCAATAAATATTCAGTTCGTGATTAAGAAATGTTTACATAACGATGTATAATCTTGTTTTTATTTACCTCTGGTACAGAAAGTTATTTAATTGCAGGTAAACTACAAAAATTAATCATGATTTATTAAACATAACAGAAATGTGTATTATTACTAAGGAAAAAGTTAGGACACTCCCCCTTTGGCTAAAATAACCACAATAAGATGTTTCTTGTAGCATCTACCAGTCTCTGACATTGGTGTGAGTAAAGTGTGGCCCACTCCTCAATGCAGAGTTCTTTTAAACAGGTCACCCTACAGCATCTCAATGGGATTAAGATCAGGGCTTTTACTCAGCTACTCCAGGACTCTCAGTTTCTTAGTTTTCAGCCATTAATTTTTGGATTTTCTGGATGTTTTGGGTTATGGTCGTGTTGCAGGATCCAGTTCCACTTCAGCTTTAATGTTCTTACAGATGATCTCACGTTCCTCAAGCACCTACTGATACATGGTAGAATTCATAGTGGATTGTATGACGGTGAGCTGACCAGCTCCTGCTGCAGCAAAGCCTCCCCAAACCATGACACTTCCACCACCATGCTTCACAGTTGGTATAAAGTTCTTTTCCTGAGATGCTGTGTTTGGTTTACGCCAGATAATGTCCTTTTTTATTCGCATTACTTTTTTTGCATATTAGATTTTAAGGTCAAATGTTTTGATGCAGTGGTGTGTTTAAAGTGATGTTTTCATGCTAATTCATTAGTGGTTTCTTGAGTTGGCCTACAACTGAGAATTCTCCAGATTCACTGAATCCTTTCACAATACTATGTACTGTAGATGATAAAAGACTTACATTCTTTGTCACTCTGTTGAGAAATGTTCTATTTGAACTAATAGAAATGTTTTCAGAAAAAGGGGTTCATACACGTAAGATAAAAGATGTGGGGATTATTAATTTTGTTGTTTATTTTGCATTATGGGGTATTCACCAGATTTCAGAACAAATCCAGACCTGTATAACCCAACCCTCCCTTCCCCACCTCACCTGTCCTCCCATTCCTTTCTTCAGCACATTGCACTGTTGATAGTTACCGTATTTCCCTAACGATAGGCTGGTATTCAATGCGGTTTGCTTAAATGGGACGGCCTATCTAAAACATGAACACATTCACTAAAGGTAAAATTCAGTGTCCAAAAAATGACATTCCAAAATGATTAGTTGAATTTAAAAATACTGTTTACTGCAACAAAGAACAGTTTGAAAGGTAACACATAGACAGATAAGTGACGATGTATAATACATTACATCCTAGTGTATAATACTTTGAATAACAATAATTTGAACATCTGGAGGGTGGAGCTACTGCAGTACAGCGAAGTCCATCATCCATCTAAATTCTTCAGTATATAATTAGCAACACTGAATTGCAAAAATTATTATTATATTAAAATAATAAAAAAATATATTATCTTTCTTCACATGCTTCAAAATCAGATCTGTAAACATCGTCAATTGTGACCTGTGCTGCTTTGTTGTCACTGATGTCCGACACGCGTTCATCTCAGAATTTACAGACGTTGCTTCACAAAAACAACGACCTGGAGCTTAATTTCTGCAGCGTAGTTTTTGCATGCGGCATGATATTGATAAGTTCCAATTTTGATCAATTTAATGGTTTATGCTCAACTACGGTATAATGTCACTGGTCTCCAGGGGCCAAGATGGATGTTTTTACTTCAGATCGGTAAATTCAGTAACACAGAGGCTGATAATGTGAAAGCTTATCGTAGAGTTTTAATAGATAATTGAGCATTTTCTGCAGCTTCTAGAATGTGGGGCGGCCTATTGTTGGGGAAATACGGTACATTAAATAAGCTAAAAGAAGAATAAAAATAAGAAACAAATATTTTAAAGAGATGCTCTTGTACAATGAGCATTGCACCATTTGTCCAATCTTTCCATGACATCAAAACAAACCTGTCACCATATGCCCAGAGTGGATGCTCCAGCTTTATTGATTGCTGCTGTGGCCGATTGTAACATCAATTTCTTTTTGGCTGATGTTAAATCAGTGAGCTGTATCTTCCCTTGTTTTATCTGTTTGATCTAAATTGGATACACACTTACATTTTAAGTAAATTGTGTGCAGTGATGAACTACACTGTCATAACGAACCCTTTCGTGTCAGAATGGTCGTCTTGCTAGGCTAGACATGATCTCGTAATGAAAATGCAAATGTGGGAACAACTTGTCCTGAATGGTAGTCTAAGCACTGCAGTCCTACTCAAAGTCCACTTTTAATGAGTCGATAATGTGTGGACCTATAGGGTAAGAAGCTTTGGAGGGGGTTTGATTTGAATGCATGTATTTGTGATAAGCTTGATTGAGGTCTAGGCTCTGTAAGTGCTGTAATCGATTTGGTCATAGTCTTCCTTTTTAAACGAGCTTCTTAAGTGGCTAATTTCAGATTTCAAGCATAATGCAGCTCATTGAAAAAATAATGAAAAAATTGCCCACTTCTGAAAATCTGCTTCTTTGCATCAACCTCAATTGTTCCTTGTCTGTATCTCCAGGAAATTTGAGTAATAGGCCCAGGCTCTGGTCTGAGTCATTGCGGCAATTGGCGAAGGTCACAGCGAAGGCCCAAAGAAGAGCTCTTTGATTAGGCAAAATGAGAAATGGGGCACCCTACACCCTAGTATGTCTTTGATTGGACCATTTTACACGTTGCAACTAAGGGCTAATTGGAGGTTTGTTGTCTCAGCAGTGTTGTTGAGGTGTTTATCATGTCTGAAGAAAGAAATTACAAATCTAAATAATACACTGCCTGTCCCCCCCAAAAATTTACCACCTGGATTAAACGAAGCAAATTGGTAAGAGCCTCCCATTGGATATTTATTGCCTGGATTATTATGTTTCAGTTCCCAACACGTTATTTAACCCTGACTGATACATTGATTAGCTTCTTATTGCAACCATGTCAGAAGACGCATTCTGTAGTCATGGAAAAGATGTTTCTGAAGCGTCACATTACAATAGCAAAGGAGATTTCTGAAACTACTAAAATTGGGTTAAGAACTAGAAGAAATGTGATCGAGACAGAATCTTGAATGATTGGCGATTACTTAAATGGTTGGCGAAATCTGATCGTAAAAAAACACCAGCAGAACTCACGTCTATGTTCAATAGTAAAAGGAAGAACATTTCCACACGAACAATGCAAAGGGAACTTAAAGGATTGGGACTAAACAATTGTGTAGCCTTGAGAAAACCACTTATCACAGAGGCTAATCACAAAAAGGCTTCACTTTGTTAGGGATCTTAAAGATTGGACTCTGGAGCAATGGACGAAGGTCCTATGGTCTGATGAGTCCAGATTTACCCTGTTCCGAATGCTGGTCACATCAGGGTAAGAAAAGAGGCACATGAAGTGATGCACCCATCATGCATAGTGCCTACTGTACAAGCCTGTGGGGGCATTGCTATGATCTGGGGTTACAATGTTGTTACAATGTTATGTGCCCAAAGAATGAGGTCAGCTGACCACCTGAATAAACTGAATGACCAGGTTATTCCATCAGTGAATTTGTGCTTCCCTGATGGCACGGGAATATTCCAAAATGACAATGCCAGGATTTATCAGGCTCAAATAGTGAAGGAGTGGTTCAGGGAGCATAAGACATTATTTTCACACATGGATTGGCCACCACAGAGTTCAGACCTCAACCCCATTGAGAATCTTTGGGATGTACTGGAGAAGAATTTGCTCAGAGGTCCAAATCTCTCATCATCTTTACAAATCTTGATGAAAAATGCAACAAAAAATTTTGTGAAATCGCAGAAGCAGAAGAAATGATGCCACAGTGAATGTGTGACATAATCAAACTGAAAGGTGGTCCAACAAGAAATTAGTGTGGCTTTTTTTGTGTGTGTATGTACATTAATTCAACATTCACAGTATCTAAAGAGCAGCTGTCTCAGCCAAAACATTAAATCCACTGACAGGTAAAGTGAATAACATTGACTTTGTACCTGTGGGCATCTGTAATGGGATATATTAGTTGGTAAACTGTGCTATTTTAAGGGTCTGAGTACCAAACTGTTCTGATGAGACAACGCCACATCTCCAAAATGGTAGTTCTCACTGGGTGTTCCAGTATGCAAAAGCTGGTATCTTCTGAAAGTGATCCAAGGAAGGACTACCAGTGAACTGACAACAGGGCCATGGGTACCCAAGGCTCACCGACACCAGAGAAGAGGAGAGTGAAGGCTAGCCCACCTGGTTTGATCCTATAGAACAGCGGTCCCCAACCTTTTTTGCGCCACGGACCGGTTTAACGTCAGACAATATTTTCACGGACTGGCATTTAAGATGTCGCAGATAAAAACAACAAAATAAAATGATACGACCAACACAAAAACTGTGGTATTTTGTAAATATAATAATAAAGGTGAATCCACTGTGTAATTATGTAACTGTATTAGCAGCGTCCTCCTGAAATGTGCCAACAACATTGAGAGTAACATCCTCCCCTCTGCCCCTAATGCTCTCTAGTCGCTATAGTAACACATACATTCCTTTCAAAATAAGATACACTACTACAAAACAAATATAAAGTACATGAAAATATATAACTCTCCATAATGTTAAATCAATGAGAACCCAGAGGTTGTTTCTAGGCATCGTGGGAGACAATGACCCCAGAAGTATGTTGCTTATGCTCAGTCTACTCTGCCATTTTGTTTCAGCAGAAAACCATGTGCACAGATATGTTGTCGGAAATGGCACCAGGGTTTTCAGTGCTGTTGTGCCGATCTCATGGTCTTCTGCTATGACTTTTATCCAGAATACCGGCAAAGTTGATATCTCGAACATACTTAGATGCTACGGACTGAGATCGTATTTTTAAAAGATTTTTTACATTTTTGTACGGCCCGGTACCGGTCCACGGCCTGGTGGTTGGGGACTGCAGCTGTAGAAGAGCTACTGCGGTTTATAACAGTAATATTAGACAGGTGGTCATAATGTTCTGGCTGATGGAGCTGTGGACAAGGCTGTAACTTCCAGCATCTTCCCACGTAGGCCTTTGGGTGGTTTCTGCGGCCCTTGGTCCAATTTGTAGATGTCAAATTTTGCCATCTGCTACTAATTCCTGCTCCAAATCGGAACACCGTTTGCTGCACCTTTCGGCTGAAAGCATTGGCTGTAATCGCTTCCTGATGCCATCTCCCCAGCAGCAGTCTAAAAAAATCTCCCTGACAGGAATATTGCAGTATTCACAAGGGCATTCTCTCGTTCGTTCTCGCTCTGCTTTCCGTTTTTTCTCCTCCTCTGATCACACTTTCTCTCAGCGCCTTATAAGATCTATGGTTTCAGACCTCGTAAATTCACCCTTTGATCCTGCAAGACTGTTTTCAACCACGTTTGCTGCAAAAAAGCTGCGTTTTTGTTCCGTTCTCAAGTGTTTTGAATGAACTATGTAACTTTCTTCAATGCCTCGCTCTCCTGGAGGTGCATACACTGAAAGTAGCAAAGGAAACCCTGCATTGTATATTAATCTAATAGCTTTTTAATCTGCCCCTTCATTTGGTAATGCTTGGTAGAACGTATAAACATGGAAAACCGCTTGCTCGTTGGGTCTGAGACGTTGTCGCATGTTGAGTTTGACTTGAACCATATGAGAAATATGTTTTATGACCTTATGTATCATTTTTGACTTGAAAGTTTATTCTCCACACCATCTGGGAAGGCTGTGTTGTATTAAGATTGAATTCACCATGGTATGTGCTAGACAGTGACGGAGAGGTGAATCCGAACCTGTAGAAGACCCAGTTTTGGGAAAACCCAGGTGACAGTTCTGCTTAAAAAAACATTTGATTAATGTAATTTTGTCAAGACACAGTACTCATTATACACATACACAACTATATCATGATTACAGAAGAGCAGAAGCTCTTAAACTATGGTTTGGCAGAAAATCCAATGTTCACGTTTTCTTTTACTTTAAAATAGCCAAACATATACGCCAGTGGTGTCTGAAGTTCAGCACAGCACCTCTTCAAACACATTCACTTAACATGGCAATTAATGTAAGACGAATCAAGTGTGTCCGAGCAGGGAAATCACCAAACTCAGCTGGACACCAGCCCTGTAGGGCCAGAGCTGGACAACACTGGAATGCAAACACTTTCTCAATAAACAACAGGGTTTCCACCAGCCCTTAAATAGCAAAACATGTAAAGTCAAATAATCTGAAATGTAGGCTTTAAAAAGTTGACATTACTTTTATAAAGTTGCAGAAATTAATTCATTTTCCAAACCACTTCTTCAATTCGGGTCATGAGGAAGCTCAGCTGACTACGTACACAAGGGCAACAGAGACAGACGGCCATATTTATACCCAATTTTATACACAATAAATGAGCAATTTAGAGTAGTCAGTTGACCTAAGCTACAAGCCATTGGACAATGTGAAGAAACCGTAGAACCTGGAAGAAACCCATGCAAATGATAAAAACCTGTGACCAACCTGGCGATTGAACCAAGGCCTTCTTGCTGTGAGGTGCCAGTGAATTGCAGTTTTGGTCTTTATTTGGAAACAATATATTGATCATACTATAACAAAATGATCAATTGAAACCAGTATGGAACTAGCATCACTAATATACATACTCCATGGCTTCATCAGAATTGATGTGAGAACGCCCAGTTAGAGAGTCGGGTTGTGGTATGGGGGCTAGCATGGAGTCTCTGCTCATCAAAATAAGAAGATACTTCTAGAACTAATAAATAGAAATTTTCCTCTGAAAATGGCCAAAAATGCATTTTCAGTTTTGGATGAAACACAAATTACAAAAAGTACAAAAGAGGAAAGTTCTTCTCAGCACACCCACTGTGTCCATGGTGGAAGATTGTTATATCTTTCAGCAGTTTTTAGGCCTTGTCCAAACGGGTCTGAATTAAGCATTTATCTGGAGGACCGAATATATCCCATGATTCTTCACCTTGTGTATTCAGAGGGTGAACCCAATAAGTACACAGTCCCAACCATAACAGCAAAGGGACAGAAAAATGGCATAATGATTTATTTCGGCCAATTTCTTTCAGTTTTTAGCGACTAAATGTTTTCTCGTTTTCTCTTTTTGGTGTTTGGTTTCGTCCGTCAAATTAAATTTATGCAAATTTCTACTAATGAGCTCAAATTGTTGAATACACTAATATATAGGTAAATGCAAGTTCGACAAGATCCAGCTTGAGAACAACACATTTAGTGCTTGGTTGAAGACTTATGGTTAAAAATTACTGGATGGTGTAAATTATAAAACACAAAGCCATTGTAAAAAGACCTGTAGTTTAAGTATAATGATCTTTAAAATGTCTTAAGTGTCACTTGTTGAAACCTGCAAAACCCCTGATTCATGTCATACACTTTCAGAAACCACACAGGCAAGTCTGTTTAAGATTACTTAAAAATACAACACGACCCAAAGCACCTGTGGGGTAATTTAAATTTGTTTTTTTATAGTGCTCCAAAATGTGGGTGCCCCCAGCTGTGGGTGTGTGGGTCCCAGAACTGAGTCGATCCTGAATATGAAGCCTCATGTTTCTAAAAAATAAGAACAAATTAAATTAACTGATAGTTTTACATTATGGACTACCATCTCCTCAAAGCTTCTCAGCTGCTTTGCTACTTGGTCTTAATGTGAATCAAGAAAAGAAAACATCCTAATGTATCCGGATCCATCTCGTATTGAAGGCCCACAAGAACTGGAAACATCACCACTTAATCACAGTTTGATTGGCCAGAATGTGTTGGCTAGCACTCCAGATAGTAATGTACCACTTATAGTTCATGTTGTAGCACTAGCTCTCCCAGATAGTAATGTACCACTTATAGTTCA
>JBBIGC010000041.1:33424694-33436260 GCA_037576955.1 Lepidarchus adonis | reverse complement strand
GCTAGAGTTTGTTTTGGTGTACGGAAAGCGCAGTGGGTCATTTCAGATCGCCGTTTACAAGAGAACGCGTTTGCTACTATTGGAGACCAACGTTTATTTCTATTTTTATCTTTTGATCCCAGCATTTAATGGAAACGGGCGACTAAAAGAGACAGGCTATTATTAGAAGATATACGGTAAAAAGTCTTTATAACAACATATAGCACCAGGAATTTAAGATCTGTGTACATCCAGTAGACAAACAAGTCCAAGGATACTCAGTATATAGTCCATATCTTGACATAAAGAGCTCCTAATACCATACAATATCATGGCAACGGGCGCTCTGTCTGAGATGGTGTGAAATGGAATGTGTTTAATTGCGTGGTTGTCTCCAGGTATCAAATCATCGAGTAGCTGCTTCTGCAATAGTACCTGTTTTAGGTGAGAATGAACTGTCAACTTGTGTTTCAAACATCCTTTCGCTTTCCCCAATGTGGCTGACTGGTGCCCCTTCTGCTGGCACACTGCACTGTTGAGAACTGTGAAGCCAACATTTATCAGCATTAAACACATTTAACACCTTGTTCCTTCTGTTTACGGCATCTGGCTTTGGTGTGAATTCATCTCTAACATCATGCACAAGCAGTGTCCATGCATTGTTATGGTTCTTTATGACCCATCGATGTACTCCATGCTCTGAGCAGGGGTTTATGTAGAAGTTATCTGTGTACAGTCATGACCAAAATTATCGGCACCACTGGAATAGTTTCCAGAATTTTTTTTTGTGAAATTATATTAAATTTGGCTTTTTTCTCTGCTTTTTTGTGTTGATCCAGGAAATAAACATGTGTATACTAAAACATTTGTAATTGCAATAGTCTTCTGGGAGAAATGGTGAATTTTGCCAAGAATTTCTACCATGACTGTACATATTACAGGGTTGAAATAGCTCCAATACGACTTTTTGGTCCAAATTCAAATTAAATTTGAGCTACTTTTATATCTGGCACATACAGAATGATCAAGACTAAATTTGTTTCCTGATTCAGAGCTGACAGATACAGGTTCAAATTTGAACTGTCAAGGCAGAAAGATCAAGCCTGAGCAAAGAAAAAAAATCACACGGATGGAGTTTATGTGAAGCCTGAGATTTCCCATTAAAAGCAGAAACCCCACAGTGAGCATTCGTCCATGGACGACTCATGACACAAGCTTCAGAGCTGCTATCCCCCTTGTGGGTTTTTAAAGACCCCCCTGGGGGCCCAGTCACCTTCAGCTTCCACCACACTCACTAAATTTAGCCTCATTAAGGCGGATTAAACAAAGAGAAATGTCAGTGTTTTTTCATGATAATGATGTGCAGGAGATGCAGGCACTAGGGGAATGTGTTTATGGTCAGTGTGATGCCAAATTAGTTGAACTATACTGGAGATTGCATTGACAACTAAAGGCATCTCCAAAAAACCCATAGTCCTATTCCTTTCCAAAAGTGCAGGCCCATCGCCCTTCCTGCTTTGATAACTTTTTCCCGGTCGGGGGATTACCGAAGGATTACGTTTAGCACTCTGAATAATGCGGTGCAGCTCTTCTGGCATATGTGTATTGCTGCAGAGAGTGCGAAAGCTGGCAAGTTGTCAGACATATGAATGCCAGTTTATTCATCATTGTGCTGGAACCTGGCCACAGAGCTCGACAACATCTTAAACGGGAGTGTTCATGCTCCCTTTCATTAAAAAAGTGCTTTTATTTTCAAAGATCTTTGCTTCATTGTCCTTGGATATTGAAATTAGCTCGCTAACACTTAGCCTAGCAGTCCATATCACAAAAGGCTACAGCCATTAGCTGACTTGCTTAATATAGAGCCTCGGCTCTGCGGGCGTGAGAGCTAACTGGGGTTATGGCTTTTCTGGCAGATTGCGTGCGCGGGTGTGAGACACGTTTGTCTTCTTACACAATAGCCCACGCTGAACGACTTCTGCTCATAGTCTTGAGTGACTCGTTTTGTTTGCTGGCCTTGCTGTAGCCCGGTGCCTGGGACTTGGCGGTAGCGGTACCCAGAGAATGGCATGATGGAAATAGATCTGCCTCCCGAGGGCCAGCAGCAGGAGCGGTTTTGACAGCTAAAAGGGAAGCAGTTAGTGGTTAGCGCTTAGCCTGCCGGCTCCTGAGCAGAATGTTCCCTGGATGGCGAGGGAAGTAGCCCATGCCAGTGAGTGGTTGCCCAGAGTCTGGGGACTGCGTTTGCAATAGTAGGGCATAAAGAAAGGCTTTGTGCCTCTTTACAACAAAGTAACAGATCATTGGGATACAAAAGAGTGGCAAAAACATCATATACAGGGAAGTGTCTCTCTTGGTTACAGTGAACAATCTCCTCCCTCTCACTCTCTCAACATGGAGAGTAAAGCGAAAGGGCTTGACATGGAGGTAAACCCCAATTAGGCTCCATTGCCAGTTTAACTTTCCACCTTTCCCTTGAATAGTTCCTCTTACTTTTAGCCTTGTTCACACCACAAGACTTTAGCCTTGATTTCCAGGTCGCAGAGTGAATGAAATTGCAGACAAAAGCCTTGAATCGGAGGTGACTCTTTAATTAATCTGTGACAACAAGTCGTTATGTGTGAACTACCCTGAGACACTATAAAAGGCAATAGATCACGCCAGATATCTGCAGAAATTGTTCACAATTGACAGGGAGCAATGGCCAGTCAGGGGCAGGATAGGTTTATGTCATGGTTCATGTCAGTATAGCTCTGAGCCAAATGAAATTAAAGTGGAGCATGTCTAAGACAAATCTACAGGAATGATACCATGACTGCAGCTGCATTATTTACAGAGCTGATATAGAACTCATGTCTAACTCATTTATAGCTCCAGTACCCTGGGGGGCATTGCTACGTACGAGGGCTCCTATAAAAGTTCTATACAGAGTTTGGTGAGGGTGGGTGATGGCCACAGAGCTCCTCCAGTCAGAGCAAATTCAGGGGCTGTATACAGTAGTTCACAGTGGAATAACTGGCCGTGCAGGGATACGGGGGTCAAACCAGTACTACCTTGAAAGGGGAGAGAGAGCTGTGCAAGATGATACTAGAACAATGGGCTCTTGCTTGGTGATGTTCCAATGTGATCTGGTGCTCTGTCAGTGAGAGGTTTTGTAGGGCATCGGTCCCCAACCTTTTTCGCGCCACAGACCAGTTTAATGTCAGACGATGTTTTCATGGACCGGCATTTAAGGTGTCGCGGATAAAAACAACAAAATAAAATGATACGAGCAACACAAAAACTGTTGTATTTTGTAAATATAATAATAAATGTGAATCCACTGTGTAATTATGTAACTTTTTTCGCAGCGTCTTTCTGAAATGCCTGAGTAACATCGTCCTCTGCCCCTCGCGCTCTGGTTGCTATGGTAACGCGTAAACAGTCCTTTCAGAATAAGTTTTCAGTGCTGTTGTGGTGATCTCAGGGTTTTCTGCCATGACTTTCATCCAGAATACTGGCAAAGTTGATGTCTCTGACATACTTGGATGCTACGGATTGAGATCCTATTAAAAAAAAAGGTTTCAATTTTTTGTATGACCTGGTACCGGCCCACGGCCAGGTGGTTGGGGACCATTGTTGTAGGGTAAACACCCAGGTCGCAGATCAGTCATATGCTTGTGTGCAAGACTCCCAATCATAGATACACTAAAATCATGTAGTGTGAACAAGGCTTTAAAGGTTCTTGAATGGCTATTGTCCTTCTGAGAAACTTCTAATCGGTATAGAACCTTTATGCTACGAGACATTTTAAAAGATTCTTCACCCTTGACCATCTAATTTTCAAATTCCTTAAAGAATCAAATATGGGTCTTCTAGTATCAAAAAATTATATTTTTGAGAGTGCAGCTTTTCATTAATTAAAATGATTTTTTTTACTATTGTTTGCCATACTCATTTTTAACTATATTTGATACAGCAGCTTTGCCAAAATCTGGATTCAGACCCTTAATGAGCAACGTGGGAGTGAAACAGAGCACAGAAACATTAAAAAAGACAGAATTCAAAAGAGGTACTGTATGTATAGGTAAGAAGAAGACATGGAGATATTTATAGCTGTCATTTATATGAAGAGTGAAGTACTCAGAGAAAAATGTTTGAGAAACACTGAAGATCTGTCCTAGGTGGGGGACCACATTTGCTGCTGACATGGAAACATTTCATTTGCATTTTGTGGTGTTGAGGTTGTGGGTGGCTTGTTGTCGTGCTGATTTGTCGCGCTTATCTGGTGTTCACAATGGCGTCTATTGTAAAGGAATATTGAGAAGCAAAGTGCAAAATGTTAGAAATGAAATCCTATTTTCTGCTCACCCAGAATCCATCAGCACCAGCGTCTTTCTTGCTGCATACAGCTTTAAGCCCCCAATCAGGAAAAAAATTTAACTTGCAAGCCTGTTTTTAATATTGCAACAAAAAGAGATTTAGATAAGAACTACACTCATGCTGTTCACTCAGCATCCATCTTTCTAACACCTCGGGGCAGTTATTTCCAGATGAGACTCCTATCTTTTTGAAAGGAGAAGACACCCATAACAGACACCCCATTGGAAAAGGCAGTCGCATTCTGTTTAGTGCGATATATGTGATGCGTACCACTCCACATTTGAAGGCTGTTATAGTATCGCAGAAATTCCTATAGAGTTGATTTTGAGTGCTGCTAAACTACACTACTGATCAAAAACATTAAAAAGCAGTTAGATTCCATCGAATAACCAAAAAAAATTCAGGTAAATTTAATATAATGCATTAAAAACTTCTTCCTGCAACAATGAAAGTAAATTACACTGTGAAAGAAAAGATACATTCCCAAAGGTGTCTGTACAAAGGCAGAATTGGAACAAATAGTTCACAGTCTGATGCTGCTGTGTTATTAGGACAATACTGTTTTGCTGGACATAGTGCTGTATATCGTTATCAGAACGGCAAGAAACAAAACAGATTGGTTGGTTAAGGCTCCATCCTACACTGAGATACTGAGTAGTAGAGTGTGTAGATCTAAATCCAGCTGGTTAAGGATTAACTGGACAGAAGTTGGTAAAAGCAAAGCGACAATAGTTGGGATACCTGTAGAAACGGTTTGCATTAACTGTTAAGGTAAATTCTTTTCCTATCCTGTAAAAAAAAGCAGATGAAAAGACTTGTTTTTATGAAATTTGCATAATTTATAATTGTTGGTGATTCATTTTTACCTGGTTTGCTTTTAGCATTTTACCATTTAAGATTATTTCCTGGACTTGAGCTATTTAAATGTGAAGAAAAACTGCAAAATTTCAGACGTAGTGTATGCTGTTTTTTTGACAGTTCTCAAAAGTCAAGTCAATTTTATTTATACAGCGTTTTTTACAACTGACGTTGTCACAAAGCAGCTTTACAGAGTTTATAGAACCCAGGTCTGAGCCCCAATGAGCCAAAGGTGACAGAGGCAAGAAATTAAATCTAATTTCTTCCTAATTACTAGAAGAAACCTTGAAAGGAACCAAGGCTCAGAAAGAGGAACCCATCCTCCTCTGGTCAACACCCGAGAGTGATAAAGAGAATAAATATGAACAAATAAGACTAAGACCGTCCATGTGTGCTTTATTTAAAGGGTTCATGCAAGTGGTTTCCTTACGTTACAAATCCAGCGCCCCGTCTTTAAGGAGTTTGGCTTTTTTAGTATATAAGCGTGATTTTAATAGCGTTTCCTCCAATCTTCTAACGTCTGTGAATAATATCAGGCAAACACTCCAGTGAAGCACTCAGTCAAGTGCTCACAAGAAGCAAATTCAATTGTTTGTGTGAAAAGAGAGTGGCGTTGGTGTTCCTCATACCAGCCTTGTGAAATGCCTGTTATTGAGCGTCCTGCTGGCCAGGGAAGTGATGTTAAGCATCAAGACGCCAGTCAGTGACTCAGAATCAGAAAAGGCGATTCGCTCCTTGTGGAATGAGTCAGGCTGAAGAAGCCTCGGGCATTGAGTCATATCTATGGACGTGGTCTTGAAAGATGTGGGATGTGCAACAGGCTTATTGTCTCTGAGAGGTGTGGGAGTGTGCAGTGAAGTGGCAGAAGTGAGCAGTAATACTGATGGATCCATAAGCTGCTGGAAGACGAGTGTTGTTTTTTTGTTATCGTTTAACCTGGTTTCCTGTGTTTTTGGGACAAGGAGCTAGTGATCCCTAAAGGCCCGGTCTTCTATCATCAGTATTTACCTTGGATATCACACGTGAGGCCCTTTCCTGTTCCATGGTGAGAAAAATGACGGTCTCAAGTGCTTGGATTAGGTGTGTTTAGTGCCTTTCTTCTTTGAAGCCTGTGAGCTGAATTGCTTTAATGGAAGAATCTATGGTAGAACCTCACTGGACTAGTTGTATGCTTTCCATTTGTTTCTTGATTTACATCCCATTTGCTTGGATAAGAGAGCTCCTCAATGCTCTTCACTCATCCATGCTGAAGGCAGCACTTTCCGTGGATGGTCTCTGTGGAGAATGGACTGTCCTGGTGTGATTGTGGGCTCTGTAACTTGCATTAATTCAGCACTGACCTTGACTTAACCTCTCCCATCCTCTGATCATGTATTCATCAGTCGAGCTCTCTGCTCTGAAGTGACTGATCAGCTCTAACAGATCAGAATCATCTTAAAATCCTGCTTTTGGAGTTTTCGCAAATCATTTTTGGAAACATGATTCCGTAGACTCATTTGAATTATCTGCCAGTGTATTCTCACAAGCAGGTTATGATCTTAGTGTGATGCCATTAGATGCCAAAGTCTTGTTACATATTTTGCCTTTTCTTTTATTAACCTTTAACATATTACAAAAACGATCCTCAGCTTTTGTTGGGAACTCTGTTTTCTATGAATAGAATGCCTGCTATGGGAAAAGGCCACAGAAATGCTTCCTTTTGTCATCAAAATGAAGGGGCCCAAGTGCAGGGGGAACATAAACAGAGGCACACACTTGCCTCACACCACGCCCTGGGCCGAAAGAAGTGCCCGTAACCGCAGCACGAATGCGGACTTGTGCGCATTATGCTACCCGCTACCACGCACAAGATGGACTAACTAAACGGCGAGTGAATGGCACCCGATCGTGCACTTTGCTACAGCATGATGTTAATGATGGCGAGATAGAAAACGAGAGTGCATGTTCTGGGCCCCCGGGTACACGAATGCAATCCCAGGGTTGCCAGCTCCTGTCCTGAATCCTCAGCCAGGCGTGAGAGGGGGGACTGCGCAGTGTGCACGTGTATGTACAATCTGGCAACCACATGCACTACAGCTGTGCAGTCTGGACGCGTCTCAACACAACGCGCCACTACTCTCTCAACCAGGAGAGCCCCCCCAGCAATCCGACACCTGCCCAACAGGGCATTCACATGGAGCCAATTGCCCCCAGCTACCGATACTCACCACCGGGTTATGCCCAGGACAGCCACGTGCCAGGCTCAGGGAAACGCTGGTGTGGCTCCTTCCTAACAGCCCCAGCACGATGCCAGTCTGCTGAAAAGTGGATACAGATGCACATGCAAACCCCAGGACCTCACTGCTACTCAGCGGTAGGCTTCCAGAACCTGGAAGGACGGGCACACAGGCCCTATAAAGCTGCTGATCCAGCTGGCTGGCATAAACGTCTCATTGCCCAGCAACATCACGCTTCTTTGCCCGTGGCACGGCTTCACCACCCTGGGGGAGGAGCGCCAGCCTGACAGCCAGCAAGGGGAAGCCACTCCTCTCCACACTGTCGCTCAACAGGCGGTGCATCTTACAAGTAAAACCTTAGCAAGAACCAACGACCTTCGCGTAAATGTTGGATCTGATGACCCTAGTTCCCTGAACTCAGTGAAAGTTGCACATCTCAGGACCCAGGTTCAGCTTCAAACTTATACAGGTTACATACTTTACATTATGAGAGGGGCTAGAGTTAGTTTGTATTTGGTTCCTCGACCAGCTCAAAGGATGTGACCTTTCGTGAATGTTCTTCATGTGAGCACAGTAAGGACAACGTTGGATGACATTAGTAATCCTGTTATTCTATCATTCTTACAAGGATAGGTCAACGCTACAACCAGGAGTTCAACGATGTGTCACCTGAAGAATGCCAAGGCGACAAAATGAAACATACTAATTTAATCATAGGGAAGATCATAGAGTCAACTGATCCGCTGTATATTAGGGACAGTTCATAACAGCAATGTGTTCAACTGTAGGCTGTTTATAACTAAGTTCAGGTTTATGCATTATGTCAAACCAGGTAAAATCACACAAACCAGTTAAAATGTAATAATAATAATAATAATAATAATAATAATAAAAAATAATTAAAAAATAAATAAAATAAAATAAAATAAAATAAAATAAAATAATAATAATAATAATAAATATATTCATTCCGATAACCATTTATCCAATCCGATCCTGGCTGACTATGGGAACAAGGCAGGGTTTACTCTGGACAGGAGGCCAACCAATCACAGGGCAACACAGAGACAGACAACCACACACACACACACACACACACACACACACACACACACACACACACCTATGGGCAATTTAGAGTAGCCAGTCAACCTAAACCACAAACCTTTGGACAGTGGGAGGAAGCACCACACAAACACCACCCAAAAGGGAGCTTGTTCACTCCTGTGGCCCAGGATAGAACCCAGGACCCTCTTGCTGTGAGGCAAAAAAACTCAAGGACACATTACAAAGATGGTCAAAACTAAGCAGAAGAGGATGAAAGAAAAAACTCATTGAAGATTTAAGGAGAAAGACCTTAAGTTCAGATTTGAACGTGTAAAAACAGGAGCACTCACACAAAGACAGAGGTGACATTACAAAAGCATGAACCAGCATTTAAGCAAAAAAAGTGAAACTGGGGGAATTGCGTAAACAGCATAAAGAAGTGAAAAACACTGGGCTTCTGAGTGCCGCAGCTGTTGCATACACTGGCCTTGTCATTGGGTGAGTGGCATCTTCACTGATGCCATAACCGAGTGTGACTGTGAGTTCAAAAAGCATAAATGGCATTGACTTCTGGGTGGGCAGAATGACCCTCCCTCTCCCCAGCACTAGTTGTCTGACGTAACCAAAGTTAGTGTTCTCCTACAAGTGTGTTGAGATGCCTTATGACCAGCAGCGTTTAGAAAAGATGTGGTGGCATCTCACATGACTTGGCGGAAGCATGTCCTCGGCTTCACTTTGTTGGTAGTATCGTGTTATTGTGTTAGTGTAGACTTATCTGAATTTTAAAATGGGGCGAAAAAAGCTAAATTAATAAATGAATAAATAAATAAATAAATAATACAAACAAATAATACATATATATATATATATATATATATATAACCAAACTAAAATTAAATAAGATTAAATGAAACAATATTAAATTAAATTTAAAAATATATATATAATATTTAAAAATGTGTCCTAGATTAATTTTCAGCTACAGACATGAAACTAACAATCTTAGATTCAGTTCAGTGAGACTTGGCAGATGAACGTACTAAATTGTCCATGAAGATAATTCCTGAGGGGTTTCAGTAGCTGCCACGTCCTGGCTTCTGCATGGGACGTATATTATTAGATTATCACATTAGTCATTGTCCTTTTGACATTCTTCAGGGACCACTTAACTCTTGGTTGGAGCTGTTACTTGGCCTTGTAAGCGACAGAAAGATGTGGTTAAGGAACTCCATCAGCACCATGAGGAGGAGGGAGGTGAAGAGGCTCCTGCTGCTCTCAGCCTTTTAGACAGCGCACTCACCAAGGCTAGTGATGATGGGGTCTTGAGCGCTCGCTGGGCAATGCTGTCAACCTTCCGCTGACTGAGGGCATGTGTGTGTGTGTGTGTGTGTGTGTGTGTGTGTGTGTGTGTGTGTGTGTGTGTGTGTGTGTGTGTGTGTGTGTGCAGGCGTAGGAGGGAGAGAAGGAATAGTCAGTGAATGCTTGTACTTTGCACCATTGCGACACTTCAGCCACATGAGCAATAAGTGAATCTACAGCATTTTAGTATTTTTGTGTATTTGTATTTTTTTGTACTTGATATGTCGGGGATGTTTTCCCTTCAATTTAGAACTGTACCAAAGATATTCAGGTGATTCTACCATTGTGGTTGCAATCCCATCTGTAGTTTTCCCTCAAAACAGTGCATTAACATTATTTTCACATTAACACCATTGACTAGAACCTCTTAATGGAACTGAAACAGATCTGTTCTGAACTCTTTCTATCAGCACCAGCATTCACATTTGTGCAAGAGGGGCTTCTCTTTGGGCTTGGACCAGACTGGCTAGTTTGCTCATCAGTGAGCATTGGGTGCCCATGACCCTATTCACCAAGATCACTTATGGTAGGTACTAACTACTGCAGACCTGGAACACTCCACAAGACCTGGAGATGCTCTAGTCGCCACAATTAGGCCTTTGTCAAAGTCATCAACTCCAAGAATTGACTGTTCACTTGCTGCTTATATATCCCGCCTCCTAGTAGGTGCCAATGTACCAAAATAACTTTATATTTGTAAAGTTATTGTAAAGTGGTGTTAATGTTATGGCCGATCAGCTTGTGTGTATATATGTATAAGTTTAACTTAAATAAAAATTTTTTCAGAACTTTTAGAGTCAGTGGTGTTCAATAATCTAGATCAACAGGGACAGTGGAAGAGAGGAGAAGAAGAGAGTGCAGGCAGGGTGGTGTAGAGTAGCGTAAGTGTAAAATGGAAGGTTTACAGGACGGTAGTGAGACTGGCTATGTTATACGGGTTGGAGACGGCGGCACTGACGGAAAGGCAGACAGCAGAGCTGGAGGTGCAGAGTTAAAGATGTTCAGGTTTGTGTTGGGAGTGAGGAGGACGGACAGGATTAGACATGAGTGGATCAGAAGAACAGCTCAGGTTGGACGGTTTGGAGACAAAGTCAGAGATTGAGTGGGTTTGCACGTGTGCGGAGGAGCAAGGATAAGGATATTGGGTGTAGGATGTTGAGGATGGAGCTGTCAGGCAGGAGGGGAAGAGCAAGGCTGAAGAAGAGGTTTATGGATGTGATGAGAGAGGACATGAGGGTGGTTGGTGTAAAAGAGGACGATGCAGAGGACAGGAAGTAATGGAAACAGCAGTCAAAAGTAGAAGAGAAAGTGTTGCGACTATACTGCTATACACAATATAACAAACAACTGCTGCTGCTACTGCTACTATTGCTACTACTGCTACTGCTGCTGCTGCTACTATTGCTACTGCTACTACTGCTGCTGCTACTATTGCTACTGCTACTACTGCTGCTGCTACTGCTACTGCTGCTGCTGCTGCTACTGCTGCTGCTACTGCTACTGCTACTACTGCTGCTACTGCTGCTGCTACTACTGCTGCTACTGCTACTGCTGCTACTGCTACTGCTGCTGCTACTACTGCTGCTACTGCTGCTGCTGCTGCTACTACTGCTGCTACTGCTACTGCTGCTGCTACTGCTACTGCTACTGCTACTACTGCTGCTGCTACTGCTGCTGCTGCTGCTACTGCTGCTGCTGCTACTGCTGCTGCTGCTGCTGCTGCTACTGCTGCTGCTGCTGCTGCT
>JBBIGC010000041.1:33368735-33379107 GCA_037576955.1 Lepidarchus adonis | reverse complement strand
AGAGAGAGAGAGAGAGAGAGAGAGAGAGAATGAGAATCACTTTGTATCCTCCAACACTGCTCCAGTAACCTACCTACTGTAATCTTCCTTCTCCCTGTTTCATAACAGGCCCTGCCAGTGAATTGCATCACCAAGCCTTCCCACATGCACTCTATGTTGTTTCCTCGTCATCGCGGCCATTTTGGATTGTGATAATGCATAACAAACACTCTTACCCACTCACATTCACACAGAAGTGATTAAATGGTTATTCATCGCCAGGGACTAAATCAGTGCACGCTTCAGAGGTGATAAGCGCTGCTTCCTTTTCCTGAAATAGATGAGAAATGTTCTTTCAGAGAAATATCTTGTTTTCCAGGAATAAAGCTTTAAAAAATACTCTTTTGCCAGAACATCTGGGGCTATTACACAATAAAATCAGCATTAAGTATCATTCACTCGAGTAGAGATGGACTGACATTCAGTACTGTGGGGGGAAATTGTGATGTACAAACAACACCATGGGTGTTAAATGTCTTGGCATGTTAATTATGGACAACACTAGTGTGTGTAACATTATACAGTGTTGTTTTTTTAAACACTGCTCAGGTTCACTACAGTCCAACACTACACATAGCGTGAGTTTTTGCTATGTAGGCACATTAATTGCTCCAGATTAGTTTTAAAATGAACTCTTCAGGTACTGATTTTCAAAAGTGACAAATTCAGGTCCAGAAAGTAAAAATCCATGCCAGGATTTTGTTCCAACCGGCTGGCTCCAGCAAAGAACTCCGTATAGCGACGAACGTGTCCAGGCGGTTGGAGTACATTCCTGGGATGGATTTTCATTTTCTGGATCCGAGTTCGCTTTTGTTGTTTAATCTACACTCCTACTCTTGCACATCAGTGCCATCATTAAGCAAGCTTGAATTACGCTGGGAAAAATATCGTGATTACTCACCTTGTCAAATCCTGAGATTTTATTGGCCATGTGGGGCATTGTCTGGACTATTATAAACGCCCTTTCTGCTCGCTGCGTACACTAACGCTGACTTGGCAGTTCCACCTTAAGAGGTGGCGGGGTGCGCGTCCCCGTGAGGAGTGTGTGCGTGTGTGTGCGTGTGTGAAGCTCCGAGATCATGTGAGAGTCCATGCGCCAGAAAGTAGGTTAGCAGGGTGGACTGAGAGGAAGCAGAGTGAACACGGAGAGTCCGCGGTGACTACAACATCAGCGCTCGGCGTAGTAAACGCAGCACGCGGCGAAAACGCTATTAAACGTGGTTTTACATCGCGCTGAGCCCCAGAGAGGCATTTAAGGAAGTATTTAGACATCTTCGAGGATTTTTCCCCTTATATTCTTCTTGCTTTGGATAATGCTCCCCGTAGGAGCAGAAAGGTTCTGTTTAGCTAGCTGTCTTTTGCTAGCTACTTAGCTTACTCGACTTGGTGTCATTTTTATTTACTCGACTTTTAAAGAAAGCTGCAAAAATGCGAGGTAAGTCCGTCCATTTTTCTTAATCACATGTAAATTATGCCCATTATAACACATGTGCGCTGAAATAGTCATTGTTTGCTTTTGTGAGTACAGGTTCTGTTTGTTTGTTTGTTTGTTTCTCACGTGTACTGCGCATGCTCAGAATAAGAACGTACGTCGGCTTCACTTTTTCAAGCTGAAGCATTTCGAAGTGCGCAACACAGAGCTGCTAATCCTCGCTGCCTTTTCCCCGAGGAGCTTAACACCTTCCATGTTGCATGTTCTGTCTGACTGTCCTTCACATTTTTTTTCCAAAAATGCAGCTGGATAGGAAATGCTTAAATATATAAATCAATGCAATTTTGCGTTGCAAACCCTCATGAACACGGTAGAATTTGACAGTTCCGGTAACAGGTGATGGTGCTTTTTCTCAGGGAGCGCCATCATATTACATAACGGGGGATTAATAATATGTGAGAGGTGAGTGCATATGTATATAGTAAAATGAGCAAATGATTGAGTGATGCGTACTTGTTTCAAATGATTTCTGATCAACCCAAACTGAACTGATAGAAAATTGCGATTACAGCGAACGCATTTGCTTATTTATGCCTCATTTTGTTCGTTTTTGATTCAGCATTTTGTTTGGGTGTTTTAAATGTAGCTGCAGCCCGAGTTTTGCTGCCTCAGAGTCCGTCCCTTCCTCTCTCGTGTCGACTGCGTGTTGTTGTTTTGTGAGAGCAGCATGGCCGGCTGTGTGAGCTGCCTGTTCTACTGACCCAGATCTGTCAGCGGGGGGAGAGCCAAGCATAGGAAGGCGGGGCAATGGAAGCGCGCGAGGGGTGGTGGGCGTGGCTTCGTCAACGGCGGGGGCGTGGTTTATTCAGAGTCGTGCAGCTCCATGCGGTTTGGGCACAGAGGCTGCAGCCTTTCTGCTTCAGGCGAGTAGTGCGTATTAGGTTTGAGCCTTCCTCTGTTTTTGCCCCATCCAACGATCTTTCGAGAATTAACGCGATCCACCAAAGTCGAAATCTCGCCACTTTACGTAATTGAGGTCTAATAATACATACATAAATATATATATTATATCTTAATATACCAATATTAAATAAAAGGAAAACGAACTGCTCTGAAATATGCCCTTATTATGGCTGTACGTGATTTCTGTGGCTGAATAAGTTGGAGGGAATGGAAAATGTAAGATATAGATGTATATTTTCAATTTATAGAACCATTTTTATATTAAATTGACATGTCGATGGTTAAGTGGTTCCGGATGTACATTCGAGCATGTCAGATGTGATGTTTATATTTTAGAAAAACCTTTGACGGCTGTATACATAGACATGTATTCAGAAAATGCATGTTGCAGATTTAACCTGGTCAATGCCTGAACTCTGCAACCACACACTGAATTTGTGCTTAAAGAAAGCTCATTTATGCCCGTTCCTCTAGGTAAATATGAATGTCCAGTCTTCAATCAGTCAATTTTACAGCCTCATTTACAAAGCATTCCTCCTGACCGTGTGTGGTTTATGACACAAAAGACCATGGATTTGGTTTTGTTTGACTTTTCTTATCTGAACACCTGTGACTGATTGTCCGTGCTCGTGTGCTCCACGGTACGGAACGTCCTGTAGATAGTATTCAGCCTCCTAATAGCACTTTTTTGGTCTAGAAGCATTGAAGAACTGAAATTTGATAATGTCTTCATGTTTTGAGCACTGATTTGTCACATGTGAAAACACTTGCTCATATTTCTTTAAAATTTTTGTGTATAAAATGTGCAATAACTCAATAATTCATGTGTCATTCTGCCCACACTTTAGCGTATGATCATGACCATCTAGGTGTGTAAAGCAGTCATTTTGGTGTGTCCGTCTAAAACAGTGTATCGTGTTCCTCGTCACACCTGTTTTGTTTCTCTTCAGTTGTTGTTGTGATGGAAGAAAAGGTTTAATTATGTTTTGAATCAGATATGAATTGGCATCTTGCCTGATCTAACAAAGCAATAATACAATCATTGGAAGCTGCTTATGGGAAAATAAATCTTTGTAGACAGAGTGCAAATCATTAACCAATATGAGAAGCGATATTACAATGTATTGCTGCCATTTTCAGTAAAGGTTTACGTGAGAGAAAGGCTGTGGAACGGTACTTTGACCTAGGGTTTGTTCGTATCAAGATAAATTATATCCTGATAGATATTGTGGACATTGTCAACACTTAAAAACAGTAAACAAGTGCACAATTCATTACGAAAAGCACATTTTTGCTTGTTTAACTGCGGGATGTTGCACGAAATCTTGAATAATAGTTTTTTTATGTGGCACCATTGGCTCTTTTTGATGTCAGCAAAAAAAAATACATACTGTAATAATGATTTTAACCCAAACAGACAATATTGCTAAAACTAAACCCAAATAAAATATATAATGTGCTATTCAAGCATGTTTTATTATGTAGGCGCTGCATGAAAATCAATACCATGCACAAAAGAACAGGAAGGTCAAGTAATTCCCACCGAGGTCCATGTGTGTTGAACATATCAGCCCTGTGAACTGTTTTCACTCATATTAGCTTCTCATTCTTGTATTACTGAGTTCTCAGGTGGAAGAGAAGCCCAAGATGTCACATCTGTTGCTTTCCTTAGTGACCGGGCCATGCGTCTGGTTTGCTGACACACTGACCGGCTCCATCACTCACTGCGATCACTTTATCACGGTCACACACACACCTGACCGTCGCTGCACCTGCGTGATACAGCTCGTGCTTCAGCCCGAGCTGTGTGGGTTATGAGTTCAATATATGAGATGAAGGGTGACTTGCAGGTCATTGATCTTTCCACTGGCCTACATAGCGCATGCTAATCTAAGCAGCATGGTTTTTACATGATTAGCAGAAGATTTATATTCTCCCCAGTGAAGGAAGAATAGAAGCTTTTAGACTGAAGGAAACTGCTTTTGTGTACAGTGTTCATTATGTATTCATTGTACATGAATCAACATCAAAAGAAATGTGCCACTGATATTTATCTTGCTAATTTTTAAACGCACAATTGTGTACTGTGCAGCAAGTTGGTGAATACTGTTTCAGAGCCAAACATTGTGCCACGTCGTAGGAATACACTGCATTTACATTGTTCATTTACAACGTTCATCAATGTTTATTTTCTTGAATAGCTGACCTTTGAGTGGTCTGCAAAGCTTTTGAAAGTCAAACTGTGCCAAAGTTGCCTGCTGTACCGAAATGCGTGTGATCTGGAACTGTCCTAACCAAATCTGAACATTAATAGAACACCCAAGTCACTAGCTTATGGAACAAGCTTCTTCTCATAAAAGAATACAGAAGTATTGTGTTTTGTGACCTACAACTATGTTTACCTGAGCTCTCTATCTCTCCACCTGATTTCTTTTCCATCTATTAACCTTAATATGCTGCATGTTGCAGTTAAAAACAAACACTATTTTCTCTTGGTATTTCATTATCATGTAAATGTTATTAGATATTGATGCCATAGGCAAAAATGTATAACCCTGTATAAGTAAATTTTTCATGGTTGTGGTGTTATAACCGTATAACCAACTGACGTAGATATCTACAAGAAAATATCCTGTTTTGTAACTAATATAAGGATATAAAAAGCCTTTTGTGCAACAAAAAATTAAAGATTTTTAGCAAAAAATTTGTTTTTTAAATATTTCCTTAAATCTCTGCTGAGGATGATTTATGCAAAACTATTATTTAAGTGTTCCAAACTACTTAGAGGATATGTTTTTATGCATTTGCTTATCGTTTAGCCTCATAAGGCTAAATTCGCTGAGGACTGAGTATGTGTCTGAGCCCCTTTTGTTTCACAAATCCACTGATTCACTGCCTCTCATGACTCATTGCCAAACTACTGCCTAATACTATAGGGTAAAGACTGTTGACTAATCCTCAAGGCTTGGGTTTGACAGATTAGTGCACAAAATATGAACATAATACAGTTTCATGCTAACAGGAAGTGATGGAGTGTTGCTTTCTGGATGTCATACTAGCCTGTGATTTTGAAAGCTATACTAAAAATACTTTTTTTCCCCCACACAAATTATCTAAAAACGGTAAAGTTTTCCCACACTGGTTTAGGACAGCTAAGTTGATGTGCTAGCATGCTAACCACTAACCAGCCATTTTTCCAAAACATTTCCAGCTAGGTTTAGCTTCACCGCTAGTTTCCCACAGCATTGTAGGACAATAGTGTTCACCAGCACAGTGTTTATTTAAAAATGTGTTTATTGTGGATATTTGTTGATATTGGGATACACCTATGTAAGTGGGCAGTAGCAACACTACAAAACTAAGCATTTGTTCTGTTTGTGGCGCGTCAAAACGTTGGAGCCTAAAGAGAGTTCTGCACCTAATTGTGACGATACTTAAATCAATATAACAGTATAAACGCTGCTTATTACACTAACTTTTTATGAAGGACTATGTCCTGCAGAAAAGATTAAATGACAGGACAGTGAGTTTGGAGGAATAGTGTATTCATTGATATATACACACACACATTCATGATGGGAAAGTTCAGTGGTATGTGTAGACTGCTATTTTATATGCACTACTGTCTTTTCTCCATCCGCTTTTAGTAATTTCAGCTTTTTGCCCCCTTGATTTGTTGGCCAATCAACGTGAGGGTGCAGAAATAGCTTGACATAAGAAACCAGTGCAGTCTGCTCTAAATAAGTGCCCATGATTTACTAATCATATGACTGAACAGGAGCCAACGCAGATCAAATGGCCTGTGTGTTCGCCTCTGGTTTGGTTTAGTGTGCTTGATGTGTTTCATGCGTTTTCCCTCATAAAGTACACCAGTGGTGTCATACGTTAGCTATTTACAAGCAGAGCTGTGTTCCACCTTAACAGAAGTGGTGAAAAAAGGAAAAGCCTATTGAAATACCTGCCTCCCACACGCCTCCCCCTTCTTCAATGGGGAAAGTGTGTCAGTAGGGCAGCGGGTGCACATTGGCCGACAGCCAATCACGCTTGACTGACGCCTCAGTCAACCAATCACACCCGCTCTCCCTAGCTCATCAGCCAATGGTCGCTCAGGTGCTGGGGGTGGGCGGGTTGTGCGGCGTCACTAGACCAAACCCTCAGTGAATGGCTGTGTTTGAGGCGCAGGCAGACGGCGGTTATATAACTCAACACAGAATGGGCGGGGGAGGTGGGGGTGTGGCGCTCAGGGATTTACAGATTTTTCCATTGCATGTGAACACAGGCTCCATCGTTGCTTCTCTCTCTCTCTCTAAAAGGGAGGGGATACAAAATGGAGGACAGTTTTTTTCTAAATTCATGTCATTGCCTGTATTTTTTTTTTTCTTCCTGTTGCCACAAATATTTATGTACGTTATGTAATTATTACAAAGCGTTATTACCCCCTAATGCCAGATTACCAGCTCATCACCTCTAGAATCATAAATCCACTTCTGGGTGTTGACAGCTCCGCTCAAGCTTTTTGTTTTCAGGGAACAAAAAGAGTAACAACATACATGAATAAAGAAAGTAGGTTTTAAGTAGGGGTGGGTGATAAAATATTGCACGACAGTTCTTTGAGAAATGTTCTAGATATGCATATCCCACGATGTGCATAATGATCCGCAAAGGTATTTTTATATCAAAGTATGAGTACAAATGATTTTTATTCAGTGTTTCTCACACCGCAGTAAAATAAGGTCACTTCAGCAAGACTATTCATGCTTTCTTACATAAAGCATGAAGTTCAACAGTGCTTTTTAAGAACTTACGATAACATGATCTGCTCCGAAAATCATATTGTGCCCACAATGTATTATACTAATGATAAATTTCATGCTCTAGTTTTAAGTGTTGGTTTTTTTAAATAGCATGACACTATATTTTGTTACTAAAATGCATGTTTCAAATAAATAATTTGTTTTTTAATTCATAATATATCAGTATGTTTGTGGGGGAAGGATAACTGACAAATCCCATGGGCAACAACATGGGGGTTTGTCCTATTACAGGCATGCAGGGCAACTGCAGAATTTCTGAGCATGCTTTTCAAATAGGCACCAAGGGCAGTAATAATAATAGTTCTTCTGTTCTGTGAGGATTTCGATGCATTCAACCACATTGAGCATTAGTGAGGCCAGTCACTGATATTAGACGCTTAGTTCTGGATCCCAAGCTCATCCCAATAGTAGTGGTTGGAGGATATAGTGTGGCTGAACATCCTGTTTTATTGACCATGCTTTTCTGGGGATTATAAACACTGTATCTAAGAAAGTGAATATGGAAGCTTATCTGTAGCAAAATTCAATTGGCAATGCAATATGTGAACACCCATGTCAGCAACTGGAATATTTTTGGACATATACCATATATAGGAGGTGGATACAGTTGTTTTTTATGGCCATGCTGGACAAAGCAGCTCGTTGTGTCTCTCGTTTCAGAGCAGGATTTCTCACACTCTTCTGCTGGTTATCTAACAGCCTGTTCATCCTGCCTCCTAGGGGCCTGTGAGGGGCTTCAGAGATATGACACTCTTCAGCTGGAGTGAGAGGCCTCACTATCCACACACACAAACACACACACACTGTTGGTGCGTAATTTGTTTAAACCTCTTTGGTTAAAGAGTCACAAACTATTAGCGCACTTTCTCAGGTCACTCAATTTTACATTCGAAAGTGCTTCATTTCTTCTTAATAAGCTTTTGTTGAGAAACTGGCCATTGCTGCCTCACTCCATTTTATTCCCATTAACATTCCTCCGTCAGAGGACTGATATTTGTTCTACTGTTTCTTTTCTGAAAGGGTGCACTTAAGCCAATGGCGAATCTTTTTAATACTCTCTCATTCTCTGTCTGAAAAACCTACATGACAGGTTCCTGTTTCTCATTTTATTACTCCTCCATTGTGCTTCTGAAGGGGTGTGTTGGTCATAATGGCTGACTGAAGTGAGCTGGCCAAATGTGCGGTTCGCATTTAGAGACCCATTAGGAAGACGGTATCAAATTAGACCATTCAGAACTGCAAACCATACGCAGTATCGCACATCCCAGAGTGACATCCCCTTCAGGCAACAGTCTAATGTTTGTTCTCTCTCTCTTTCTCTATTCACAGCTCAAATAGAGGTGATTCCTTGTAAGATCTGCGGGGACAAGTCCTCCGGGATCCATTATGGTGTTATCACCTGTGAAGGCTGCAAGGTAGACATTGTATCTGATCTTGCTTTTTTGCCTCTCCAAAGGCATGCAATAGTGAACTTCTTTCAGTGAGTGCAAGTAATAGAACCGACTTTTCTATAGCTATCAAAGCCTTAAAACTCTTAACTTTATAAAAAAACATTTTATTATAAACAGATGACACTTTATTGAAGTAGAATCTAATTACAAAAGCTTATTTTTGTAAGTTTTAAGTCATTTTTACATATAATCATTATAACCTGTTCATACCTCATACACTGTAGCTTACATTTGACTCATTCTCAGCTATAGTACTGAAACTAGGTAGCTGCTGTTGCCATTTAATAATAATAATAATAATAATAATAATAATAATAATAATAATAATAATAAATGTTATTTATACTGCACTTTAAATTTTTTGTGCTTACATGTTATAACAAAAAATTAATTAGAACACTGATTAAGTGTTTAATTGAATTAACACACCACTCGTTATATTTCACAACACTTAATATCTACAGACTTTATACATATATAATATCTGAACAACACACTGCAATATTACAGTTCAAATCAGTACAGAAGGACTGTATGTTTACCTCCATATTTGTTATCAGAGAAAAGTGAAATGTGAATCTTGAGGGTGTTTCACTACACATAATACATCACACTGCGTATGCCATGAAATAACAGTCAGGCTGATAGAAATTAGTCACATTTGAGCCCTTTCATATTTCTCTTATGAAAATTTTAGGATGGTGTTCTTGGGTCCATAGACGTCTGAAACACTCAGCTTCTTGCCATTGGTTTAAAATGATGTGGTTGCCCAGTACTGTTCTGAATTATTGCTAAATTGCCGACATTTTTCTTCTTTTTGCAGGGATTTTTTCGACGCAGCCAGCAAAACAATGCCATGTACTCATGTTCTCGGCAGAGGAACTGCCTGATCGATCGCACCAACCGCAACCGCTGCCAGCACTGCCGCTTACAGAAGTGCCTGGCGCTTGGCATGAGTCGAGATGGTGAGTTTGTGTTCACATCTGAGCGCATTCAGAGTGCGAGAAAGTGTAGAACGTGCGTGTAGACCTGACCAAACCACCATCCACCATTCACTGCCCTCGAAATATTTTGGGAATATCAAACACTGGTCTAAAGAGAGCAAGCTGAAGTGAAGTAGGCCAAACATAAGAAGAGCACAAAGAAAGATGAGACACAAGACACAGGGTGTGTTTTATTTATGCAATTAAGTGCTGCCTGGAGCAGATAACCCTGAGTGTCGTGTTGAAACTGAGAAGCTGGGTACTCAAATCTCTAGCCGGATCTGTGTTTGGGATGGTGTGTGTTAACTCTATGGGGTTCTCCATCATGCTCAGACCTGCATCTTCACTGTGGTTCTTTATTCCCTGGTTTAGCCCCGTATGACAGCCAGCAGGTCTGTAGAAATGCTCACAGGTTCTCAACCAGGTCCTGCTACCATATTTATAATGGTTGGGATGGAGCAAAACTGTAGACTGTCTAGGGTTGAGTCGAAGCTTGCTTGCTTGCTTTCTCTCTCTCTCTCTCTCTCTCTCTCTCTCTCTCTCTCTCTTTCTCTCTCTCTTTCTCTCTCTCTCTCTCTCTTTCTCTCTCTCTCTCTCTCTCTCTCTCTCTCTCTGTGTGTGTTTTTTCTCTCTCTCTCTCTCTCTCTCTCTCTCTCTCTCTCTCTCTCTCTCTCTCTCTCTCTCTCTCTC
>JBBIGC010000041.1:33349765-33364230 GCA_037576955.1 Lepidarchus adonis | reverse complement strand
TCTCTCTCTCTCTCTCTCTCTCTCTCTCTCTCTCTCTCTCTCTCTCTCTCTCTCTCTCTCTCTCTCTCTCTCTAGCTTTCTCACTCTCTCACCCTCTCTTTCTTGCACTTACTATCTCACGCTCTCTCCTGCTATCTCTCTTACTGTGCTCTGTTTACTCACTTGCTGTTGGCACCCAGCAGGGCAGTGTTTATATACACACACACACACACACACACACAGAACACTTGACACAACGTCCACTAATGGCAGTGTGTGTTAAGATAATTGTGCAGTATAATCTTGTTAACGTGTTGATATATGGAGTAATAAGAATTTTTTATTGGATTATCTAATAAACAGTACTGATCATTATCTTAAGTTTCTTACCACGTGTTTTGAGTGTTTTATTATTAAAATAATAAGTAGCTATGTAACCGATACCTGCAGTTATAAATGCTGAATTGATCTGTAAGTTACCCATCCCTAACTGTAACGCTCCTTCTCCCCATCTGTAGCCGTGAAGTTTGGCCGCATGTCCAAAAAGCAGCGTGACAGCCTGTACGCAGAGGTGCAGCGGCACCAGCAGCTGTCCCAGGACTGCTTATCCGGCCTGGATGTGGGTCTGACCCGTGAGCACGAAGAGGTGGGCGAGGATAGTGGCCACAGTCGCTCATACAGCAGCGGGGGCTCCAGTGTGGCCCTCAGTGACCTGGACGACATCGCCACACTGCCCGACGGCCTCCTGTTTGACCTGCCACTGACTCCAGGAGAGGCGGGCGAGTACTGTGGTCTGGAGCTGCTGGACGGTGGAGTCGGGGGCGGTGTCGGGAGCGCAGGCAGCAGCAGCCTGTCCAGTCAGAGCTCTCCAGAGCCTAGTGTCCTGGACATTGCTGAAGCAGGCAGAGTAAAGCACGAGTATCAGCTGCTGCCTGAGCCCAGCCTGCTCACACACGCACTACTGGGGTCTCTACCTGACGACTGCTCCCTCCTTGATATAGGTGGGTCTAATGCTGTTCTGATCAGTTTATTTTCATCAGTTATTTACTTCTACAGCTATGACTTTGGCAGTTTTTGCTTTTTTAATGTACTTGAGTGACAGATGACAGGATTTTGTTAGTCGAGTTCTGATTGGCTATGTACACACAGGCATAATCTGTGGAACAGGAGAGAAAACTTTGCTTAATCGAGTTTGTCAACTAATTAAGGCAGCCCTTGTTTCCTGGTCCCATATACTCATGAAAGGTAGTGTTTTTAAGTTCGAATGGAAGAAGATCTCTTATTTTCATCATGACATCTCACACATGTAGGAGGCAACTGCAAATAAAAAAAGTAAAAATAGATTGTTCTGTCCAGTGATGTAACCTTTAGTTCAGTATTGAACTTGCACACATTAATATAGGTTTTATTTTGCGTTCAAAATAATATAAAAAGTTAAATTCATAAAAAATTGAAAATCCTAGGAATAGACTGATATTTGGAACAAGGACAGTTGGAGGAATGTGAACCGCCTTAAAGTGGCACTAGTTTTATATTAAAACTAAAGTTCACCTCTACTGGAGGTGGAAAATGATTAATTATTTGCTGATATAAAACTTTGGCTAGATTGATATTAACCAGTAAAGGGATAAAAGAACACAGAGTTCTAAAAACCAAAGTGCTTGTTGTTGTTGATTTATTGCTGAATTGCACTTTATTTTTACTGTACACAACATCCTCATGAAGCAGAACTTGGATAGACTGCATTTGGTTAACCGATACCTAGCGTAAGACTGTTCCGGTTAAACCTGCCTAGGTGGATATTTATATAATCTGCATCAGTATCTTCCAACTACTGCTGCAGAGAAAACCAATGTAGACACAAATAGAACAAACAAACAAATAAATAAATAAATAAATGGCTCAATGCTATTCCTTCATTCTGCTGCAATTTAATAGGCTAGTCAGAGAAGATTGAAAATGTGAAAATACATATTTTAAACAGAACATACTTTGTGTTTGTGTGTGTGTGTGTAGAGCGAATCACCCAAAATGTGGTGAAGTCTCACTTGGAGACGTGTCAGTACAGCACAGAGGAACTGAAACGACTCACCTGGAACCTGTACACCCAGGAGGAGACCCGCTCCTTTCAGCTCAAGGTGAGTTTCATTAAGGTGGTTATTGAAAGTAATCACACCTTTGATGGGAAGATTAATGTGCAGATGGACAGATGTATTATACGTAATAAGGCTGGGTAATCCAATAATATTGAGAAATATACTATTACCGAACCCGCGCTGTTACTCGTTTTTTACGTAAAAGTGCCTACTACTGACCCACTTTCCATGTCCGCATTACCAACATCATAGTTTTGCCTTCCAGCCATTTTAATGCTGCATGGATTAAATATCTAAATTAAAGCCCTTGAGATTTTCTAAATATTAATTTATTTAGTTAGTTCTGTAAACAGTTTTTCTTTTGGAAAAAGTAGAAATGCAGTGAATTTTTTTATGTACATATCATTCAAAGCACAGAAACGTGGAGTTTTACAGAAACTGCAGTGTTTCCCAAAATGTGGGCAATGTCTGCATTGTATAGACTAATCACATTAATTTTAAATAAATTAAATATTTTTAAGTATATTTTAAAATAAAGTTTCCAAACCTTTTTTTTATAATTAAATATGTATATTGATTAAAAGTCATCAGAACTACTAAAGAAAAGCTATGAGGTTGTAAATTGTGTTATTCTTCATTTTTCAGACCCCTTTTTAATCCTGAATGCATTTTTGCATGTTAATGGTCATGTGTTGATTTAAATGCTGTGAGCTAGTTTAGAAATAGTAACAGAGCATCACCTTAAACATTCTGCTATTCTAATAAAAAAAAGTTGGTAGCATCCCCTTAACTAAGCAAATTAACATCAGTTTTTAAGTGTAGAAATGTATCTTCTGATGAAATTTTTTACTTAAACTGTGACTAAGTTTGCTGGCAACTCCATAGTGAAGTTATACGGATTAGATTCCGATTTATTATCTTTTATTATCATTGCGTGGTTGGGCAGGTGGAAGATGAGAGTTAATAGAAGCATGTATATTTGATCTTTTATGATTTGTTGATGGAGGATTGTAGATTTAGCAGCCCATTAATGATCTATTGATTACTTTCATTAGTCTGGATCACTACACACGCATGATATGCATGATTGAATCAGAATTGACGAATTGATTCAATTACTGATTCCTGTTTGATCTCTGGAGTGTACGTTCACATTCGGCTGCGGTATCGATTGGTCACTTAACACATCGATCCTTTTCTCTAGTCTGCTGAGTGGATGTGGCAGCAGTGTGCCCTGCACATCACCAACGCCATCCAGTACGTGGTGGAGTTTGCCAAGCGCATCAGCGGCTTCATGGACCTCTGCCAGAATGACCAGATTATCCTCCTCAAAGCAGGTCAGTGCTGCGTTCTCAAGAACTGGAGCTGCACTCCGATTAAATACACGTACAGATTACAGATTACTCCCCTCCGATCAATGTTTTCAGATTAGGGATTGAAATAGCATGTTGCTCAGCTTCAGTTTCCTCAGTGACTCTGCACATTTGGCACAGGACTCTGTACAGAGATGGTGAAAAATTTACCATTTGGGGTTAAATCAACAATAAAATAAAGGATTTCACACACTGTTTAAATATGCGCATAAATTAGTTCCTGACAAAGACATGCATATTTTGCAGAGAGGGAACAAGTGGTTGAAAAGATGTATTTTACAGTTGTATGCAAAAGTTTGAACTTTTGAATCTTTTTTTTCCTTTTCATAAGTAGAAATAAGTTAATGCATTGTCTATAATATTTTTTTTTCATAAAATTGTATTAATCTCCATTTCTATCTATATCTATAATCTCCATTATGTTTATTTGGTTAATTTAAAAAAATTCTAAATGTTTGTTTGCATAAGTGACCTCTTAGGTTGTTTTTTTTTCCTAATATGTCACATTTATGAAATGAACAGTAAATGTGCTGAAGTGTGTTTCCTTTTATGGATGTTTGCTTATTTTTGATTAGAAAATTAAAGAAACATACTCTCACCCAAACTTTTGCAAACCCCTGTACATCCTGCTCATGTTGCATTATTCAGAACCTTTATCCCTGTTTGCTAACGTTTGCCTCCTTTTGTCCTTTTTGTCTCCAACTTCTATCTTTTTTATGTTCTCCGCAAACCATTTGATTGATAAAATATCACATTTATATACAAATAATTTTTTTAAATCTTCTGATGTTTGTAATTATATTTTTAATGGCAAACCTGGACTTTTACAACAATCATTTTTTTGCATGTTATTTTTGCCTGGTGGAGTATATTCTCCTTTCCTTCGTTTTTCTCTCTCTCTCTCTCTCTCCTCCCTTCTCCACTATCTCTGTTGCTCTCTCTACATATCTCCTCATTCAGGCTGCTTGGAGGTCTTGCTTATCCGTATGTGTCGCGCGTACAACTCCTCTAACAACACTATGTTTTTCGATGGCAAGTTTGCCAGCCCTCAGCTCTTCAAAGCACTAGGTGAGTGTCCTTCACCTCCTGATAGAAGAATTCACTTTTGACTCTCACCATCATATATGTCCCATAGAAATCAGAAATCAAAGTGCCACATGATATTAGCGTATATATGTTGTTATGGTAAAGGTATAGTCTGATGATAAGCATGATATAAAATAGCATCTAAATTTCATTTCACTAACAGATTAAAACAGTTATGAAAATAAGTTTCTTTCTAAGAAATGATAATTGAACCATAACAAGAACATGTAGGTGTGGTTGTGTATACATATACAGCATACCGTGCCCTTTTGTTAGTGTTTCTGTTTTTGTCTTTAACTCTTTGTTTTGTGTGTGTGTGCGTGTGTGTGTAGGCTGTGATGACCTGGTGAATGCCGTTTTTGATTTGGCCAAGAGTCTTTGTCGTCTGCAGCTAAATGAGGAAGAGATGGCCTTGTTCAGTGCTGCCATTTTGCTGTCTCCTGGTAAGATGTGTACACACACACACGTGCATGTAAGGAATGTTGAAATGACCAAATTGTACATTGTATATGACATATAGCTTAACTACAACCTGCCAGACATTGTGTCAGACTAGCAACTGCACCACCCCTCGCTATCATATTCTCTCTTTTTCCTTTTATATTCTGTCTTTCAGCCTATCATATTCTCTCATTCTTTCTTTCTCTCTCTCTCTCTGTGTCTCTGTCTCTCTCTCTGTCTCTTTCTCCTTCTCTCTCTCTCGCTCTCTGTGTCTCTCTTTCTCTCTGTCTCATATTTTTTTTATTAGTCACTGCATCCTCTTTTTCTCTCACTCCTCCTCCAATCTCTTATTCTGTCACATTCTCTGTTTTTCTAGTACATTTGTATTGCAAAAGATGATAATACATCAAAATATATACATTTACTGAAAATATAGATGTATTAAATAGAAATTGTATTCTTAGTTTCTTGAAAAGAAATTTGCAAAACATTAATATTTTTTTTTTACCTTTTTCAGATCGCCCATGGTTAACAGAGAGTCAGCAGGTGCAGAAGCTGCAGGAAAAGGTTTATCTGGCCCTACAGCACAGTCTGCACATGTCAGGAGCCTCCCCAGAGAAACTGGATAAGGTAAACAGAGCAGAAGACTTCTCACTCAACATTCACATTTGCACAGCAATCACGTGGAGTGTTAACCTGTAGACTATTTGGGTGAGAATAGGATGAGAGAAACTGAAGTAACCCAGAATGAGCATATCTCCAGGAATTGTTTGGGAATCCCAACACACATCTACACCATCTACTCCAAAACCATGGTGCTGGCTCTGAGGCCAATTAGCTAAGTAAATACATAGCCCAGGTCTCCATTTTTTGCCATTTCTGCAGAATTTTGTTATTTGGCTTATCAAAGTAAATTATGAAATCAGTGGATTTACACTGGAACAAATCTTCTTGTTTCTTTTGACCTAATTCCATTTTGAAACTCTTTGCTTCTACTTTAGCTTCTTACAGTTACCAATGTGGGACAGTTTTAATGAAACTAATCATGTACACAAAGTTAGGGATTCATACTTCATTTTGACATTTTATAGGTTCATTATTTCCTGTTTTAACACAATTTAAATAGACATCTGAATTTCAATTTCATTGACATTCATCAGCGTTTCCATATTCGGATTTATTATGGGAGAAGAACAGAATCCACACGTACAAGAGTGCACACATGTACGTTTGCATGCTTGTGCAAAATAATTGCTAATGAATCTATTGTGGACGTTTAGGACCTTTCTCAAGAACAGATTTAAGAAAAAAAACTGGAAAATACTGAATGAATGAGGCCCAGTCTTTCCCTCCTCCTGCAAATGTACTGTTGGTCGTTTGACTCCTATATTTCTATTTTTCATCTCTCTCTCTTCTGTAGATGGTGTCTAAGCTGCCACAGATGAAGTCAATCTGCAATCTCCACATCGACAAGCTGGAGTTTTTTCGTTTGGTTCACCCTGAAACAGCCTACAGCTTCCCTCCGCTCTACAGGGAAGTGTTCGGCAGTGAAATCAACTTCCCTGACTCCACCGACCGTTAGAGAGACAGAGGGAGAGAAGTTGGGGGGGTGTATGGGGTGAGAGAAGGAGAACTAGATTCAGAGATACAGAGAGTGTAAATGGGGAAGATGAGGAGAAAGCTGAAGTGTAAGATTTTTTTGTACTGTAAAATGAAAAGAAATAGGTATCTGTACAAAACTTCAATTGACCAGCAGCCCACAGACAATCCTGCACCGTTTCAGTCATCTATATGTACGGGAGCACCATACAGACCATTAAAGGGGCCAAGACACAGCATTACCTCCCTACAGAACCTCCCCCAATTTACAATCGAAGCCGCACTTTCAGTAATATCTCAAATGCTTAGATAATCAGTGGGGAGGCACTTTGCAAGACAAATAATTTTTTGTTTTGCCAATTTGTCTCAAAAAGCGTAGGTTCTCAAGTCTGTCTTCAGGGACAACCTTTCAGTCTGGATTTTTGTTCCAGTCCAGCTCAGAATACATAAATATGGGTTCTTAAAGTAGTACTGGTGTTGTTTTGCTAAAAACATTCAGCTCAGGAAAGTACTTTTTATTTTCACCGATTAATTCAGCAAATATTAATTAAAGTAGGGACCCAAAGAATATTACCTGTTAATCATGACATTCAGTATCCGCATCGACACAGATATTGCTCAATCTGTAACGTGTAAATGGGTTCAAATGGTAGCCAAACCATTCGCTTATTTTTTTTCCTCACAGATGTTCATTATGTAACAAGGTCAATTAGTCAACAGGGTCATATTACTGCATTTGCAATATTGGATTTTGCCATTGTAGTTCAGCCTTAGTACCTCCATTACGTTTAACAGGTTAATCAGAGTTGAATCAGGTGTATGAATGTAAGCAAAATACTACAGCAGTGTTTCGGGTCTGTCTGGAACTGAAATGGAACAAAAATCCCGTCCTCCGCCCTCCTCTACATGATCGCCCTCAGACAAATCATGAATGTATCCCAAACGATAGCACTTAACCTTAGGATGCGACCGAATGTATGTACTGCACTTTGGTTCACCGATAGGCTGTTTTCTTTTATTTATTGTTTTGTTAGGTTTTTTTAATGGAAACCCAGATGAGTTACAAGTGACAATCCATCAGAAAACCAGGTAGTTCCCGTATCATCAGCAGAATGAAGGGACCAACCTCAAAAAAAAGCCCTTGAAAAAAGCACGCCAACCAGTAAACAAAAAGAGTGCTGATGTAGTTTTCTAATGCAGTGGCTCCCAGCGGTGGTCCTCCAGCCCTGACCTGCATGTTTTATTGCTTTTTCTTCAGCTCAGAAGGGGCTTAGCTGCCTGATTAGTCGAAAATCACAAAGTAGCTAGAGCAAGTGCCCTTTGGTTTGGTTATTATGGGTCAATATGCTTTCTTTTTTAAATACAGGGAAACACATTGACTTTACTGTCCATGATAATATAGATTTATACTTATAGACACCTTGCTTTGTGACATGTACCCCCATGTCCTGTGTTTAAGCAAGGGCAAAGCACCAAAATGTGCAAGGCAGGGATACTCCAGGACCAGAGCCACAATCTAATGTGCAATAAAAACATAGTACTGTCTGTTTTTAATGCTTTTATTTCCTCTAAAAATCACCGGCTGGGTAGATACCAATGTGACATAGGACGTTTGGCAAAAGCAGACTTCATTATAGCACTTAAACCACACGTACATGCTCACATTTGCTCAGGCACTTGTTTTAGACAGTGTTTGGTGCTGCTCTTCTTTTTCTTTTCTTTTTTTTCTTCATGTTAATTTTTATTGTTATTTCTAACACAATGAGAAACCTCAGTCCCACATCCCCTGCCCTTGTTGAATGCCACTTAAAGTAGAGAAAAATACATTTGTTCCTTTTTTTATTTATACGTACATTAATAGATGATTATTTTAAATAGGAATGTATATAGTGAAGAAAGAGAGAGAGAAATATGGAGGGAGCGAGGGAAAGAGACAGAAAGGAAACAATGGAGCACAGGGATGTGAATGGAAAAAAGTGAGCCGGGACTTTTATGGTCCACCAGGACCGGCTGTGGGACGGAATGAATGAACTGGGATTATGGACGCAAGGAACTTGTCCCATGCGGGAAAAACCTCCACACCTTGCAAATCGGGGTGTTGTCCAGTTGTTCTGAACTGTTTTGAGCTTAGCTGGATGACCCTCTGGACCCTCTGCTGGTGTGGGACCCTCTGCTGGTGTGGGACCCTCTGCTGGTGTGGGACCCTCTGGATCGATGGATCGATGAGCTTTCAGGCCGGACTTAAGCGAGAAGTGCTGAAACCATACATGAAAAGTGAACTTTTGTTGCACACACACAAAACAAGCACATGACGAGGGTCCGGCGGAGGCCGTAATATGAATTGGTGCAGTTCTTGGGTGTATTATTTTGTAAATTGTGGCTCCTCTTTTTCCCCCATTTCTGTGGCCCACTTCCTGTCCCTCCGTGTGCCGCTTCCTGCTCGTACATCTCGGCATGACGGGAAAATAAGGTCGACAGAGTTCTCAGCTACCCCCCTGAGTCAGGGCTTAGTGTAGTATTTATGGTTGAACTTATGGTTTTATCAGAATGGTCTGATACTGTTGATAAAGTAGTATCTCATTTCTTGAACTCTGCTACATGCAAAGTTTAAAGAGGAATTCCATGGAGGTTTGGAAATTTCTGCTTATTGCTGAATGGCTGAGATGTGAATGGCATCATTCGGAGGTCTGGTGTGAAAAGCTCTGGAGAAACTTTTTCAATTGGTGGTGATAGAAACCAGACAATTTTTTTTTGACCTACAGCCATTTTGTTTCTTCATGGTGGTTCAGTACATTCCAGTGTTATGGGTCAAAACAGTCCCCAAGGGAATAGTTTTTTTTCCAATTTACTACTATTTTTCCCATCAACATTAGATATAAAACCTGTGAGGGTGTGTAGGTGCACTGGTTTGTGAAAGCCGCAAATAAATACCTTGGGTTCTGTTCACCACTATTATAAAGTCACTGCCAGTTTCTTTATAACCATTTCACTTCTAACACCTCTAAATGACTTTTTACACCGGAGCGATTGGAATAGGCAGGAAAATTGGCTAAATCTGTGAAATTTTTCTTTAAAGAAATCCACTGGAAACCGAACTGTCCAATAGTTCCATGTAGCAGAAGCGTTCGATCCACTCGCCTCTACTGAGCACTTGCACAGCGTGGGTGTGAAAACTCGAAGCTGTGTTTTGAACGGTCAGTTCAGTCGATTGCTGTGTTTTCTCATGATAATTTAGGTCTGTCGTACGCAGTCGCATCATTTACAAAGATTCACGTTCCCAGATTCGAAGTGTACAGCATGAGCAGACTGATTTCTCCATGTGCGCAGTTTTGTAAGGTTTTTTTGTTGTTGTTGTTTTCTAAAATGAAAACCGTTTTCCATGTACTTTTTACAGAAACAAGCATCTTTTAAATGTGTCACTCAGGGAGATAGCTGGTCTCTGTCTCACCAGCATCCTCACTCTGCCGACCACACAAAAACACACCTACACGCACATGCACACCACACTTTACACCGAATAGGAGACCCGTATCCTTGATCACTGTGTCCTATAGCTATATATACAGTATATATTTTTGTGAATGTCAATCACAAAGTGTCAAAGACCTTTCCTCTTTCTTCTAATGTTCTACTACAGGATCTTTGAGCCTGAGTTATATAAGTCAGGATATAAGCAAGACAAAAAAACAAATAAAAATGAAAGGATTTTATTCTCCGATGTATGTTGTTTTTATGTGAACTACTTTTATCGGACTGTAGCCATTTTTTTTCCGAGTGACTCTCCACCAGCCTGTCTTTTTTTGGTTTGTGGTCTGTTTTTTATAATGTAGCCTAAGCACAATAGAAATACCAAAAATATTTTTTTTCTGTTCTCCTCTCCTGGACATGGTCATAAAATGTAAAAACCTCATAACTGAAATGATCAATTCGTGTGACATTGTTGTAAAAAAAATGTGCTTTAAGGAATGTAATAAAGTGTTTTGGGGTTTTTTTGTATTGGAGAGATACACGTACGTCATTTCAAATTTGGAAATTCTAAAAAAAATGTTTTCAAAAAAATTATAAGGACAAGCTTGTCTGTCGAACAGAGGAATGGATTCAAAATATAAAACCATCCTGATCACACACCCTGTTATTAATTAGCTTTTACCATTAACACGA
Organism: Lepidarchus adonis; assembly: GCA_037576955.1. NCBI lineage: Eukaryota > Metazoa > Chordata > Actinopteri > Characiformes > Lepidarchidae > Lepidarchus > Lepidarchus adonis. Next base: position 33,353,495 of record JBBIGC010000041.1, on the reverse strand, counting down.
ATTTTTATGTATATTACATACACACATGAAGTGTTACTATTTTTTGGCTTATGACATTAATATTGGGCTCCAAATATGTAATAATATTTCTCCAGGGGCCCCACAAATGCTGCTAAAAATACATAAATTAATTTATATATTATATAATACTTTTTTCAATCAATACAAATCAAATTAATACACTGAACAGTACATGTTTGTCAATGTGTTCAGCTAACATTTCCAGAGTTCTCAGGGAAACCTGGATTTATCCATCAAATCCATGCGATGGCTGGAGGCTGAGGGGGAATCACCAAACCTGAGTTGTTCTAACAGATCCTAACATATCTCAACTACTTTTTACACACATTTTTTTTTGCATTTATTATAATGACTAAAACTTACCAGTACTCTTAATTTTTTAATAATAATAATAATAATAAGATATATTTACATAGCGCCTTTCATAAACCCAAGGTCGCTTTACAATGAAAACACACACATAGGGGGGGGGACAATTGTAATAATAAAAAATAATAATGACTAAATAAACATTCAACATAAAAATTAACTATACAAATCGTGCCAAATGTTATGGAGCTGATTTTAAATACACATTGACTACCATATCATAGGCCCTGGATTTTTAGGCCCCCTTTATGACTTGTATTGGGACACTGCACATTCAGAACAGGCCTGAGCATCAATGAAACATAAATATGAAATAGTTTCAGAAAGTTACTGGATTAGATGGCTCTAATGATTAATAATGCTCATTAATGTTCCAAAGTACGGACATTATTTAAAGCATGACCCACACGGCGCGCGCGCGCGAGCAGCGTAAGCGAGGGACCCGGAAGTCGGGGGTTGTTGTTTCTCTCCGGGAGCAGAAGTTGGCAGAACGGCGGGGGGGACTTTTCAGGAGTTTGAAAAGACGATAAATCTATTAAATACAGATCAGTAGTGGGGGAAAAACGACGTAAAGATGTCTGTCGCTGGTCTGAAGAAACAGTTTTATAAAGCTAGTCAGGTGAGTGTGTTTCTGTTGCTCGAGTCAGGTTCCAGATTCATTTCTGAGGTAAACATCTGGAACATTCCCTGTTTACTTCGCTTCTCAGTCGAATAAACTGCTTTTTATTATATCTGTCTAGCCTCTGGCTTTCTTTTTTTGTGCTAGACTGCTTACTTTTACTTTTAGACTAGTGAGACAAATCAAATCTGCTCTCTCTGAGCTGAAACGTTTAATTTAACGTCGTTTTACACCTAAAGTAGCCCTTACCATATTACCATAGTGTTTAGCTGAACTCCAGCACTAAATGGGCTTCAACTGAAGCTAAACAGGCGTTTCGGATGTGTAGTCTATTTCTGTACTGTAGACTAAAGGCTAAAGTAGCCAGAGCTGTGATACTGGACCAGGCCTTCTCCCCTGTCACCCCTAAACCTAAAACCCCTCTGCTGTGGGATGTCTATACTGTTTACTGCATTGTGTACACTTGCCACCTTGTCTTGTTTGACCTGAGTATAATAACTAAACTGGTCTGTTTGCCCAGAGCTTGTTGTTTAACTGCCACGTCATTGAGCCTAGGTCTAATATTTGGTCCTCAGGCACATACCATCCTCCTGAGGGCTCATCGCATGTTAAGTAAAGGTTGAAAATCCAGATTTCTCACAATTACCCTCACTGCAGAGCAGCTTTTTCCAGACATATCACTCATTTCAACTGATAACTTGAACAAGTAAAGGTGTAATCTGGTGTTTCTAGGGGCACAAAACATCGACACTCACAACATCAAATCATACCAGTTTGTTTTTTTACAAATTGTACATATTTGTTTGTACATAATTCACAATGTAGGGTTTATGGGTTTCAGGGTTTGAGCAATGAATCGTTTGTACATATCACAATGTAAAAGTGCAGATAAGGGCTGAGATTATATCCAATATTATAACGTTCATTGGGGGAGTTTAATATTAATAATGAAATTTAATCACTATGGTATGTTACATCATGCACTCAAGCTTAAATTGTGGAAAAAATGACTTTTTGGACAAAAAAGGGTGATCAACATTAAGAAAATTTTAATAAATGGTAGAAAAAAAGTGTAATTTTGTAGGTTTTCCTCAGATTACTTCCCCTTTATTTGAGTAACATCAATGATGATTTAATCATGTGTTGCTCAACTTATTAACACTAAAACTTTTTTTTTTGTGGTGATAAGGTACATAATGCAGGTACATTAGATACTATTAGAAGAAAGAAAGGAAGTAGAGTTTTGTTTGGGTCCCAAATACAGCTGGAGGTCTTTATCCGAACCTGGGTGGACCACATTTTTAAGTCCGACCACAACCCGAGTTAGACATAAATTTGTCCAAATTACACCACTTTTTAATCACATCATCAGGCTTGGAGTCTGAATCTTTCAAAAATGTGTTAAACTCACACGAAGTATTTGAAGCTTTGAACCTAGACTCCAAATCTAGAAAATGCCTGATCAGAATGACACCATTTACTGCATAGAACAAATGTAGTAATCATTAGATCATGGATAAATCAAATAAAAAGTATAGCTATAACCAAATATGTACATTTTCTATAATGAAAATTGAATTCTGCCATAACCAATTTCTTTCTGTGCACGTTTCAAACATATTTAGTCTGAATAAACTTCCCATCATGCAGTTCTCAAGGTGTGTGATACTGAGAGCTTACAGCAAGATCACGTTGCTGCAAAGTGATTGTGTTGTTACATTTCTAGTAGTGAGTGCAGACTGAAGACTGATCTGATTTAGTCCTGTGCTTCCAGAGTCTCTGGACTAAAAATAATTTCTTTCTGCTTGTTTATCTTGTATTAAACCAACTTGATTTTGCTGTGTTCTCAATAAAATGACACCAGACTGTTCTTTCAAACGAGGTATCCAGTGATTGACATACAATGCATTTAATGGTGCTAGATACTCTGAGTAAAGTAAATACGTTTACAATATACAGTATGAATTATAATGTGCTTTTTAATGTGACAAATGTATGAGGCATAGTCCATTTTGCTTCTAGAAGCTGTGTTGTCTGCTGTTGCCTTTTATTTTGTCTGCACTATGTAGGTACTGTATAGTTTTGTCTAGTTCTGGTAAAAAGTAGGAACACTTTTCTTTGTCTTGGAAAATTTTGGGCTTTGTTTATTCTGTGTTGCAAATCAGATCCGATTTGCACCCCTTGATAAATACCAAAATATGGAGATTTTCTTAATTGAAAAGATGTTAACATAGTCTCCCTAGGACATAGAAAAAATGCACAATATCTTCAGGAAACATTGATGCAAAGTTACTTTTTTATACCATAAATTGAAAAAAAAAAATCATTATTATGGCACTGTGTAAAAGTTTGGGCACCCTACATAATCTGTACTTAGTAACGCCTCCTCTGGCAGATATCAAAGCTTGCAAACGCTTTTTAGAGCTAAAAGTCTTTCAGTTCTTGTGCTTGGGATTTTCTCTCATTTTTCCTTGCAAAAGACTTCTAGTTCTGTAATATTCATTGGTCGTCTTGCATGAACAGCTCTTTTAAGATCTACCCACAAATTTGTTAATGATTTGTAAACCAGGGGAGTGTGCTGGTCATTCCAAAACCTTCAGCTTATCTTCAGGAAACATTGTCATCGTCTCTTGAGATCGTCCATGGTGGATTTTGAGATATGTTTAGGATCATTGTCCTGTTGTAGAAGCTCATCCTCTTTTCAGCTTCAGCTTTTTTACA
>JBBIGC010000041.1:33333720-33348911 GCA_037576955.1 Lepidarchus adonis | reverse complement strand
CTAACGCTACTTGCCAAGTGACAGAGTGGAACAGAAATAAAGCTCTGAAGCTGAAGTAGTGGTTTCTCTGAGCTTCCAATCGTGGATCGCAAAGCAAATATCGTAAAGTTAACAATATCATTGCTGTTACTTATGTAAGTTAATAACGCATCCCCGTCTTTCTGTTTTATATCGATACGTACTTGACGTGCAATATATCGATTATCGTGGTATCGCGATATTCTCGTTATCGTGGACCACATATCGCATATCGTATCGTGAGATACCCTGCGATTCCCACCCCTAGTAGAAATGGTTTACCTTTCATCATAGGCCTTGTTAACTCCTCTCCTAATGTAGCGTTTATGGTTGTTACCAAAAAGTTAAAATTTTCATCACTCCAAATGACTTTGTGCCAGAAGGTTTGAGGTTTGTCTCTGTGCTGTTTGACATATTGTACGTGGGATATTTGCATAGTAAGGGCTTTCTTTTAGCAAATCGACCATAGAGACCATCTTTCTTCAAGTGCCTCCTTATTGTGCATCTTGAAACAGCCACACCACATTTTTTCTCTGCATCCCGAACAATTATCCTGGCAGTTATCACTGAAATTTTAGTTGATCTTCCTGATCATGGTTTGGTTTTAACAGAATTGCAATTTTTCCTCTTTTTAATTAGAGTTTGAACACTGTTGATTGGGATTCTCAATTCCTTTGATATTTTCTTATATCCCTTTCCTGTTTTGAAGAGTTCAACTACCTTTTCCTGCAGATCCTTTGACGATTCTTTTATTTTCCCCATGACTTAGAATCCAAAAAATCCAGAAACTCACTGACCTTTTAAACACACCCACTAACTACCAGCAAACAGATTACAGGTGAAGATGGTTCCTTTAGTAGCCATTCAAACCTGTTTGTGTGAAGTTGTCTGCATGTTATCAGGCTAAATCACCAGGGTATTTTGGATCATTGTCATTTGGGTAATTTATGTTGTGAACACAGTTGTTGGACAATAAATGGCTTGAGTGAACCATGAGTGAAAGAAAGATTTTTGTGTTATCATTCATATGCTCTGACAAATGACCAATAAATCATCAATTCTGTCAGGGATGTAAACTCATGAACATAACTGTATATCATGATGCATTGTGGTCTTGGATATACTTATTTTCCACAATAATTTGCAAATAAATTCTTAAAAAATCTGAAAAAGTGGTGTTTTTTTTGGATTTTTTTTTCTCATTTTATCTCTCACTCTCTTTATTGCCACACTGTATATTGTCATAGGATTTTTTAAGCTCCGCCCTCATATTTACTGTTTTCATTTTCCAGCTGTATATCAATAGGCTGAGGTGAACGTGTTCAGTTGTCCAGTTTTGTGGTATAACCCGTCGGGTGGACATGTAAGGGAACATTTGTCTGACAGCTTTGGATCTTGGGATTGCACATCCATGTAGCTGTATTTTTCTGTGGTGATCCCACATCTGCAAAACCGCTGAAATCTGAATCATGCTGCTGAACTGTAGTAGAGTCATAATGAGTAACAGCTTTTAAATCAGCCATTAGTGCCGGCGACTCTGCAGCCATGTACAAGTGATTCAGAGGCTCTGTAATCGCACCTGATGTGGCAAACGTGGCATTACGAGTTTTGTAAGGTGTGTGTGAGTGTGTGAACCATAGCAACAATTCACAACCAGTTAAGACAACTGAGCCATTTAGCTCGGCATTCCATGAATGTGGCTTCCTTAATGGTAAAGCCCCAGGCATCAGAAACGGGCTCAGATTTCTCTGATCTTCTCTCTTTCTTCTCTTCTCTCTTTCTTCTTTCTTCTCTCTTTCTCTCCTCTCCTCTGCTCTTCTCTCTTTCTTCTCTTCTCTCTTTCTTCTTTCTCTCCTCTCTTCTCTGCTCTTCTCTCTTTCTTCTTTCTTTTCTCTTTCTCTCCTCTCATCTCTGCTCTTCTCTCTTTCTTCTCTCTTCTCTCTTCTTTTTGTCTCTTTCTTCTCTTCTCTTCTCTGCTCTTCTCTCTTCTTTTTCTCTTTCTCTCCTCTCATATCTGCTCTTCTCTCTCTTCTTTCTTCTCCATTTCTCTCCTCTTTTCTATGCTCTTCTCTTTCTCTTCTCAGTTTCTTCTTTCTTCTCTCTTTCTCTCATCTCTGCTCTTCTTTCTTCTTTTCTCTTTCTCTCCTCTCATCTCTGCTCTTCTCGGGTTCTTCTTTCTTCTCTCTTTCTCTCCTCCCATCTCTGCTCTTCTCTCTTTCTTCTTTCTTTCTCTTCTCTCATCTCTGCTCTTCTTTCTTCTTTCTTCTTTCTTTCTCTTCTCTCATCTCTGCTCTTCTGTTGCTTCTTACTTCTCTCTTTCTCTCCTCATTTCTTCTCTCTTTCTTCTCCTCTCTTCTCTGCTCTTCTGTTTCTTCTTCCTTCTCTCTTTCTCTCCTCTCTTCTCTCTTTGCTCTCTCTGCTCTACTATCATGTCTGCTCTTCTCCCTCCTCTCCTCCCTTCTTTGCTCTTATCTATTTCTCCCCTCTATTCTAGGCTCCCATCACTTTCTCTCCTCTCTTCTCTGCTCTTATCTATTTCTCCCCTCTATTCTCTGCTTTTCTCTCTCCTCTCTTCTCTCCTCCATGTTCTCTCTCACTTTCCTTCAGTCCCTCCTCTCTCTTTGTGTGTACACAGGCGATTGTATTGCGTCACTTGTAAAGCCGAGCTGTGTGTCTTTTGTCTGATGTGACCTTTATCCATTACGACGTCTGACTCTATTCTGTACACACATTACAGCTGACCACACCTTTGCTGTCAGAGATTAAAATGTATTTTAAGAAGTTTAGTTATTAAGTGTAAGGTGATGTTGGAAATTTGTTGCTTTTTGACTTATATGATTTTGAATATTAATGTTTTTTTATTTTTAATTTTTGAAGCTAAATATATGCTACCACCTTGGCTGGGTTTTCAATGGGTTTTGGCTTCTCACATGTAAACTGTGTTTAGTCACTGAAAACAGATTTACACGTGTACATGGGAAACATGGGTACATTTCTGCCAGTGCTAAGACAGAAATATTTATGGAATAACACTTGGATTAGCACTACAGAACATAGGGGTGCATGGTGAAAAGATCAGAATAATTTTGTTTGTGGGCAGATATTTCCTTCAAAAACTGAATACAGTGTAATACAGTGCAGAAATACTTTTTCTCAATTTAGCTCCATATATCTTCTAATAATAGCCCGTCTCTTATTGACGCTCGTTTCCGATAAACGCCGGTTGTGAAGAGACGTCACAACAAATAGTTGCCGCTCTCCAATAGTAGCCCAATAGTCGCCCTCCCCCTGCCCCAACTTTCATGGGCATGCGCCTCCGAGCTTTCACTTTATTCCTCTGTGTTTTAACAGAATTTATTCCCTAAAAGGTGTGAAACGGCTTAAAACTGATTTTTCAAGACAGTTATATGAGTGTAATGTGTGTAATTGCTCATTTCTGTTGCGATATCTGAGGGTTATTGACGGATATTAAGCGGCTCTGTTTAAACTTATCACTGCATTCAGTGCTAAACCACTCCCACAATAACAGCCAATCACAGACAAGTATCATCGCCGAACAGACAGAGGGATGATTTTTGACATTTTGTGGCCGTAAATACCATCACCATTTTGTCTGCAAGGAGAATAATAGCTCGTCTCCAACAAATGCCTGTCTCTATTAAACACAGAGGCATCTGATTTTTTAAAAATAAACGTCTGGGCTACTATTGGAAGATACGTTAAATGTCATATGCAAGTTTGTTTTTCTAATGCAAGTAGCTTTGTTGTGACCTTGTCCTTTCAATTTTACTAGAATTATTTAGAATTTATTCTTCCATTAAAGTTTGCAGGCTCACATGGTACAGATGCAGCAAAACCCATGATACTATCTCCACCATGTTTTACAGGGGTAGTAGCATAAGTATTTATGTTGGAATGTAGTATTTTCTTTTGTTCAAACATTGTAATTCTCCTTTAAACCAAAATGTTATTTTTTACTTTTATCCATCCACAAAACTTTTTTTCAAATGCAGCTAGCTTGTCTCTCATTATCTTTAAATCTTTTTTTTTCGAGAGCAGTGGCTTTTTCCTTGCAATCATGCCATGCATGCAAGTTGTTCAGTATTTTTCTTCTAAACTTAAGACCTCACAGACTACTAAAATAACAATTAAAATTATCTTTGTTGTTCAAACACTCCTAACAAGGGTTGCAATGGTATCTTTATGTATGTATGTATTTTGACTTGTCCGAACTCATTAGAAATAGTTTCTTTACAGCTGAACATTGTGGAAATAAAAAAATCTGGTGTTGTGATAATACAATAAAATGCAAGATTAATAGAAAATATTTTTGTTTTTGTTTGAACAGCCTGTTTCTTATTATGTGTTATTATATTTATTTTTTTTAGTACAAAACTTTTCTGTTTTTCTACTTTTCTTTTCTCTAGCATTGAATCATTTATATTAATTTGTAAATATCTTTTCAATATGTTTCTAATTTGATTATAGACAAAAACTCTAAACATAATGTTGGTCTTTTTAAACGAAGAACTGAAAGTATTGACTATTGCATTGCTTACTGTGTTGTGCTATTAGATAAACAGCTTTGTACACCAGCATAAATGTCAAATTAACACACTGGTGAGTCATCCTAACCTTCACTGTGTTTTTGCAGATGGTGAGTGAGAAGGTAGGAGGAGCAGAAGGCACTAAACTTGATGAAGACTTTAAAGAACTGGAGAGGGTGAGGAGCAAATCAGAACCTCTCCCAAGGATATTGTTTTATTTCTTGTTATAATGCATTTGTAATACGCACAAATATAAACAGCATGCAGCTTTGTCTGTCCATGTTTAATTTTTTTGTCATTTGCACAGATCTTAGGAACCTCACCCAGTTTTCTCTCTGCCCTTTGTGTTTCACAGAAAGCCGATATCACCGGTAAAGCCATAGTAGATGTTCTAGCCCGGACCACGGAGTACCTGCAGCCAAACCCAGGTGAACTCCACAGAAGACGAATAAAGCCTACAGAACCTAACTGACAAAAATACATGGAACACCTTTCAATGTTTTCACTGAACATTATTTTATTTTGTAAATACAGTGGAGGAAATAATTTTCACCTGATTTTGTAAATTTGCCCACTCACAAATAATTTAATAGTCCATAATTTTAATGGTTTATTTTAACAGTGAGATAGAGAATATCAAAAAGAAAATCCAGAAAATCACATTTTATAATTGATATATATTGATTTGCATTTTATTGACTGAAATAAGTATTTGATCTCCTACCAGCCATTATGAGTTCTGGCCCCCACACTGGTTAGAGACTCTTAATTTTAACTCACATTTAAAGACGCCTGTCTCAACTAGTCAACCGTATAAAAGACACCTGTCCATAGACTCAATCAATCAATCAATCAATCAGTCTCTGACCTCTCCACCATGGGCAAGACCAAAGAGCTGTCTAAGGATGTCACGGTCAAGATTGTAGCCCTGCACAAGGCTGGAATGGGCTACAAAACCATAAGAAAGAAGCTAGTGAGAAGGAGACAACTTTTCGTGCAATTGTTAAAAAATGGAAGAAACACAAAATGAAAGTTGATCTCAGTCTGGAGTTCCACGCAAGATCTCACCTCATAGGGTGAGGATGATGATGAGAGAACTACACATGAGGAGCTTGCTAATGATCTCAAGGCAGCTGGGACCACAGTCACCAAAAAAAACATTGATGACACACTAAGCCGTAATGGATTAAAATCCTGCGTTGCAGCAAAGTCCCCCTGCTCAAGAAGACACATGTGAAGGCTCATCTGAAGTTTGCCCATTAACACCTGTATGATTCAGTGCTTGGGAGAAGGTTCTGTGGTCAGATGAGACCAAAATCGAGCTCTTTGGTTTCAACTAAACTCACTGTGTTTGGAAGAAGGAAAATGCTGACTGTGACTCAAAGAACACCATCCCCACTGTCAAGCATGGAGGTGGAAACACTATGTTTTGGGGGTGTTTCTCTGCTAAGGACACAGGACAACTTTACTCCTCACTGACAGGAAGATGGACAGGGCCTAGTACCATAAAATCTTCAGGGACAACTTCCTTCCATCTGCCAGGACACTGAAAATGGGTTGTGGATGGATCTTCCAGCACGACAATGACCCAAAGCAACAAAGGAGTGTCTCAAGAACAAGCGCATTAAGGTCATGGAGTGGCCTAGCCAGTCTCCAGACCATAATCCCATAGAAAACCTGTGGAGAGAGCTATGGCTTCTAGTTACCAAGCGACAGCCTCGAAATATTAAAGATTTAGAGCTGATCTGCAAAGAGGTGTGGACCAAAATTCTTTCTGCTATTTGCGCAAACCTGGTCTTAAACTACAAGAAACGTCTGACCTCTGTGCTGCCAACAAGGGTTTTGGCACAAAGTACTAAATCAAATACTTATTTCACTCAACAAAATGCAAATCAGTTTATATATTTTATATAATGTGATTTTCTGGATTTATTTTTGATATTCTATCTCTTACTGTTAAAATAAACCTACAATTAAAATTATAGACTGTTCATTTCTTTGTCAGTGAACAAACTTACAAAATCAGAGAGAGGTCAGATTATTATTTCCTCCACTGTATAAACACACTTATTTTTATTTAATATTTGCAACACACTCAATGAGTTGCAACAGGTAAAATAAGAGTGAAAAGTTTATAAAATTTAAGTTACAGCATTTTGAAACATTCTACAAAATGCATGTTAGCTGGTAGAGGTTTAATCATGATTAGGTATAAAAGAGGTAGGTTTAGGGGCTGTTCTTTTTTTTTTCTTTCTTTCAAATTCAGAACCTTATGTATGAATACATTAGTTGCATGGGAGGTCAGAAAAATATAACGCTGGCATAAAAAATCATCAGCAATTGCCTGCAATCAGCCCTTGCAATAGGTTTTATTATGAGTTCAAAATGGTCTTACAAACGTCTTAGTCTTAAATTGAGCTTGCTGAAGCCTAAACAAACTGATTCTCCAATTTGTGTGTGTGTGTATAGATTTTTGAGAGGACCAAATGATAACTTTGTACAAGTGGGGACAATTTGCTGGTCCTCACTAGGAAACCTGCTTTCATTAGAAACCTTTTTTCCTTTATATCTGTAATAGTGAACTCTCTCTGTCTGTCTGTCTGTCTGTCTGTCTGTCTGTCTGTCTGTCGGCAGCATCTCGGGCCAAGCTGTCCATGCTAAACACCGTGTCCAAGATTCGAGGACAGGTCAAGAGCACGGGTTACCCACAGGCTGAAGGGATTATGGGGGAGTGCATGACCAGATATGGCCGCGAGATGGGAGAAGACACCAACTTTGGTGAGACAAACAAAGAGAGAGAGAATATCTGGGGAACATTTAAAATGAAAATGAATTTCAATTACATGATTTTGACTGTAGGTTAAACTTTGGTCCTTATGCCATATTTTTGGTCACTTTTGATGCTTTCTGACACACTCCACTATGATGTTTTTTTCAGTAATGGCTTCTTCCATCCAAACAGGCCCATTATAAATACAGCTTATGATATTGACAAGGGGAACTTTACACTAGTCTGATTCACTTTGGTCTTTATTTTCTCAGCTTTTTATTAATGTTCAAACTCAGCAGTGATGCTTTTATGAGGAAATGTTTTTAATGATGCATTAGTATAGGTCAGTTACATGCTCGCTGTGTCATTACTAGGGCAATATTTTTTCACATGTGTAAATGTGGAGTTGTATATGCACGTAAAAAAAAATCAGTATAAAACAAAATATCAGTCTTTTTTAGCCCAGATATATCTGATGACTTGCGTACGTTTCGTTCCTAAGTGGAGCGACTATAACAGCCCCGTTGAAAGTGTGTCTTCTTGTCTTATAGGTGGAGCTCTTATTGAGATGGGGGAGTCAATGAGGAGACTTGCCGAAGTCAAGGACTCTCTAGACATCGATGTAAAGCAGAATTTTATTGACCCATTCCAGACCATTGTAGAGAAGGACCTCAGGGACATCCAGGTAAAACAGTAACAGGATTTAGATGGAGGAGATAAGACCTGGGATAGATTTGAAGTCACTGTAGCACTTATTATTAACAGTACACACATTGTAATATTATAGTCTCCAGAGTTACTGTGTTTCTGTTTCATTGTGCATCTCAAAATCATAAATAATTTTTACTTCCTGACATTGCTTCCTTGTCATAATCCAAAAATAGAGTAATGAATCATTCTTCTGCCCACTTAAACTTTCTTTCTCGCTCGGTTGCCGTTCTCACAGCATCATATAAAGAAACTAGAAGGCCGTCGGCTGGATTATGACTACAAGAAGAAGCGTCAGGGGAAGATTGCGGAAGAGGAGCTGCGTCTGAGTCTAGAGAAATTCCATGAATCTAAAGAAGCAGCAGAGATCAGCATGCACAACCTCTTAGAAACTGATGTAAGTATGGCAAGTAGCAGCCCCTTGAGCAAGCAACTTTAATAGACTGTCACCAGCACGTTTTTATAAGCCTTGTCATGTCTGCGCACCCGCCATCCTGTGATGTGCAAACACCAGTTCAATCTGTACTTTCCTTTAGCTTATTTAATTACACTTAATTTGGTACCAGCTGCTGTGGTGAGAATGAGTATTAACAAGACTAACCAATCATGATTATGCATTTTTTGCATTAATGTAACTTTAATTGGAAGCTGGTCATCTGGCAACACTAATCGAATGTCGGCCACAGAAGGAGAATAATATTCTCTCCGAAGCACACAGCAAGATGGTGGGTGTTGATTTGACAAATCATTAAAAACACAATACTTAAAGAAATATTCACATTTCACAGTGTTTATTAAATGGAATTTTGTTTATACACACGTACATACTCCCTTTGTGCCTTAGACAAACATTTTTATACAGCCATGTGAAAAAGTAAGTACACACATTGGAAATTATTGATGCTTTTTTGAAATATTTTAACAAGCAAAGACTTCTGACTATTTTTTAGTTATTTTAATAATATAAATAACAGATCAGTCTCACAAAAGGAAGTGCACCATTACATTTTTCACACCTTAATGCCCATAAAATTAGAATCAGGTGTTTCGGATTGGGTGCCATTGATTTAGAACCTCCTGCAGATGAAATGTCTTATCTGGTTTGACATGTAGGGTCTGGTATTTTCTTTGCTATTGGAGTGTGGGGTGTCATCATGCAACGATCTAAAGAACACTCTAATGCCTGCAAGAAAAAAAAAGATTGTAGATGCTTAGAAGTCTGGCATTTCTAAAGGCATATACAGTATCACCCCTTACATTTAAAAAAAATATTTTATTATAACTTTTTAATGGAATAACACTGAAAATATGACCCTTTTATACAACATAAAGTAGGCAGTGTACAGCTAGTTTAATTGTAAATGTGCGGTCCCCTGAAAAGAACTCAACACACATCCTCATGTTCTAAACTGCTGGCAACAAAAGTGAGTACACCCCTATGTGAAAATGTCCAAATTGTGCCCAAATTGTTTTGTGTGTTTGTACATGTGTGTACATAGTACTGCAGGACCAATATGGCAAGATATGGTTAAATAACCATAACGTGGCATGTCACTTTCAGTGCTTTGTGCATACATGCTAATGTAGCTAATCAGTGTTGAAAACTGCGTGTCAGCCATAACATTTCCGACATCTTTCAATACATTCTGACAACTTTCTATCAGAGCCAGCATTAATATTTCATGCAGCAGGATCCTCTCTTGGATTGGACCAAACAGGCCTTTACTTCCCACATGCATCAGTGAACCTATGGGGCCGATGACCCTAGAGGTGGGTGATGAGGCAAAAATATCACATCGCAATACTTTGAGAAAAATGTTCAGATACTTGATATGTTATGATATGCATTTTTCTGTCATTTGTTAAGATGGAACAATGAAAAAGAGATGACCATATAATTTAAAAATCAAACTTTAAGCTCCTCGTAACGTGGCTAATATCTGAGTTGAATACGTCCAACTATACAACCTCTTTTTATTTTTATATATTGGATATGGCTGTTTCAGTTGGAGCAATGCATTATGGACTGTGTAGTGTGTGGAGCGGAGAACTGGTGGGTAATTGCGGGCAGAAAACTGGTGGAAAAAGTGTTGAAAGTTCACTTGCAGCCTAATATATCCCATGCTGTTACTTGTGCCTGTGTAAAGAGATAAGGCAAAGCAAAACAAGTTTATTTATATAGCACATTATCATACACATGGTCATTTAATGTGCTTCACAAGGATGGACTGTGTAAAAACAAGCTTAAAAATGAAAATTACATTAAAATATAAAAATTAATAAATAACCATAAAAGAAAAGCAACATCCAGAAATTAAAGCATATTAAAAATAACATTAAAGTAAAACATAGACAATACTGATAAAAGAAAGTTTAAAAAGAAAGAATGTGAAAATGATAGTTATAATTTGTTTAGCTGAATAGAATAATGCAGTTTTTAATTTCTTTTTAAAACTGGCAACAGTTGGTGCAAATACCATTAGTAGCTGTTTCCAGCATTGGGCCGCATAGTGACTAAATGCCATTTCACCCTGCCTCATAACTGCCCCGGGCACCAATAACTGCCCCGCTCCTGCTGATCTAAGAGACCTTACAGGCTGTTAATCCTCAAACATCGTTGAGATATTTTGGGCCCAAACCATTGACTGACTTGAGTAGAACCATTGAGTAGAACTTTTAACTCAATTCTGTGTCTGATTGGAAGCCATTGTAGAGACTTGAGAACTGAACTGATGTGCTCTCTTGGTTTTAGTAAGAATTCTAGCAGCGGAATTTTGTACAAGTTGTAATTGTCTGATGGTCTTTTTGGGGAGGCCAATGAATAAAGAATTGCAATAGTCCAATATCCAGTAATGGATACGTTTTTCTAAATCCTAAGGTGAAAGAAAATCTCTAACCTTAGCTAGGTTTCTATGTTCTGCCAAAATGCTGATATAGTTATAGATTTGACATTGTATCAGAAGCTGAGTTCATCATCCATGACTATATCAAGTTTTTTAGCATGAGTTGTGGTACGTAGATCCCTAGATTCCAGAAAGGCACTAAGTTTACCCATTCCTTCTCTGTTCCCAAAAGCAATGACCTCTGTCTTGTCTTTATTTAATTGAAGGAAATTATGTTGCATCCAGTCATTTACTTTTTCAAGGCACAGGCAAAGTGAGTCGGTAGGACTAAGAGAGAGCGAGATAGATCTGGGTGTCATCTGCATCGCTATCATAAGCCACTTTGTACTGTTGAAGAATTTGAGCAAGAGGGAGCATGTACACATTAAACAGAAGGGGCATGAGGATGGATCCTTGAGGAACTCTATAAGGCATGTCAGTTTTTACTGATTTATAGGTGTCATTGGATACAAAATAGCTCCTTCCTTCTAGGTAAGTTGAGAACCATCTGAGGACTGTACCTGAAAGCCCGACCCAGTTTTCTAGTCTATCTAGTAATATTCTGTGATCAACAGTATAAAAGGCTGAGCTGAGGTCAAGTAGAACCAACACTGTTATCTTGCCTGCATCAGTGTTCAGTTGAATCTTTGAGCTGTTTCAGTGCTGTGATGCTGACGAAAGCCGGACTGAAAGTTGTCAAATGTGGCTTGTAGATTTAAATAAACGGTAATCGGATTGTAAACTACTTTCTCGATAACTTTCCCTTGGAAATGGGCCTATAATTACTTATTATATATTACTTACTTATATTACTTTTCCTTTTTAGAAGTTGCTTAATGATGGCTGTCTTAAGTGCCATGGAAATGTACCTAAAAGGAGAGAACTAGTAACAATTTGTAAAATCTCAGATGCAATGCAGCTGGAAACACTTTAAAAAAGTTAGTGGGCAGTGTGTCAAGGCAGCAAGTAGACGACTTAAGCTGCTGTACAATTTCATTGAGAGTTTTGCTGCTAATAGCATTTAATTCCGACATGTAAACTGTCTCATTTTTGTAAGTGGAGATATGCATAAGTTAAGCTGATGTTTTGTCTGATGTTTTCTATTTTAAGTTTGAAAAAATATTTCACACTATTTTGGTGTGAATAGGAACTCTGGAGGGAACTGCTTAGGTCAGTTTATTAGATAAGTATTCGATTATATCATCATCTGACTGTTCACTAACTACTGTCCAGTGTTGACCAGAGGAGGATGGGTTCCCCTACTGAGCTTTAGTTCCTCCCACGGTTTCTTCCTCAGTTCAGGGAGTTTTTCCTCGCCTCCGTCGCCTTGGCTCATTAGGGGCTCGGATGTTGTGAAGCTGCTTTGTGACAACTGTTGTAAAAAGCGCTATAGAAATAACATTGAATTAAATTCAATTGAATATTTTGTTCTGTGTATGTAAAACTGTGCTCCATGATTTAGATTTTCTTTGTTTGGAAATACATACAGAACGACAGGTCTGAATTCAGCTGTCTATAATATCTTTTCAGGTTTATTAGTATATCAAAAGCAAAAAATGATCTACATACACTTGTTAATCTAACACACACACCCTCCCCCCCAATCTGTATTCAAAATTTCCATAAAGCTTTTCTATGTGTGGAAAGTATTCTGAAGAAAGGAAAAGTCTTGTCCTAGTTGTTCTGTGTTGGATTTCACACAATGGAATACGTTTAGTTTTCCCAGCCTGTGTAATATACAAAAGGTGCACATCACCACCTAGTGTACCAAAGTAGTAGTTGCCAAAGCCTTTGCTGCAAATGCAGGACTGAGAATTGACAAACTGAAAATAACTTAATTATCATTATAGAAATGAACATTCCTGTTAAATAATGTTAACTTAAAAGAACAAAGCCCTATTTGGTAATACCTCATTATCTGACACACTTCAATCATAAGAAAATGTGATTCTTTGCCTATTCATCAAACATCTTGTGGATGGGTGGGGGTATTTACAGGATCTCACAAAAGTAAGTACACCCTACACATTTATGTAAATATATTTTCATGGGACAACACTGAAGATGTGACACTTTGATACATTGTAAAGTAGTCTGTGTACAGCCTGGAATCACTTGACCAGAAGAATCCTCTTCTACTCCTACATGATGACATCACAAGCTGGTGGATGTTCAAGACCTTGCACTGCTCCACCTTCTGTTTGAGGAGATTTAGATTTGAGAGTAATGGGTCTTTTGTGTATGTAGACAATGTTTCAGATCTTTGAGTTCAGCTCTTCCGAAATTGGAGCGAAACCAAAAGTGTTGCATTGATAATTTTGTTCAGTATATATAAATAAAAACTCAGCTGTTTCCTAGTTATTATTTAAATTGCTGTTTGGTGTGCTGGTCCTCTGGCTTCTTCCAGAACTGTGCATTAGCTGCTCTGTCAAGCGGAGCATAATCTGGCTGGAATTAATTTCTGCCAACTCATGCAGAGATGCAGTCAAATACATACAGCAGGTTTTTTTAAATGCTGAATTTGTGTGATGGGTACTATAATTATTAATGAAGAATCCTTCTTGAAACATCTGTATTGGTCTCCTGTACTCTCACACTGTGTGTTTGTGTGTTCAGGTGGAGCAGGTGAGCCAACTGAGCGCTCTGGTGGAGTCTCAGCTTCAGTATCACAGACAGGCGGTGCAGGTGCTGGAGGAGCTTTCTGAAAGAATGACAGAGAGGTACAGATGAGCCTCTTTCATATTCTCCTTTAGATTGTTCTGTTTTTCTAGTGACCGTATTTACATGACACTTTTGACCTTTTTTGTGCTTTTTGAAAGACTGAGAAGCTTACTGTAGTAAGGCCAGTCACCATTTTTCTTCCCATTGTTTTTCCAATAAATAGTTCTTTATTTTTTGTTGGGTTTTGCTTGTTTAGTTTAGGTTTAGTTCTATCTCTCTCTCTTACTCTCTCTTCTCTAATTCATGACACATCTTTGGATTTCTGCCCTCAGGTGAAATAATGCAGTTTCTTTGGATGAGGTTCAGAAATGGTGTAACTATTCTTACTGAATTATTTTTGCTAGCTTTGTGCACCTGAACTTTATTCTGCATTATTCTATTTTGTATTTGTAATGTCCTTTTTAAATCATATGGATAACATCTGTTTCATGCTGACTTGTTGCCTCCATAACAGATCCCTTGGTTGATTGCATTGACTTTTGCGTTTGCGTAAATGTGTTTTTTCTCAGACTGAACAACGCCCAGGCTCAACCTCCTCAGAAGCGAATGCCCAAACCAATGCCCAGCTTTGATTACTCCGAATCTGAACCCTCCAATGGTGGCTACAGCCCAACTAATGCCCCCCCAACTTACTCCTCTGCAGGTGAGTTTCACCTCCAACAAAACTGAACCACTGCTATGTACCATACACACATTTTTTACACATCAAAGTGATAATGTTACTAATGATGGGTGTTGCCTTTATTTCCCTTCCACTTACATTGTTAATGACCACAAAAGGTAGGAAACTGAATTATCCAGAATTTGTCCACTAGAGAACAGTTACACATCTGTTTATTTATCCTTAAACTTAAAGTGCATTTTTTTATGATGCGCATGAGACTTCATTGGTATAATTACTATTATTTTATATTATTTTAAATGTATATTATATTTTATTATAGTATAAATATGTCATTATACAATATCACATTTTATAAAAATGTTTGGAGAGAACCCAGTTCCAACAAATGAAACACAAATAAACTTATTTATTTATTGAGGAAACTAATCCAATCTAAATCCAAATCTGTGAGCAGCACAAGTAGTTGAATTTTTGCTTCCGGTGACTGGAGTGACACACTTGTGCAGCAATAACTGCACCTGAGCTTTTGTGCCAACTTTTGACTAGTCCTGCACATAAACATCAACAAATAGCCCATTCTTCTGTACGGAACCGCTGCTTCACCTTCTTTCACTCTTTTTCTATTAAGTTTAGTTTCAACCAAAAAGTTCTGTTTTGGTCAGTGAGTGAGTCACCAGATTCAGAATTTGACCCTGGAACTTCATTCTCTTTTTTTTTTCATTTATTTCAAAAGAGAGAAATTTAAGAGATGGAGGCGCAGAAAGGGGGTTGAGAAATAGGAGAATTATACCCGTCTCATGACCAGCTTGTTGCAGGATAATGATTTAAAATATGTCAGTATGAAAGTACCAATGAAAGTATAAATACTTGTTAGCTTGAAAGTAGGATTTTTGACCAAATGTTGTGTGTGTGTGTATATA
>JBBIGC010000041.1:33297674-33330061 GCA_037576955.1 Lepidarchus adonis | reverse complement strand
GACTAGAGTACAGGAATCCCCCCCCCCCCCCCCCCCCAGGTAATTTAGTTCAAGTTTAACACTTTATTGCCAAAAGTATTCGCTCATCTGCCTTTACATGCATATAAACTTAAACGACATCCCATTCCTAATCCATAAGGTTTATGACGTCTATGACGTCCGCCCACCCTTTACAGCTTAAACTCTTCTAGGCAAGCTTTCCACAACATTTGTCCTGGAACACAGGTGTGCAGTCATGTTGAAACAGGAAGTGGCCATCCCCAAACTGTTTCCACAAAGTTGGTTGCATGAAATAGTAAAAAAAACTCTTGGTGCTGAAGCATTCACAGTTCCTTTTACTTGAACTAAGAGACCAAGCCCACCTCCTGAAAAACAACCCCACACCATTATCCCCCCTCCACCAAACTTTACACTTTGCACAATGCAGTTGGACAAGTAACGTTCTCCTGGCAACCGTCAAACCCAGACTCGTCCATCAGATTGCCAGATGGAGAAGCGTGTTTGGTCACTCCAGAGAGCACGTTGAGTCCAGTCAAGGCGCTTTACACCACTGCATTTGACGCTTTGGTGAAATAAGGCTTGGGTGCAGCTGCTCAGCCATGGAAACCCATTCCATGAAGCTCTAAGCACTGTTCTTGAGCTGATCTGAAGGCCACAAAAAGCTTGGAGGTCTGAGGTCTGCATCCGCTGACCCCGCTCTGTCATTTTACATGGCCGAACACTTCATGGCTGAGTTGCTGTCATTCCCAATCACTTTCACATTGTTATAATTCCATTATATGGAATAATGGAATGGAATTGTGCAATAAAAGTGAAGGACTTGTTGCACAGGTGGCATCTTATCACGGTACCACGCTGGAATTCAATCACCCCTGAGCGACCCATTCTTTCACTAATGTTTGTAGAAGCGTCTGCTGCCTAGGTGCTTGTTATACACCTGTGGCCATGGAAGTGTTTGAAACCCTGAATTTAATTATTTCAATGTGTGAGTCAATACTTTTTTTGCAATTTAGTGTGTTATATTAATGTGTAACATTTACAATAGAAAAGTAGTGGTACACATATTCTGTGTGCACTTCAATACAGCATAATGACTGTACTTAGGAGTGTACATTTTATACACACACACACACACACCTGTGACCTGGAGTTGTCTGCGGGCAAGGTGGAGGCGCTGCAGGTCTTCCTCAACATCAATGGTGTGTGTGTCGAGTGGAAGCTCTGAGGTCTGAAGCAGGACGGGGCTGTAGCGCCCAGAGTCATACTCTGCTTGACTCTGCTGGATCAGATCCTCCTCCGTCAGCACCGCCTCTACAGCTTCACCCTTCTCTCCCTCCTCCTGTTCCTCTTCACCCCCTTCTCCTTTTTCCTTAGATGGTCCTGGAGGAGACGACGCTCTTGACTCCACCTTTTCTTCTCCTTCCTTGTCCTCCCCTTCTGATCTTTCCACCTCCTCCATCCGAGTGGCAGCCTCTGAGGAAGAGCTGGCAGATGGCCCCTCCTCCTGCTCAGCAGGCTCCACCTCTCTTGTACTACAGGAAGAAAACATTTCTGTCACTCAAAGACAGACAACAGACATCTTTATCACGTCTCATTACTGTGCCTTCACAAAGCATTGGATTGGTTTAGAAATTATCCATTCAAAAATTGGCTTAACTAGCATAAAACAAACTTTTGCTTTCAGCACGACTTGTCATTTCCGCTTCCCTAGTTCAGAGGCTCATGGGAACTATAGTCTCCAAGCGACCATCAAACAATACATCTAACTCAGTCCATACTACAAAATTGATAATGCTGAACAATAAACTTCTCTTAACATCAATGAAGTTACAACAGGGCCACGGTCTCCATTCCTCCCCAGATTTAGCTTAAACACCTGGATGTCTTAAGTATTTTCCTCATGTCTGACTGTGTTCACTAGTTCCAACAGTATTACTTTAGTCTAATACTTTGTAGGTTCTCTTACCATCTACGGTCCTTTGGTCAGAGGTGGACAAAGTACCTAACTTCAATACTTAAGTGAAAGTACAGATACCACTAGTCAAATGTTACTCCAATACCAGTGAAAATCATACAGTAACATTTTACTTAAGTGAAAGTACTTTTCTTTCAAAAATGGATTGCCCACACTTTGGTGGCTTGCGAAATACTTTTAAAATGACAAAAAGTAAAAAAGATCTACCATCTATAAAAATGATATAAAAATTAAAGGCATACTCCGGACATAGTTCCTTACCTTTCTCAGCTTTTTGGTGGGTAGTCAGTGTTGTACTTTTTAAGGAACCGTCCCATTTTGGTTTCATACTTGGTCCAGTTCCCTCACTCATTTTTAAACCCTTTTTTTAGGAGAATAAACTGTCAGACTCTAACTAGGTGACTTGTTAGCTGCAGTTTTGGATGATTTGCCAATACACCTTTTTTAATGATATGCAATCTACCCCACACTTCTTGTACTGTAGTGTATTCGGTGGTTTTTACGTTGCATTGTCTCATTTGCGCAGTATAGTTTATTTTGAAAGGCAGGGCTCCATGATAAACTCGTTCTCTGAAGTTACTCTGAAAGTAACAAGTCACGAGAACCTGGACATAAAATGTAGTGAAGTAGAAATGGTTTTGTCTTTCAAATGTAGTGAAAGTTAAAAGATTCCCAAAAAAGACTACAAGTAAAGTACAGATACTTAAAAACTGTAAATCTCAAGTAAATGTACTTTGTTACTGTCCACCTCTGTCTTTGGTTCTAATAAAGGAAACGCACTGTAACTCACACTTGCCGCTCACTCTCAGGCTCTTCTTTAATAATGGGGAAGAGAGGTTCACTCTCCACTCCCTGTTCCTGCTTCAGCTTATACAGCTTCTGTCTCAGCACATCCTGATGCCTCTCCCTCAACCTGTGCAGTGCAGGAAAAAAGCATTATTACAGTGTACCCGAATACGGCTTCAGAAAGTGTCAATCACAGTAAAATAACGTTTGATCATATTTCTTTTTATATCAGAATTTCCATGAGCGTTGAGTGAAAAGTAATTAGCATTAAATAACAGACTTTTATTATTGCAGGTGATAACCACAGCTTGTAAAATTAAAATTTGTAAAATGCAGAACAACTTGCTGAGAAGAATAAGTATACAGAGCTGGGGAAGTGTTAACATACCTGGCCCGGGCCATGTAGACCCGCACCTGCTGCATCAGGCTCTCCCAGTAACCAATGTCCAGGTTGGAGCCACCGGCCTGGATTTTATTCTCAATGTTCATGTGCAGTGCCTGCAGCTGGCTGTACGTCTTCCCTTTGAACACTGACTGCACATCAGTACTCACAGATGTGTTGATGCCCTCGCGTCGGTCACCTAAGAGAGAGTAGAGAGATGTTCGTCACGGAACATAAAACGTGAGAAAACCCAGGATACATGCTCTCTAAACCTGTAGTACACTATTTGCTCAAACCTGCATATGAGCAAGTTCAGGGAATCCTTGAGTTACATCAGGGGTCGGTTCCTCCGAGTGTGACGTAACTCAAATTTAGATAAAGGCTGAACTCATGCATGTAATGATGCTGCAGAGGTTTTATTGAACAGTAATGTGTTTTATTAACAGCAGCAACATGAACGTCTCATAACTCTTATTCAA
Source organism: Lepidarchus adonis (assembly GCA_037576955.1). Taxonomy (NCBI): domain Eukaryota; kingdom Metazoa; phylum Chordata; class Actinopteri; order Characiformes; family Lepidarchidae; genus Lepidarchus; species Lepidarchus adonis. The sequence continues at coordinate 33,326,439 of JBBIGC010000041.1, read as the reverse complement.
CACGAACAGTGAATAAAACACAAACATCTTAGCAATAACAGCGCACAAGGAATTAGCAGAGCACAGCCTCTCTTTCTCCCGTCCCTACAAGCAAGCATGCACACTCGCTCTCTCTCTCCCTAAAGTACATGTAGGATCATCACTTAAGTACTCCATGAATATTCATATATTTATTATTTCCATTAATATTTTGTCAGATTAATGAAAAAACAAGCACCGCTGTCATTTCAAATCATCATCATCATTTCAATCAGATTGAGAGAGAAAATAATAAAGTGTTATGGCAGGTCTTTATGAAACTGAACATATTTTTGCTTCCCACAAGCTATTAGTGGATACCAAATATGTAAACATTCCTTATGCCCTAAATATTTAATACAACTGTGGGACTAACAACTAGGTTTTAAATCTTTAAACCAGTTCAGAGGGAAATGAATAAATTGCTCAGAAGTTTCAAATGATTCAATATGCTCCTCACCAGAAATTGGAGTTTGATAAATGTTTGTGTTATGGTACCTGGCCCCTTTCCTGATGCCTCCAGCTTGCGAAGTTTGCTGATCTCATCCTCTGTGATTGTGGTCATGTCCCTCCAAAAATCCACGTTCTTCCCTTGCTCCAACTCCATATACACCTACAACAGAGCAGAGAGCAGCAATGTAAAACATTTCCTTCTTCTCAATCCTGTTCTATCTGTCTATTCAAGTTTACACAACTTTACTCTTAACCTGACAGTTGCAATGCTGAAATCATTCAAAATTTGGTATGCACTGTTGTGACTGATATGTAGGCTGATGCAAAAAAACAATATATTACATCTGCTGATGTCCATACAAAAATAAATTGCGACTACATCAACTTGAATTAGAAAAACATTTCATTTACTTTACATTTTTACAAAAATAAAGAATTTTAGCATTGTACACACTTAACCTTTCTACTTGTGCAGTGCGAGAAAATAAATAATAAATATAGGTTTGAAACATCAGTTGTACAAACTTGCTACTACTGTTAGGATTCTGATGACTTTGTGCATCCTAATGAAATATACACTCAATGTACACAGTGTAGAGAATACAGTCTTCTATAAACACCATTAAAACATATTTTCTTAAGTTACAGAGCATACTATCGTTATTTTCATTACGATAAAAAGCTGCCGATTAGATTTCAATGCCCAGGAAACATCTGAACATCTAGTAACACTTTTCTAATAACCTTTATGTCCTCCAGCAAGTCGTCCATATCCGTAACGGTAAGTCCATTGAGGAAGGTGTATGGCTCATGCATTTCTACAGACAAGTCATCATCCTCAGCACTGATGTACTTGGCTAGCAGGTCAATGGGCTTGGCCCGGCCATCTCGGATACGGATCTTAGACCTGAACATGGACAGTGGAACATAGAACATTATCAGAGATGAGCCATTTCACTTAACCACTGTGTGTGTGTTCACCATCAGTGTGTTTAGGAAAGGTTAAATATAAATATTTAAAAATCACTACTCATAACAGTTCTTAATTCTATCATCGGATACAATGGAACTAACAAAAGATGAACTGGGGGAAAAAACACCACCATGCAGCTGTAGATTTGTTTTTTATGCAAAATGTCATTGCATTAAATTCAAACAAATTAAACCAGACTAACCAGCACAGATACGCACTTTGTGAGTGTGTGAATGTTTGCAAACGTGAAATGTGTCTAAAGAGGCATCTACCTGAGCTTGGCCTGATGGAGGTGAAAGTTATCCTCTTGCTCTGCCCATGATTTAAAATGCTCTGCTTCCTTCTCCCTCTGCAACATTTCCAACTCTTGCTCACGCATGGCTTTCTCCCGCTCCCGCTCCAGACGCAACTGCTTCACCTGTTCACACACGCGGAACATTTTACCCAAATACAACAAAAACAGAACATTGACACTGCAGATGTAATGTTTCACAGCAGCAGATATGCCTTTACCTTCTGCAGTTCCCTGCGGTTTTCCTCCTGGATGCGCTTGTTCCTGTCCTTCAGCTCCTTCTCCCCCAAATGGCCGATTCCCTTCCTCTCCAGGGCCTGGAAGACAGACAAATACACAATCAGGGCTTGAGGAAGATTTATTCTGTTATTACGAGTGGATTGTATAAGATATTTCACTATTCCTTAAATAAGTCCAAGTTCTACCTGATACTATATGATTCCCAGATCATTAGTTTAAATTACTTTCAAGGACAAAAATTGCCAATATGTACTTTTAGTTTTCAAAAGAAAACTGTCAAATCATCATCTTAGCAAATCTACTCTTCAGACAAACTTCTTGTTTAACTTTACTAAAACAGTAAGAGTACTTGTACTTTGAAAAACCCGATATGGTTTTGTTATGTGGTTCCAAACTTTCAGAAGACATGAATGTGGGAAATAAAATCATAACTAAATTGATTTCATTTCTATTGGTCAATTCATGCAAAGAGCTGCAAATAGGCTAAGACAATCAAACAACAAAAACGACAGGATTTTGATACATAAACATGGAAAATATGGAAGTTCTCTCACCTTCTGCCATTTGAAGGTGCCCAGCAGATTATTGTCCCCAAATGGGTTGTCAGCATTGGTGTAGCCCATGTATTCCTCACTCCACCCCATCTTCTCTCTCTTCTTCCTCTCCTTCGCCTCTTTCTTGGCTAACCGACGAGCTCTCTTCTCCTCTGGCGTCTCCAGGGCCTTCATCATATCCCTCTGCTTCTTCCGCTCCTCTTTCACAGACAAGGAAGCCTGTCCTAATTCACCGTCTTTCTGCTCAGAGCCAGAGGAGCCAGAGAAATCTGAGGAACTCGAATGTGACCTCCTCCTCCTCTCTCTGCTCCTGTCCCTGTCGCCCCTCTCTCTGCTCCTGTCCCTGTCGCCCCTCTCTCTGCTCCTGTCCCTGTCGCCCCTCTCTCTGCTCCCCCTCCCAGTGCTTCTGCTTCTCCTCCTCTCTCTGTCCTGCCCTCTCCTTCTCTCCCTGCTGGGACTCCTATTCTCACGCTCTGTGCTCCTCCATCTTTTTCTCATCTCTCGATCGCTGCTAAATCCAGCTCTCGCTCTCTGCCTCTCTGTGCTGGAGCGAGAGGAACTTCTGCTCCGTTTCCGTTCGCCCTTTTCATCCTTGTGACTTTTCTTCTTGTATTTCTTTTTACTGCGTTCATCAGAGGAAGAGCTAGAGACAGACAAGCAAAAAGGGAGACAGTCAGTATAGTCATAATAAATTAGGCAAAGAAAAAATTGCACAGGATCATACAAAAACCCACCATGTCTTACTGTTTTCACTTTTACAGCACACCTGGGTAATGGTCACATTTTCAGGTTGCTGAATAATTTAGTTATGATACTAAACTATGCATTGACCTAAGTGTGTGTGTGTGTGTGTGTGGCATCATTAAAAAATACTAACAAATGTGGTATCACGAAGCAGGTCATAGGCCTCAGGTGTGTGTGGTGTTGACGGAAGCTACCATGTCTCTCTCCAGCCTCATTTTTCTCTCTTACACTCTGCAGGATAGTACTCTTACCGGGGTCTGTGTTTATTTGTGTGTCTCTGTCTGGTTCTGTTCTCTCTCTCGGAGTCGCTGCTCTCTGAGAAAACTCTGCTGCCACAACTTTTCACCGCGGCCCGGCTTCGGTCATACCGCTCCTCCGGAGACCGCGACCTACTTCCTCTGCTCCTGTTTCTCCCCCTCGCCCTGTCTGTGTCCGCGGACCGGGACCGAGAACCGGACCGGGTTCTGTTCCTGCGCTCCTTCGTCTTTGAGTCCATCACTGAAAGTACGCTTACTTTGGGGTCTTTACAGTGTCGTGTCGCATAATTTGACTTTATGTCAGATGCCATGTTATTCAGTTGAAATATGCGTTTTAACGCAATAATTTGCTGCTTCTGCTTCTTCGTCGTCAAAATGATAAAAATGGTAATTTTATCGAAGCTCCGCTTATTTATTTTCACTCGAAAATAAGTTAAGTTGAACAGGGCATAACGCGAACACCTCATTCTGGGGTCCTTCTTAAGCAGCCATGCTTGCGCGCGCTGATCAACGTCACTATTGAAAGGCACATCGCAAAAATAATTGCATAGCCTTTTTATTTTGCTTTACTATTATATGTACTGATTTATTTACTAATAAATTATAACAATAATACGTAGCAGGAGAAAAACAAAGTGGGTAAATTAATACATTAATTATTTTAACCCTTTATCTTTGATTTGGAAGGAATTACTGTTTTCATATATTTCTTGCAGAGAAAAATTTTTGCTCCTCAAAGTAAAAAAAAAAAAAAGTATTTTAAAAAGTGGCTGAAATGGCGCCTTATACACTATACAGCACTCTATGTAGGCTAAGTTATACAGTTTGTGCACCCACCTACTGCCTATTCCGGACAATATATGATTTTTGTGGACTCTATGCACAGTTTAGGTGCAGGAGCCTTTGTTTTGATTCCAACAAAGTGCATAATGTAGGGAGTGAGAGGTCTATTGTGATTTATTTGGAGGAAGTGGAACTGAGCAGCACAACTTTAAGTTTAGCACACTTTCATGTCATTCATAATGAATTGTACTGAGTGGGTTTGTACTAGGAACTCTTTCTGGTTTTTAAAGCACATAACTGGAGATGATGCTGACTCTCCAGAAGAAGCCGAGATCACCACACTATTATTAAAGGTCATGTAGTCCCTTCAAATAATCAGCCATATGCTACACAGCTATTAGTGTTTAGGGTTGGGTATCATTTGGATAGGCCTATTAATGAATACAAGTTCTTGAGTCAAACTTCTGTTCTTTTACATTAAGAAAACAATTATCCATATATTAGTAATGGATAATTAAAGTAATAAAAAGGATATGTTTTTTAAATAAATAAAGTTTCATGAAATGTATTTGCCCACATCCTGAGCTCCTTGAAGCTTTTGTTGACAGCTGTTGTTGTCAAAGGCGATATAACCAAGTGCTTAGGTTTAGGGGGCCTTTTCCATGTGTGTGGTATAGGTATTGGTTGTGTTTACATGGGCTTTCTTTTGTTCTACATTAAATTTAAGCTCATAGCAAGTGTTGCAGATTCAGAAGAGGGAAATGTTTTTTTTCACAACACTGTATGTAAATAATACCATTCATGTATATGAAATTTGACAAGAATTATTACTAAATTTATAACAAATAAAAAAAGATATAGATAGTAAAAAGGTTACAAAAGAAAGAAAATCACATGGTATATAATAACATTTTTTCATGATTCCTTCAATTTAAACAAAGCATTACCAGATTCCATTCAAAAGGCTCCAGGCATTGTGTCTTAGAGGTTTGGGACTTTACAGGCTTAGAAGGCTGCAGTTTGTGTTTCTATACTTTTGATATGAATAACATACCTCTCAGCCCATTCTACACTTTGGCAAGGCAAGGCAAGTTTATTTATATAGCACATTATCATTCACATGGTCATTCAATGTGCTTTATATGGATAAATGGAAAATGAAGAGGAATAAAAACAAGCAAAGTAAAAATATAGAAAGAAAGGCAATAAAGTAGCAAAGAAGAAGGAGCAATTCTGCTAACTGTGGACTAAACGTCACTAAAAACGTCACTTTTTTCATCTTCAAAAAAAACTATTACAATTTCTCAGTGCCTTGAACTTCATGACAAATTTTCCGAAATCTGGATTTTTTTGCCCACCCTCAATCATCTTATTTAATTTACTTTTCGCTTGTTTCTGCGTGTGCCTCCTGCAGGATAATCGTTATTTGATTTATTTTATTCTCTATGTTTTCAGGTTGTTTATTAATAAACTTCACATTTTGTTGCCTTGTTTGTTTGCAAATACTTCAAATGTAATCTCAAATTAAGATAAAAAAGTTGCTGTGCACTATTGACGGCTCCTTAAATCCAAATCACAGTCCATAAAGCCAACACCCCCCTCACCACATATGTGATGTTGAGAGTTAACCTTGGAGACCTCCTCACCCTCAACAAGGAGAATACAGCAGCTGGAGAAATGTTCTAAAGATGAAAATGTCTAAAAAGAGCCAAAATATCATGTTTTACCTCCTTCATCGGGACCCTGAGTGGAATGTTGGTTAGTTATATGAAATTCCTTTCTTAATGTCCTGCACTGAACACTAGGCAACCGTTTCTTTCTGTTTTGTAATTCTTTTCATGATTCAAGATTATTTGTACACGTTTATTGGCCACATGCCTAGTTTTACAAGTACAACAAGCAGTGAAATGTATCCTGATCTGGTTTTAAATCCACTTAATTATATCAGCTTGGAAAACAGACAATTAAAGTGCATTTAAAACCAGACAGAGAGTTTTTGAGGCCGATTCCATTGCTTGTAAATTTTCTGATTTGTCTTTAAACGCATTTCTCCTTTTATCTCTATTTGTTTGTATCTTAACTGTGTAATTTTTAATTATTTTGTATTCATTGCTGCCCATCTTGACCAGGACTCTGAAAATGAGGTTTTAAATCTCAATGGGACTTTCCTGGTAAATAAAAAATAAAAATGTAAAGTTAAGCTTGGTTAATTAAAGACAAACTACTCCGCTAAAACTTATCAGTAGAAAAGTAGAAAAAATAAATAAATAGAGGCGTAAGTGAGCTAGAATGCAAGCAATTAAATTGGTCCCAAAGAATCAAACATCTGTTTATCTAGTGAAAGTTAAAAAATCAGCTAAAAATCAACACATTTATATCTGTAAGAAATGAAGGGCATATTCAGATCTATGTGAAACAATCAATATGGTATGAATGATATTTTTTGTGGTTATTGTGAGATGTTTAAGGTGCAGTTTGATATGAAATTATTACAAGACACGAAGAGGTTAAATCCTACTTCACATTTAGATATGGTAGTTGAATTGCAAATGGAAAAGCCACATCATATTTATCATTCTCAACATATAAAGTCAAAAGATGACATCAGTATTGTGTGTACATGCCACTGGCTTCTGTAATAATGTATTTCAGCAATGTTACAACTCCTGACCCTGACTTTCCAATCAGTAAACAAGCTTTCCGCTTTTATTTTGACCTAAAAGAGTTGAAACAGCACAGCTCCTTGTGAGGGCCAACGAAAGGCTTCACTTGAACAGATTTTCATCATTAATATCATTATGAAGACCTTTGGTTCTTACATAGAGTGAAACATCGCAATGCACTTTTGAAAAGTCGGAGGATTTCCCCTTCGAGGAACCAAACGCGTTTCACGCGTCTATGTATTTTGGATCTCCGGGGTTCCGTACGTGTTAAATGTCAAGTATGCTGTCGAAGTTGGATTAGTATCGAGCTGCGAAATTTGTCGTCTTACTGGTGAGGCTGCTTTATATGTTAAATATGATCAATATATACGGGTTTAAACTTGTCTGTTTGATGACATTTTTAACTGTTCAGCTAACGCGGTTTAGCAGTTAGCTAGCTACCACACTAGCTAAACTAGAAAAGCGAGCAACGACGGTTTGTTATTGGACGTCTAATATATTAAAATGTGGAAAAGCTGCTAATTTTGCTAATTTAGTGTAACACGAATGCCATGTTTAAAGAAGCGCGCTTCGGTTAGCCAAACATGTATTGCAATTATTGCAGTGAAGCGAACAACTGGTCGGGGAAAGTGAGCGGTGTGTAAAGACCTTATTCTCCAACTCGGTCAACATTTAACATTGAACCCGCTCTGAAAAAAGAACAACAACTCTCTGGTTTTCGGATTGAGGGAGCATTTTTTATTGCCCCCCCCCCCCCAGCTGTTTTCTGATGTTACTCCCAAGAGCTAGAGGGTATTTTTGTGCTTCAGTTTACTATAATGTGATGTATAATTTCAATGTGAATGAGGGTAGTCTTTTATTTTGATAATTCCTGGTTATTTACTACGGAAATAAATGATCCTTCTCTATCTGTGTCCTGCATTTCTGGGTGGGCACAATGCAGTGGTCAGATTGCTAAAACGCACATTTTAATATATGAATACTGTTGAAATGTTAATTCAGTACTAGTAGCTGTGTAAGACCTACACATACTCTCGGTTTAACACTGGCTTGTTAAGGATTCTTCTCATTTAGCATTTTCTGTTGATTTCAGAGTTCAGATTCTTCTTTCTCTTTGCAGGAGGAGGACGCGTTCTGTGCTTAGACTGGAGAACCATGGGCAATACCAGTGACCGGGTGTCAGGGGACCGTCATGGTGCCAAGAGCCATCGTACAGACAGTGGTGGAAGCCACAAAGACCATGAACCAAGCAAGATGGTAGACAGCACAGATGACCCTAATATCTTTAACACTCATGGGCCTGATGCAAAGGTATGGAACATAAAATGGCACTAATTACACTTGAATTAATATCTGAAAGCAAGCCTACAACAGGGTAAATGGTTCTACGTTTGTTAAATGCTCATCTCTTTCGACCCCCCCAAAACAAAGAAAAGAAAAAGAAAAATAAGATTCCTACTCAAAGTCAGGAAGGGATTTCTACTCCAAGTTAGTCACATCAAGGTTCTATTAGTAGTTGAGTGCCAGTTCTCTACATTTAAATGACAGTATTGTAGTATCTATTTTAGTGTTTACGTAACATTTATCCAGGGCAAAAACATAGTCATGTAAAATGTGAAAGCCTGTGTTTTTGTAACCTTTTTGGACATGTGAATATTTAATTTGAATTTTAACAAAGCTGGGAGATTAAAAGACTTTTCAGACTTTTCTGTACAATGTAATTCTACAAAAATGTGAATTCTAGTAAGGAATACATTGGGACACCCCACCTTTATTCCCAATTAAAATGGCTCAAATCACACACAGGTGTAGTGCATCATGTGCACAATGGTTAGAACATAGTTACTCAGGATTTTGAAGGAGGTCTGTCCTATTTAAACCTCAGTGTTCCTGACTGTTGAGGTGATGGTAAATACCTTGGTGAGGTGAGCTGTCTGAGGCATTCAGAAAGAAGATTGCAGCAGTTTAAAAGCCTGGTAAGGGATTTAAAAATATCTCAAAAGATTTTGCAATCACCCATTCCACAATCCAAAACAACTGCCAAATTGCCCATGTCTGGCCGTCCAAGCAAGTTCACCTTGAGAGCAGACTGCAAGATGAAGACTCCAAAATTCCATCATGGGACCTACAGCATGCTCTTGCTACTGTTAATGTCATTGCATGGCTCTAAATTCGGAAAGAGACTGCACAACTTTAACTTGCATGGCTGGTGTGCAAGGTGGAAATCTTTGCTTTGCTAATGTTTATTGAACAGATGAGTCTAAAATTATTATTTTGACAGAAGAACAGAGGATGTAAAACAAATACAGCATTCCAGGAAAAGAAGCTGTGAAGCATGGGGGTGGAAGTGTCATGGTTTGGGGATGCTTTGGTGCAGCAGGACCTGGCCAGCTCACCATCATAGAATCCTCCATGAATTCTTCCATGATGTCTCGCATGATGAACATCAGCTGTAAGAACATTAAAGCAGAGACATAACAGGACTCTGCAACACGACAATGATGCAAAAGTGCCAGTAAATCCACCAAGGACTGAAGGCTTTGTCCTGGAGTCCTGGAGCGGCCAAGTCAAAATCCAAATCTTAATCCTATTGAGATGATGCAGGGTGACTTGAAATGGGCTGTACATGCAAGAAACCCCTCATACATCTCACAGCTCAAAGAATTCTGCATTGAGAAGTTGGGGAAACTTTCCTCAGACTGATGTTAGAGACTAACTATGGTTATTTCAGCCAAAGAGGGTAACACCAGAACAGTGTCCTGATACCTTTCTGTCACAGCCAACATGAACTTTTCTGCCACAGTGGTCTGTTTTGTGTGACTGGGGGTCATTCTTTATTCCCCATGCGCATTAATGAGCCTTGGGCATCCATAACCCTGTGGTTGGTGTACTGGTTGTTCTTCTTTGGAGCACCAACCACTGCTAATCGGGACCAGCCCATATCCTGCCATTTTAGAGATACTTTGACACAGTTGTCTAGTCATCACTGTTGAGGATTACCTCCATGAAGGTCCACACAGTTCAGAAATGAGTGGCTAATGTAGCTGAAGTAACTTTGCATATTTCAGAGCTCTACTCAGGCAATTTAATGTCTCTGTGTGTTTTGTGGTGCAGTGAAAAACCCCCAAAACACCAACATTGCCTGTTGTGAATGACCTGCTGTCTGTCTGACAGTAATTGAACATTATAGATCTCTGTTGTTTATTGTTAAGTTCATGTTTTCCATGATTGTTAAGGTATCTGTGTTCCACCAGGCTGCAGGAGAGAAGGATTTTCCACCTGACTTGGATGACTTGGTAAAAACAGGCCCACAAGCACGTCCCACAGTTATACGGTGGGGAGGAGGAGGAAAAGACGTTTACATCGCAGGCTCCTTTAACAACTGGAGCACCAAGATTCCACTTAATAAAAGGTAACGTAACTTAGGAGAAGGGAGACCAGTAGAGTCTTTTTTAATAGTGGTTTACTATTTTAGCACCAGAAAGATGAATGAATATCACATTATTTTGAAACAATGACAGTATTTTATAATATCAAGTTGGTAAAATGACAAAAGCATATGTAGTATGTCTTATTTTTTCCCCTAAGCCATAATGACTTTGTTGCAATCCTGGACTTACCTGAGGGAGAGCATCAGTACAAGTTCTTTGTTGATGGGCAGTGGGTTCATGACTCTTCTGAGGTAAATGGAACTTGTCGCTCTGTTAGATTGTAATACATGGAGGTCTCTCAGCAGCAGGGAAATCTATGTTCTTATTTAAAAAATAGAATTTTAAAACACTAAGTGTATTAATTTGTTCATGTGTAAGTTTATTTCTTAGTTTGTGTGGTAAAAATGGCTTTGGCTTTGTTGGTAATCAAACTAATTTGTGTTCACGTCTCCAGCCAGTGGTAACAAGTCAGATGGGCACCATTAACAACCTGATCCAGGTGAAGAAATCTGACTTTGAGGTGTTTGACGCACTGCAGGTGGATTCTCTGGAGTGCTCCGATACTTCTGGTAGGAGTGGTTAATTAAACTTGGCGTTACTGCAGATGTTCTATTATGGAATGTAATGGAATATTATGAAATATTATTGGAATATTATGGAATGTAATGCAATATTATGGAATATTATGGAATATTATGGAATATAATGGAATATAATGGAATATTATGGAATATTAATGGAATAGTATAAACATATAGCAAGTCTAACCTATAGAATTACCTATATAATTTCATTTTGTTCTTGCTTTTTAATCATAGTAGTGATGTTCTCCTCCAACACTTATAAGTAACACTCCAATCTAATGTAATTGAACTTTAGATTTGTCCAGCTCTCCGCCTGGGCCTTACGGACAGGAAGCGTACATGTATCGACCAGCGGAACGCTTCAAAGCCCCACCCATCCTTCCTCCTCACCTCCTTCAAGTCATCCTCAACAAAGACACCAACATATCAGTGAGTCTGTCTTACTTTTGAGTGTTGCAGTTTAGTTTATTAAGCTCCTCCCACTTACAGTGCTGGAAATGATATCATCTCTTATACAAAAATATTGTATAATAATCAATGATGTGGGTTAAAGTTCCTAATACTTTCTTAATCTGTTTTCCCACTAAGTGGAATATTCCATTTGCTCTTTTATTTTATTATTGTAACATTCGTTAGTTATGGAGCAACACCATTTCCTGACTGAAAATATAAATGCTGTTGTGTTTTTCTGAATCTACCAAGATCTTAACTTTACAAACAGTAAAAGATTTTATTTCACATCGTTGGTATTGTTTAAGTTATGGAAGCAGTGCACATGTGAAATATAAAAGCAGACTGCTAATTTAGGGGTGAATATTAATGTTGAAAATATTCAAGTAAAAGTGAATGATATATAAAAGCCCACAAATGTAGTAGTGGATCTAAGGATGACAAATTAAACAAAAAAAGATTTAATATTTTTTACTTTTTAAAAGGATAATAATGTGTTTAAACCAAAAACAAATAGATATTTATTTTCTTGATCTGTCTACAGTGTGATCCAGCTCTGCTGCCTGAACCCAACCATGTGATGCTGAATCATCTTTATGCACTTTCAATAAAGGTGAACAACTGTTCCTAAGCTGTAGAAAAGCCACAGCAATTAAAGAGAGTGAAGTGTGTATTCTCTCTCTCTCTCTCTTTCAGGATGGTGTGATGGTCCTCAGTGCTACTCACAGGTACAAGAAGAAGTATGTCACCTCACTGCTGTACAAGCCCATTTAAAGCTGGAGGCCAGACAGCATTTCTGTGCTGGTTTTTCTGCTTCATCTTGCTGAGATTGCACTGCACACTCAGTTCTGACAACCAGTGCTCACTCACATTTAGCAGGAATGTGTAAGGGTGTGTGTGTGTGTGCGATCTGTCAACATCTGTATGAGGACTTTGGACCTGTTTGTGTCCACTTAAGCGATTGCAATAATTTTTTTAGTTACCGTATATCTTCTAATAGTAGCCCCAGCGGTTTTTAAAAAAAAATGATTCGGACGGCCCAGTGTTATAATAATTATAACCAGGCATTTGTTGGAGACGGGCTCTATTACCCAGTTACTATTAGAGACTCTTTAAACACTGCGTTTATTGGAAACGGGCGTAAGAGACGGGCTATTACAAGATATACGGTATATTATTTTGCCCAGGAGGATGCTATAATGGCTTGTGTATTTTAAAAATGACTGAGACACAGAAATACTGGAATGTTTTGATTTACATACCCAGTAATAGTGATTATGACTTTTATGTGCACCAAATGCCATTTTATTCGCTTTTTAGAGTTTGTGTTTGTGTCTTATTTATTCAAATGAGATTATTGCATGATGCTGTGTTTACTTGAAGGGCTTTCTGGATGTGTTTTAATGAAGTAGGATCGAAGGTCTTTTTTTACAGGCTGTGCTGTGAGCTGAAAAAGCTCAGACTTTTCTCCTTGGAGTGTGGGCTAATCTGACTGTTGATGTCAAAGCAAAAAAACTGCAGGTTTGTAATCACCAAAACAATGCTAAAGGAACAGTGTGCTGACAAGTCCACTTTACACAATTTCCCATTGTCTCAAATGTAAACAGCCAGGACGTGTTTGGTGACTGAAGTTTGCTTCTGTGCTCAGCTAGTAGCCGAGGTGCAAGTCTGAATCATTACACACTTGCCTAAGTTATTAAAGAACCTCAAATAGACTTTGATTGTGTGGCATCTGACTTTGTATGACCTTGTTGTGCATTAAACGGGCATTAAAACAGTAGCGGTGGCTGTTACCGCCAAGCCTAAATTTGATCAGACAAGGGGGAAAATCATGTAATTTTTTCCAAACTGTTCCTTTAAGCAATAGGTCGAGACCGAACATGCAGAGTTGACTTGGGGGAAAAAAAAGGAAAGTTGTAAGACTGAGGTTGTTTTTTTTTATTTTTTCTTGGAGCCAGGCGACTTGTCAGAGCAAGGAACGGTAGATTGGCTGAACTGATATTAACTGTAGTCAGGCTGGCTGTAGTCTGTGGCGAGCACCTGCATGCTCTTGCCCTTCACTGCAATCGCATAAGCACTTTAACCATGTTTTCACTGTGAGGTTTAGACTGAAAGATGTTTTTACGTTTTTGTAACTGAATCGAGATTATTATAACTTCTTGCTCCTGATTGGAAATTTGTCTTGGGCTCAGTTTTAACTATGCAGTGGATAAATCTAGTACTGTAATCTCTGGTTTGATGACTTTTTTTCAGTGCCATAGCTCTGTTATGACCTGAAATGTTTTTATGTGTTTGTGTCATTTGTAAAACAGGACTGTACTGATTGTACTGATTTGTATGTTCCAAATGCTGTTTTTCCCCATGTGCAGTGTGGCGGTGATCATTGTGGAGGCTACAAAATCTTTAGCACAAAAAATGCGTCGTCATTATAGGTTGCAATTCTTAGAATGCAAATGTGCATGTTTTAACACGATAGACATGTCAAGATTCATGTTTAAGATTGATATGTGATGGCAATGTTTGATGCTTGTGATTGTGTACACATCACTTATGTGAATTTATTCACTCCAAAGCAAATTGAATTATTTATGGATGCTGTATCCCAAAATGAAAGATTGCTAGCGTGACATGGCAGTAGCTTTTGAGTATTTACAGAATGCCCTTTGGGAAAACAATTCAAACACTTGAATTTAGCCTGAAAGCTTTATTTAAACTCTTATAGAAAGCAACGCAGCAGCTTTTGTTAATGGATTTTCTGATATACATTTTTTTTTTCAAATAAAAAGGGATACTGTCTGATGCTGATATTTGGTGAATGAATTATATTTTTGTGAAATGAATATTTTGTGAGTGTTTTGTATCCTTGGATTTCTAAGCAACCTTTTGCCTAAAAGTATCTGAGAAGCTTAAGCTATTCTCACTTCAGTCTTGAAACTTATTATTTATTAAAGCTTAGCTAAATAAATTGGACCCCATGATGTAAAGAAAGACTATAAAGTTTATAATTTCTTGTGGATTCAAATCTTCAGAAAACCTGACAATTGAATCAGAACTGGATGTGGTAAAGCAGGGAGAAGTATGCATACAGAGGTCCAGACCAAGGACTAAAGACTCCAATGTAGCTGATTTTTTTTTTTTATTATTGCATCACACAAACACATCAGTATCCATCTTCATCATTATTTACATCATACAGTTTCTGGAACCTTCATGTTCACCATTCTGTGTCCTCCCAATCTCGTCAAGCTCGGGCATTGCTTAGGCTCGCTAATCTCTTTTGTCTTTTTTAGTTCAGAAACAAACTTTGGTTTTCATAATCATTCACATGGGTGATTCAGAAAATCCCAGATAAGCCAAAAAGTTCAGATTCTCTGGGAAAGTCCCACTCTGTTCTACTTTTGAAACACTCCGATTTGTTTCATTCTTGGCAAAATTACTCAGGGCCCAAACTGCATAGTGCAGACAGGGCCAGAAAAATGGCTAGCAATATGCCATTACCTACAACTAGCAACAAGCAGCAGGCTAGCTAAAAGATTGTACTTCCATTTTGCTGTTAAGAACTACTTAAACTGGCTTAAAGGCAAGCAATGCAACATTTTCCTGAAGCTTAATACTGGGAGGGGGAATCCTAACATCATTGGAATATTTTTCCAAATGAAGGATTAACACTTTAAAAGCCTTTTTTGCTTGCACAACTACCAAGATACTGAAGCTTTATACTGGGGAAAAAAAATCCAAAACCATTATGAGCCTTTTTAAGGATCTTGGGAAAGGCATCTCTACGTTGGTTTTGTGTAAACTAGCATTGTAGCTAGCTAAGTGTCACACACTAGCTGTTAATGGCTAATATCATTGGAATATTGTTCCAAATGAAGGATTAACACTTTTTTGCTTGCACAACTACCAAGATACTGAAGCTTTGCATATATAGCAAAGGTTTAAAGTAGCAAACAATATAAACACAATGATACAGCAGTAAAAAAGCAAGTTATATATACAGCTCTGAAAATAATACGAACAGCAGGAACATACAAGCAGCTATAGGGACACCTTCAACTTTGCCTGGCTACATGGTTGTAGCGCCAGTAGGCTAATGTTGGTCCCACCAGGTCCTTGCCAAAGTTTATTACTATTCCAGCATACATGTAGAAGGGTATGATACTTTTAATCTGATGAGGAGAATGTTATACAATCAACCACTCAATGCCCAAACATTTTTTTGCTTAACATCTAGAGTCTTCTGGCCTAAAATGCTTCAAAAAACATCCCATATTTTGGTCCTCTCACCTATTCCATATATAATCAACTTAAATGCTCATCAGTGAGCATTTAAATTGGAAAAAGAAATCACATGTTACAGAGACCTCCATTCAAGAACCAGGATTTTAAAATGGCAGTTCTGGGGATTATGCTGATCATTAGAGACTAAGTCAGATAAACTCCCCAATGAATGGCATGGATAAGGTAAAACAAAAGGGAAAAGGGAAAGTTCAAACTTTGGCAAGTATTGGTGAACCTCACCTTACAACACAACACAAAAGGTGCTATTTTTCCTCTTCTCTACCCTCACCATGCAAAATACTTTCCAAGAATATCATCAGTAGTATTAAAGGATGATAATAATAATAATACTAGTTGTAATATTGCACTGACGGTCTTTTAGCTTTGTAAAACACTCGGTTCCAGTGTGGGTGAAAGCTGGCAAACTGCATTCAGTGACCAATGTCTTTATTGCACATGCTCATGTAAAACTCTCCTTAACAGCTCCGGTCAGCTACTCCAGCTGACCATTTTTGACAATACTACATCAATGAACATATCCTTGCTCCACCCCAAATGCATTTTATAGCAACTGTTACTGGACAAGAACATCCTGTTCAGCCTAAAGAGAAATTAGATTTTTTTTTTGCATATTTGCATTGATTTTTAAATATTTTTAAATACATTTATTCAAAAGTTGAATTCTTTTTCCAAATGAGATTTTTTTTGCCAATTGTCTGCAAACATTTCTTGGTGGAGCATTGATAGATTCATTTCTGTTTAAATCTTTAATATAAGCACCGGTTAGATCAGTGCTTAATGAGCCAATTTGCTCTGATAGAAGGTGTGGTTTTTTTAGTGTTCTTTGCCTAAAATCCCTGAGTTTCTCAAGGGGATTCAGCGGCAGTATGTTCAGCTGCGTTAAATAAACCTCCAACAGCAAACAGCCACACTTTAGAAAAAGCATCACCTTGTCTCCTATGGCAGCGAAGGATTTGAGGTGTTTCTTTGTTGTTGTTGGGTTTTTCTTTTAGAAGACATCGGTTCCTGTATTAACAACGGGTGTGTGTCTTCTCACACATGCTGAAATAACATGCAATTACACTTTTAAACCGCCCACATGTTGCCATGGCCAGGAACACATTCTATGGCAACCAGGACGCACACTGCAACATCTGTTTGGAAGCTTCTTACGTTCCACAAGGCAACAGTACAGACTTTTTTTTATCAAAGTAAAAGAAAACTAAAAGTGGAGGAAGGAGGTAGGAGAGAAAAAAGCAGAAAGGAAAAGGAAAAGGCAGGAAAGGAGAGAAGTAGAGAAAGATACTAAAGGGAAAAGAGGATTTGAGATAAAAGGGTGAAGGAGAAGGATGGAGACAGGAAAAGAAAAGAGGGCATGAGGATAAGGCAGGGTGCTGGAGAGGTGTGGTTTGTCTTGGCTGGTTCAGACCGCTTGCAGAAGGCACTCCCTGCCCCGCTTTTTAGCGAGCCGCGGACTGGCTTCTCCTGTGGTGATCTCCGACGTCACACCACCCCAATCAGAAGACCCTGGGTAGGCACCTTTGAGGACTTTACCTGGACAGGAAGCAACCAGAGACATTAAACATTAAAATCAAGACGACAGTGTGAAAATAAAGTGCTCAGGTGTTAAGGTAAGTCGGGTAAAGACTTTGTTAAAAGTTTAACATGTTAATACATGTCAGATTTAATCTTCACACAATCACATGTGTGTTTAAAAGGATGAGTTTCATTTGCATGAAGAATGACAGTGTAGAATGTAAGCACCAGAGAGTAATCACTGTTAGTCGGTTGATATAAATGGTCAGATTAGTTTAAAAGAATGCAGATGGTAGATGGAGAGCGTTTAAAATCTTGTACATAACAATAATAATTCCTGTCAGATTTCCAGTAAAGAAAGGTAATGAGCGAGTCTGAATACTCCATCTTTCAGACATTAGGAATAATCCAATATCAGAAACAAAAGGAATCTTCTAAAATCTTTTTTTGTTTTTTGAGTATTCATCATGTAGACCATCATTATCAGGTCACATTTTACAGTTTAACATCAGTGATGCATTAGTTTTTGTTTAATTCATTTAGATCCTGAGAACAGCAAAATGGAGGGAAAGTAAAATCAAAGCAAACACTAAAAATTAATGAGCAAATAAGGTCAGAAACAGTCAACAGGTAAAATCCTCATAGATATTTTTTAATTCTATTTGATGAAACTCTCAAAGGTTCGCACTATTATAGCAGAAAGTGTCAGATTGTCAGTATTGAGCTTATTCTAAGATTCCTCCATGTTATATTTTGTCTCAAGAGAAAGTATTCATTAAAAAATAACAAGCTTTTTTAAGTATGTAGTTGGGAATTTTATTTTTTAATATAATTTTAACTAGAGGGTGAAGTGAAGAAGGCACAGTAAATAAGCTAATGATTGGTGTGAGACAGCTGACAGGACAAGGAAGCGATGGGAAACGTCAAGGTCACACAGTGCAATAACAGACTGATGCACACAGCACAGACCAGACCATTACCATGGCAAGGGGAGGAAGAGGAGGAGCTTAAAGAGGAAATCCTGAGCTCGTTCTTCTGGTTTCATTCAAAGTGGAGCGAAAGAGGGCAAGAGAAAGAGAAAAAAGAAAGCAAAAAAGAAAGAAAGGAGGATCAAGAGACACACACAAAGTGAGGACAGAAGGACAAAGGACAGTAGGGTCTCTTCCATGCTCACAAGGATCTAAACACAGAACACTGTTCCAGAACCAAAGTGAATCACTGAGGCTGAATTAAAGTGAAATCCTCACCTCTAAATTGGCTCTGGCTTTTTTCAGCACGTCTCGAGTCCTGGACACTGATGTGGAAAGAAAAGATGTGATGACATGTCAACTCGAGTGTGTTTGAGTGGTGAGTCGTGTAAAAGTGCATTAACACACAACTTAAATGGGAATTCTGGCCACAACAAAAAACAACTGCCACATCTGATAGAAACATATTACTTCCTTCAGTGGAATTTTGTGCTTTAAAGACTAAAGCCTTTCTAATCCGTTATCTTCCGGGTGAATACATGAGGCTATGCTGTAATAGTGTTTTTTTTAGCTAGCTGGCTAACCAGATAGCTAATGTTACTGTAAACACAAGCTGAATATCGCATGTATTAATTAGCCTTTACATTACTGGCCTTTACAGTAATTAGTGTCTACATTCATCCACAGGAAAAAATGAACTGGCTGTGGAAAAAAATGCTACAAAATACAAAAATTGCTACAAAATAATGCTTTACATGACAATGTAAAATTTACATTTAAGTTTTACCTGCTGAATACACATTTAAATTCTATCAATTTTGGAATGTTGTAATCAACTAAACTAGATCATAATAATACTGAGTGCAGCAGGTATTTTAGGTTAAAATATAATGGCAATTAAAAGTTTGGATACAATGACTGTATTTCCCCAACGATAGGCTGCAGCTTATACATGAGTTTTACAAACCCGCGTATTAGGTGCGGCTTGTTTATATCTAAAAACATGAACTTTTTCGCTAAAAGTATAGTTCAGTACAAAAACACGACATCTCCAAGTGATTCGCTGAATTTAAACGTACTGTTTACTGCAGAAATGAACCGTTTGAAAAGTAACGCAAAGCAAAGACCGATCAGTATCACTTAATACTGCATCCAGCCTCTCTTAATGTAATACATTACATCCTAGAATAATTCAAGCCAGAAAAAGATCATTTTAACAGAAATTTAAACAGGAATAAAAGTTTATTGTTGGCTGGAAAAGATGAGTTTTGAATTTTTTGTTTGAACGTCGGGAGGATGTCAATCATCTGTCTACATGTAAATTTTTCAGTATAAAATTAGCAACACTGAAATGGAAAAATTATTTCTTCAAATCCTTAAAAATCAGATCAGTAAACATCGTCGTCGCTGAACAACTAGATTTCCTAGTCGAACATGCTTTCCTCTCGGATGTTGCAGACGCTTCTTTGCGAAAGCAACGACCTGGAGCATAAATTCTGCAGCGCAGGGCTTGTATGATTGTGCCGTGATTTTATCAATGTAATTGTTCATGCTAAACTATGATCTAATGTCACTACCAGTTTAGAGCCACGTTACATACTTCTACTGCAGATCGGTAAATTCAGTAGCACTGCAGATAATAACAAGGGCCGACCTAGTTTACAGTTTTAAAACATAAATGAGACATTTCTGCGGCTTATAGAATGGGCTTATATATAATGTGGGGCGGCCTATCATTGGGGAAACATGGTATTGTCTTTATTCCTCTATTGTGTAAACAATTCTTCCAGCCACATTTCTGCAAATATTCAGAAATTTCAAGATGCACTGTATCATTTTTAAAAGAATGAAACAGTTTTGTGGTCAGAGATGTGAACCCCTGTTGCTAAGTGCAGTGCAGTGGTGACTGACGCTGGTTAACGATGAACGTCTCCATGCTCTCTTTAGTACGGCTGGTGCTCCTCAGCCTCTGGATTGTGCTCTGCAGAACCTCCTCCTGCTCAGATATCTTCAACCGCAGAGACTGGATCTCCTCCTTCATCAACTGCTCCTGCATATATACAACATATAATGCAATTTAATACAATACATATATTCAATATTCAGGTGCTTCCTCTTTTATATGTAGAATTGTAAAAGAGAGGTACTGACCTTCTGGAGGAGGTGGGCAGGGCCATCAGTGCTGGGCAATGCCGCCCTCCAAAACATCTTCAGCAGAGAGGCTGCCTCCTCTAGAATCTGCCTCAAAGTTTTAGTGTTGGCTAACAGAGTCCTGACACTAGAATAATCCAGAGCCTAGGAGCAGAGACAGAGAGAAACGAAAACAGAGACAAATGAAGACATTAGAGCAGCGGTTCAACCAAAAAGAAAGAGAAAGACATGGGGACATCTGAGAACCCCAGCACTAGAGAACCATTCTCATAACCCAATTTTTGAAGACCCATGCTACGTCACTTTTAGTTCTTAGTTTAGTGTTCTCTCAAAATTCTCTTAAACATAACCAGTCGTCTAAGATGTATTACATTTTTGGGTGTATTGATTATAATTTATTTCTATTATTTATTCAAATGTGTATTTTTGCCTGTTTACAGCATGTTTGTTTTAAATGACCTTTGTTGTAATAAACATTACTGCATTACACAAAGATGTGCGGTCAGCTAAATATTCACACTGCACTAATGTCTGCAGTTTGCTACTTCAGTTTTACAATGGAAATACAAAATTAAAGCAGCTAACGTGTAGCAGACATTTATTCTCAAATTCTCTACTTTATCAGTCTATATTATCACACATTTGCTTCAAAATACAAACGGTATCTAAAACAATTCACCAAATAACAAAATACAAAAAAACATTGTATTCATCTGCTATATGATTTTTTTTAGCCTGATGGTAATGAACTTTTTGCTCATTTGCTAATTCTAACAGGTGTAAGTGGACAGTTATGTACTTGAGCTATTTTCAGCAGCTCACCCATGCTGACAGCTATTAATAGAATTATACAACCAGTGCAGTGAAAACTTGGTAAGAACACCTTGCCACTGATGGATGGATGTGTATACTGACCTTTCCAGCATTGACCTCAAGCAGTGCAGTGTTGAGGCAGGTTTGTAGTGTGACCTCCATCCTCTGCACCAGACCTTTTCCCTCTAGAACCTGCTGCTGCAGAGCACTGAAGTCATCCACATGGCCAATTGCGTGACGCCCGTTCCGGTTAGCAAACGACCCATCAGGAGCCTCACCTTCCAGCTCCGCATGAGGCTCTAGAGCATCTGAGAGAGAGTTTTACCAAACTACAAAATGAGAAGGGAATTCTGACTATTTTACAACTGTTCACAGTGACAATGATAGGAACCAGACATCTGAAGTGTTAAACACCCCTCACAGAAAGTGACATTACATCACAATATGCTTTTCTGCAGGTTAAATTACATTAAGAGTGGTATGAATTAATTTAAGACCAATTTCATATCCACACTGGATAAAAAAGAAAAATTGTCCTCCCTTCTGTACTCAAGAAGAGTGAAGTGATGGTCATGGGAAAACCTTACAATACTGCATAAGGGCCTGTGTGTTTTCTGATTTGCCATGTGACTTTAGTGTCTTTACACCAAGTTTAGCATCTTTCACAGTGTCACATTGCTTTTAATCAAACATTATATGCATTATTAAGTTAAACTTGCACTTAACCATATAGATGAATGTAAAGTCAAATAAATGGAGCTTAGAAAAATGCTAAAATATGCTTATTAAATGCTAAATTACATCACAAAGAATATCATCACTACATTACATCACTATAGAAATGAATTCAGAGTGGGCAGCAGCTTTTATCAGCTATTAGTGCCTCCTTGGTTTTGTTTTTAGTCTTATTACAGAACTGCAGAAAGAACTACAACACAGAACCAATACACACTGAGTACATGCAAGTACATGCACGTATATGCTAATATTTTACACCTAAATGTAACATTTTTAATAACCAGTGCAAAAAAGACATTTTAAAAACATTTAAAAAACCAAAGACAGCACATAGTCAATAAAAATATTTTATACTCATGTTTTATTGTATTATTTAAAAGAGGGCACTTTTGTCTATTCCAACTTATCAGATATCAGAAAAAATATTATGTATCATGTACTACATTATTATATTTGCCCATCTCTACTACACTAGTAGCGCTTCAATTATTAGTTGTAAAATATGTGACTGTTTTAGCTCATGCATGCAGAAGTCAGTGTCAGTGCTGTTAGCAGTAGACAGGCACACACACCGTTGGCTGTAAGAGAGCTCTCCTCAAGCTCAGAGTAGGGAGAGCCAGCAGGGAACGGGCCAATGTCCCTCACTGGAGGAGAAGGAGAGGGGTCTGCAGAGTGCACACACCACAAGCAGATTAACACACCACGCAAGCAACTGTTTGGAGCATACAGTCAACACATTACAGTTATTAATCTACATTCATTCAAACATGCATTACACAAACTAAACCACAAATCACCAGTCCTGTTAGTTTACCGTTTTACTCATTACCTATTGTATTCTCCTACCATTCTAATCTAATCTAATCTAATCTAATCTAATCTAATCTAATCTAATCTAATCCAATCTAACCTGATTTAATCTAATCTAATCTAATCTGATTTGATCTAATCTAATCTGATTTAATCTAATCTGATTTAATCTAATCCAATCTAACCTGATTTAATCTAATCTAATCTGATCTAATCTAATCTGATTTAATCTAATCTAATCTAATCTGATTTAATCTAATCTGATTTAATCTAATCTAATCTGATTTAATCTAATCTAATCTAATCTAATCTTACCTGATTTAAGCTAATCTAATCTAATCTAATCTGATTTAATCTAATCTAATCTGATTTAATCTAATCTAATCTAATCTGATTTAATCTAATCTAATTTAATCTAATCTGATTTAATATAATCTAATCTAATCTGATTTAATCTAATCTAATCTAATCTGATTTAATCTAATCTAATCTGATTTAATCTAATCTAATCTGATCTAATCTAATCTGATTTAATCTAATCTAATCTGATTTAATCTAATCTAATTTGATCTGATCTAATCTAATCTAATCTGATTTAATCTAATCTAATCTGATTTAATCTAATCTAATCTGATTTGATCTAATCTAATCTAACTGTTCTAACCATTCAATGATAAAACACTAACTGTACTCTCCGAAAACTCACCAGTAAAAGCGAGACACTGATGTAACTCATGCCTGTTTTATCTTTGAATGGTTAAGTTAGATTAGATTAGATTAGATTAGATTAAAATGGTAGGAGAATACAATAGGTAATAAGTAAATAGGTAAACTAACAGGACTGGTGATTTGTGGTTTAGTTTGTGAACCTTGGTTCTGCAGAGCCGACTGTACTTGGTTATTAGCTGATAAGTTGATGCAGGCATGTTTGAGTGACCAATCACCATTGGCCAAAACAGAACAGGAGGATTTTTCATCCTCAGCTATAAGACTTCTGAAACAGGACATGCCACCACAGCTTTTTAAACATTTTTGGCATGAAGGGTAACTGTGCATCAATGTTTGCTGAGGATATTGCATTTTTCCTCCATGTCCTAGGGAGACTGTGTTGGCATCTTTTCAACTGCAAAATCACCAGGATCTGTTTATCGAGGGGTGACCAAACTTTTGCATAAGACTGTATTCCTACTCTGTGTCCTATTTGGTGCTTGTACTGTTTTCAACTGGGGTGTCATCATCTCATCTTTCTGTATTCTGTACTGTATATAGCAGAGATCACAATAAAGTTTACTTTGACTTTGACTTTGACTTGTCTGCTCCACCACTGTCCTTAAACTCGTCTAATAAACCCATTAAACTATCACAGCAAACTCTACCACCTGTTGTTGTTTTACCACTTAGCAAAGTCACTCTGCACATTAACACATAACTCAATTTGCACATTGGACAGTTATTTTTTTGTTTCCATTTTATAGTTATTACAGTTATTGTCTACATTTTAATGGTCAATTATTTATTGTTTATTGTCTATTTTCTGTAACATGTTTCTCTCTATTTTTGTATTTAATTTACATTTCAATTTCTTCACTCTTTAGTCTATTTGATTATCTCTACTTAAGTTTCAGGGAACATTTCACTACATACTGCACTTGTATAACCATGTATAGGACAAATAAACCATCTTTCAGGACCGTGATTCCCCTCCCCTGGTGTAATTGTATAGTTATAATCATTAATAAATTAAGAAAATCTTTATTCAATATCAAATTTTTATTCAGAAACAGAGGATCATCAAATCCATTTTCCCTAAAATGGTAAAACCATCAGTCTGCCCAACATGTAAATGTGTCTGCTGCTGTCCTGACTTAAATTTTCAAATCCCAAAACTGTTAGCTTTAAACTCCTCTTATTGTTCTTAAATGTTTTTACAATGAAAAATCTTTGATTTTTGCTGGCTGTGTAGTTGGGGTGGGACAAAATATTGATTTTCCGATATATCGTCATCATTGCTCACATGCTACAATAATCAATAAATGGCAAAATCAATATTTTAATTAATTATTTTAATTTAATTTTAATTTAATGCTCCTCTGTGTCTGTCAACTGTTCTTAGCACCAAAAAGTTCTAATAAAGTTTTAAATAGAGAAAGATTTTATTTTTCTATTTTATTATTTATATATTTATTG
This sequence comes from Lepidarchus adonis, assembly GCA_037576955.1. NCBI lineage: Eukaryota > Metazoa > Chordata > Actinopteri > Characiformes > Lepidarchidae > Lepidarchus > Lepidarchus adonis. The sequence goes on along the minus strand of JBBIGC010000041.1, from coordinate 33,301,513 downwards.
AAAGATTTTATTATATTACTTGGTTGGATATGTTGACTATAACGCCTGGTTCCTCCTTTCAGTTCTGTTATTTATATACTGATGTATGAGAGATATGTTCTGGCTGAAGTGAAGTTAATATATGTTTTTAAAAATGCCTCTGTGTCACTCATTAGTTACCTTTAACATTACATAATTAATTCATTAACATGTAACATGTAATCACAAAAGATTTAAAATGTGAGTTTTTGAAAATAGCATTGCTGTTATTTATATACATTAATACTGTCCCCTCTCATGTTTCTGTGATGTATCGCTGTGTCATTGTCGTGCAATATATAGATTATCGCAGAATCACTGTATCATGATATTATCATTATCGTGAGCTCATTGAAACTGAAGAAACTGACTACTTAGTATGTTTGAAATGTGTTACTGAATGACATGGAATTTTTCAGCACCTAGTGTATGTGTTAGTATAGCATAATGGCAGCAATTATTATTTTGAACATGCAACAGTGAAGTCTCACCATGCAGTAGCTGTCGTCTGTAGAAAGCTTCTCGCAGTGGGCTGGCTGGGATTAGGGATGAAGGTCTGTTCTCCAGAGCTGCTGAGGATAGCTGCTGCTCCAGCTGTTTTTGCAGCTGCGCCCTCAGAGCACTGTTTTCCTGCACGCTGCGTTCCAGCTGGGCCCTTAGAGCCCGCACCTCCACCAACAACTCCCCCAACTCTCCCCCAGCCACAGCAGACGGATATGACATGTCAGAGAGATAAGCTGCTGAGAAAAATAGCACAAACATTGAGGAGAGAAAAACAGGTGAAAATGGAGAGGTCAAAAATGACTTTTTCAAACATTTTCAAGGTTTTTAAAAGGTTATCTCCACTCTGCTTAACATATTTTGGATTTTTCTACGATGGAAAGTTTGGAACAATGTCAATGCATCAGTTTTTTTGTAGAGTACTGATTGTTGTGATTATTTAGCTTTAATAAAAAATAGGCTTTAATAATTAATTATATGGAAACAGCTCTTGATACTCAGCTCTTGACACTTGAGAAAGGTGATCTGTATTTGTTCGTGTTTTTCTCACCTGCTGGGCCACTCTTGCTCCCAGTACATACTCGATCATACAGCTGTAGCTCACACTGCAGTGAGTGCAACAATTGCCTACTTTCTGACAGTTGCTGCTGGAGAAGGCTCACCTCATGTTGCAATCTGTACACACACACACACACACACACACACACACAGTATCAAATCAGTAACATATGCATACTCAAATGGCAAACCGCTAGATTATAAACATATCCAAAATCATCCTGGAATCTAGATCAGTGTTTCTCAAACTTCTCAGGAATTCACAGATGGTCCCTATTTTTGCTCTTCCCTTATATTTTGTGAGTTGATTTTGAGCTAAAATGTGGACCATATGGGGGTCTCTGAGGAGCCAATTATCTACATCATGTAAAATAATCCTAAACATACTGTGACACAAAGCTGCCTTTGAAATAGTAGCCAATATGTCTGACTGATCAGTTATGATCTGTTAGCTTGCTGTTGACTCTGGTCTGCAGTTACAAGCATTTTGTCATGACTTCTGTCCTGCCCAAGTGCCCAGGGGCCCAGGTACCCATTACTGTTCCTGCCAGGTTACGAAGCATACAAATATTGTATTAGGATTGTGTTACGTTGTCAGGCGCAGTTTAAAATTACATATAAACTACATAAAATGGCATGTAAAGGCTACGTGTGATCTTGCTTGTCAAAACTGTTGCTTGTGTTTACTGTTAAGCAGTAGCATGTGGAGTCATGTGCTTATCAGGCAGCCACCAGAAAAAAACACTGAATTTCAAGGGAAAGGATAGTGCTGACTTTGCATCAGTGACTGAACTGTGCCTTAATGACTAGACAAAAAAATTTCATTATTTTTCAATTGTAAAATATCTGAGACATGAGGACAATATTCTATTTTAAGTACATCAGTCATAAAATGGCACATTTCATTCCATGTTTTCACCTGTTCCTATGCTCCTGGTTACTCTGTCTCTCCTGTCGGAGTTGCTGAATCTGCTGACTCTGCTCACAGCTGTGTGTCTGCAGCCTCCTCAGCTCCTCCTTCCACTGTTCTGCTTCTAATTCTGCCTGTTTCAGCCGCGCACGAGCAGACAGCACTGCTTCCCGCAGCTGCTTCACCTCCTCACTGCTGTCTGCAGGATGAACAGAGAATAAATTAACAACACAATTGTTATAGTATTACAAAGCATTACTATTATAAAGTCCCAGTTATTACAGGAGATAAGTGAATTGCTATTTTAAATAAATTATTTATCTTATAGTTAATAGAAGCAAAAAGAGAAATTCTGTTAATAGTGCAGAGTTTAATCTTAACCTAAGTCTAATCAGTGAGTAGACTTACCCCTGTTGGCCTCCAATCTGGACTGTAAACTGATATTCTCCTCCTTTAATATCTGAATCTCATTGGTCAGCTGGGTGACTGTGTCCAGGCCTTGGATGAAGATGTTAGTGGGTGCTAATGGGGACACAGAAACATACATATGTACCAACTTAAAAAAATCCACATTTTATATATGCAATTACAAAAGTTTCAACACGCCTGGTGAAATTAGTTATGCAAATCTGTCATTTACAGGAAAACCTGGCAGCTGTGGTTGCCAGAATATTACTGTAAATAATGGATGTAATGTAATTTTAGGTTATTTATTTGCTTGTAACATTGTTAAATTCCAATTAATTTTACAAATCATTTACTTTTGTTGCATTAAAAAAATTCCAGTTAAAATTTTAAATTGTGATATAATATTTCTTGATTCATTCAATGCATTTACTATGGTGATATACTACTTTATAATTTTATTGCCTTTCAGTGCTATTTAACCGAATTTCTACAAATATCATATAACAAATAATATTTCTGTTTAGTTTAACAATTCAACATTAAACAGTAAATGCAAAACTAATTACCTTTTGTACAGACCACATATGTCTTTTAAAGTATTTTTCCATTAACATTTAACATTAATTTGTACTTGAAGTAAAAAAAAACAACAACACAGGGCCGCTCCAACTTTTGAATATGACTGTATAAGGGTAAACTGAGTATAATATAAAGCATAGATATTCTAAGGGTAGATTCTAAGGTTCTCATAGCAGATTATCAGCAGAGGCAACATCATTTACTTCAAACACAATATGCCATGATTATTAATTCATATAGATGCTAATTTTGATCTCCATTTTCATGACTGACATGTTTTCCCAGCATGATGAAGAAAAAATGAATATCACAGGAAGGTCAGTTAGGATATTAGTAATCAGTGATCTCACCTGTGTCTCTACCAGCTGTGGCCAGACGTCCCTCCAGCTGCTGTCTCAATCTTTCATTTGTCCTGATGGAGTCCTCCAGACGCTGGCGCAGGGTTCGAATCTCACTCAGGTGCTCCTCTATCAGGTCCACACCTCAGAAGCACATTCAAATCATATTAACTAAAAGGAAGTTGTTTCTACTGGATTACTTCTTATTACTACCTCCAAGTTTACGTTTAAGTGTTGCATCTGTGAAATATGCCGAATGTAAGCTGGTTATAGGGAGCCAAAATGTACCCATATTTTTATTTATAAGAAAAGAATACAGTCTAGAATGGGATTTCCATTTGTTTTATAATATTGTTTTGTATTTAATTATATAAAAACATAAAAGAATTCCAATTTCTATATGATAAAGCATTTGAACAGATGTGCTTTTTTTCACCAACCTCAAAGTGTAATATACAGTATGAGTGCAATCACTGCAATTTACTGCTTTTTTACTATAATTTATGCTATTTATCTTATTTTACTGC